>CM076849.1:155172829-155772829 GCA_039519185.1 Astragalus membranaceus | reverse complement strand
GGGTAAATTTATTGAGTGCTAAAATTATTTATTGGTTGTCATCGAATCATTAACCGGATAATACGGGTCAATGAAGTTTTGGAATCGAAATAAGAGATTTAGATCAATATGGTAATTGGACCACGTTATCACGTATATATAAATAAATATATGTGTATGCGTGTGTGTGTGTGTGTGTGTGTGTGTGTGTGTGTGAGTGAAAGAAATAATTAAAAGAAAGAAAAGAAAGAAAGAAGGAAGCGAGAGACAGAGAAGGGAAAAAGAGAGAAAGGAGAGAAAGAATGGAAAAGGAGGAAGAAGGGAGAAAATGGAGGATTTAGGCTCATCAAAACGACTTCCTTCCAACACGAAAAACGTTCAGCGTTACTCCCTCTTCGATTTGGTACCAACATCATCATCATCAACTCACTCTCTCTCACTTTGCCATTTTCGAAATTCAAGAACAAAATTGGAGTTTTGATGGTTGTAGCTCAAAGGAAGGATTGGGAAGGTGATTGGTGGTCCCTAGAAGCCATATTGTTGTTTGGGTAGCTCAATCACTCAAGTCTTGGAGCATTTTGGAGGAATCCAGGGTTAGGGTTGAAAATTTGGGGTTTTTGTGAATAGTAGCTTTTGGAGGTTAGGGATGATGAATAGTGGTCATGGAGTATTTCGAGGAATTCGGTATTTTGGTCAAAAAGAGGTCTCGTGATCGAGTGGAAAGCTTTAGGAGCGGATTCGGATGTCGCCGGAACGTGGAGTTGATTCGGGGAGCGTTCGTGTGGTTATGTCAGAAAAGCGTTCTCGCGGAAAGTCTCGGTGCTTCGTGATTTTCATCACGATAGGTGAGTTTTACTCACGTTTAGGATTTATGTTTTGAATTGATTGATTGAAACGAATTTTATGTTAATTGATTCGACTGTTTGTTTGATGTGATTGTTTCGACTTGAATTGCGTGTAAAATATCGTTTTGGTCGAAAAACCGTTAGATCGACGATTAACGGATTTTGAGGAAATTGATGTTTGAGTGTTATGGATTGATATGTTTGACTGATTGATGAATATTATTGGATTTGTTCGTACTGTTTTTGTGTTGGGACTGGACTGGAACAGGTACCGGAAGTGATCGGAATTGATCGGAACAAAGAAAAACTTAAAACGGAATGAAAATGGAATGCTGTCAAATGCGCACGGTCCGTGCTCCCCTGGCGCACGAACCGTGCGTCCCATTCGGTTTCCATTCCTCAAAAATGCGTTACAGGGCGCACGACCCGTGCGTATGGGAGCACGGACCGTGCGCTGTGTTCTGTCCAAATTTTCCAAACTTGCCCGAAACGATCCCGATCGATTCCAATCCTCTCATAATCCTTTTCTGGCCCTTCTATAATGATATTAGGCTTATAATGCCATGATTTTGGGTATGTTTCAAAAGGGTTTTATAAAATAATTTTAAAGTTGAAATTCTTTCGAAAAGCCGAACAATAGTACGCGTGTGCGGATATGTTTTATTAATAATAAAGCGGAATATGAGTCCTACGTGGTATGGTATAACTGACGCGGGATGATTATTATTTATTCGTCTAAACCGGTCTACGATTCACGATATATATATTATATCGAATATGGGAAACGGCCCAATGCGGGTATTATGTTCGATTAACGGTCTAATGTAAATGAACTAAATGTTCATGTGAAAGTATATATATATATATATATATATATATATATATATATATATATATATATATATATATTATATTGAGTGTGGGTGACGACCCACGAGGTTAACATACTAGGCGGGGAAGTCATGACCCTTTACCCTAGGCCCGTATACCATTAGGGAAAGTACTATTGGTAAGGGGGTTCACCGGGATTAGCAGTGTGTGCAGTCGGTGTTATGTTAAAAAGTTATGTGTTACGTTCACCGGGATTAGCAGTGTGTGCAGTCGGTGGTACGTAAAAATGGTTTTCTGTCACGTTCCCCGGGATTAGCAGTGTGTGCAGTCGGTGGTACGTAAAATGGTTTTGTAGTACGGTTCACCGGGATTAGCAGTGTGTGCAGTCGGTGTCATACCAAGTCAGAATTCTATCACACGGTTCACCGGGATTAGCAGTGTGTGCAGTCGATGTCGTGTTAAGTTAAACAGGATTTATAATTGGACCGAGAGTGTTAGTAGGGGTCTCGGTAGAACTCACTGAGATTGTATCTCATTGTTTATATGTTGTTGTTTTACAGATAAACAGGGAAAGTGGAGATCCAAGAGGCACGAGTAGGTGGTACTCGGATGGTTGCTGAAGACTTAGCTTTATGCTTAAGTGTATATCTTTCCTTGTTATCTGTGTATCAAGACATTTTGTCTTTAGCGTTATGTATTTATTTCCGCTTTCTTGTACGATATTGAACACTGTATTTCACTGATGGTTTATGGTCTTATTTATGTTTAAGACTGTCCTGTTGTTATTCAGTGAAAATTTTATAGTGGTGTTCAGTATTTAAGCAGGAAATATATCTCCGATGTTTTAGGGATGGTGCACTTGGGTATTTTTACTAGATAAAAATACCGGGGTGTTACACTCTCTTTCTTACTTTTCACTTTTCTCTTACACTCTCTTTCTTCCTTTTCCCTCTTTCTTCTTACACTCTCTTTCCTCATTTTCACTTTTCTTTTACACTCTCTTTCTTCCTTTATTTTCTTTTTACTTTCTTTTTCCTATAAATAATTATTCTCATTCTCTTATCACTTCACTTTAATTCTTTTAACTAAATTTGTAAATTTATACAAACACTTTTAGTTAAAAATTTTGAAGACTACTACTATAAACCTACTATCTACAAAACAAGAAGACTTAATGACTATTTAAATTAGTAATTAATATTTAAAACAAATATCTCTTATTGATAATCTAATATCTAACTTTTATTATCTACTATAATCTACTAATCAACTAAAATAATTAATTGAAACTACGAGATAACTGCACTGATAAATATAAAACACAGAATAACTGCAGTGATATATAAAAAAATAGGGGATTAATATTTACCATTGATATTTATAATTTTTTTTGACAATTTATAATTAATATTTACCATTGATAATTATAATTTTGGAAAACTACTATAAAACTACTATCTAAAAAAACACGTGATATTTAAAACTACTATAAAACTACTTAATGACTATTTAAATTACTAATTAATATTTAAAAAAATTATTTCTTATTGATAATCTACTATCTAACAAATTTACTATCTACTATCAACTCAAATAATCAATTGAAACTACCAGATAACTGCACAGATATATAAAAAACACGGGGATAACTGCAGTGATATATAAAAAAACACGAGATTAATATTTGCCATTGATAATTATAGTTTTTGAAAACTACTATCTAAAAAAACAAGAAGGCTTAATGACTATTTAAACTGATTAATATTTAAAACACCCGCGACAAATATTTGTCACTAATACCTAAAAAAGGACAAATAATTGTTACTGATATATAAAAAAACACGGGATAAATATTTGTTATTGATAATCTACTATCTATCTTTCACTATCTACAATAATCTACTAATCAACTCAAATAATCAATTGAAACTATGAGATAACTGCACTGATACATAAAAAAACACTGGACAACTGCACTGATATATAAAAAAATACGGGGATAATTGCAATGATATATATAAAAACACGGGATAGTTGCACTGATATATAAAAAAATATGGGATAACAACACTGATATATAAAAAAACACTGCACTGATATATAAAAACACACGGGATAAATGCACATATTGTTTTTAAATGAGACTTTAGCATATTTAGTTTTAATATTTATCAATTTTTTATTTGAAACTCATTTTTTATCTACTTTAAATTTTTCTTTATTTTCACGCGGTAATGTTCAGACTATTTAAATACTGTCTAAATTCATTCCTAAAAAGAACACGACAGCACCTGCCCGTATGCAAGTCATCCTCTATATTTTACAATTGATTTAGATTAATGAGATTTCAAACTAACGTTTCTATTTGAGGTAATCGTATGACGTAACGCGATCAGCCCGTGCGGATGCACGGGTATAGTACTAGTTAGTTTTATAAAATAAAAAGGCAACCATTTAACGGTGGTATTTGTCACTCTTGAGTGCAAAATAGGCTCAATCTAAATCTCTTTACTTAAAGTAAAAAGGTGGCACTCACCTAGATTTGTCAATAGGGTTTTTTTTTACCCCCATCATATCCCTATATACCCCCACAGATCCTGCGAAAAGACGAAAATACCCTTAAAATTTTTACAAATTTACAAAATATTTACCATTTTTCACTTGCATCCGTTTGACCAGAAAGTTTCCTGAGAGAATCGGATTTACCCTTGAGAGAGCTATTTCCGATTTGCTATCGGATTTACCATCGGATCTACATAAATCCGATCTTCCTCAGAACACGCAGAAAAAGTAAGTCGGAACTAGCTATATCCGATTTCGCATCGTATCTACCTATATCCGATTTCGCATCTGATATAGCTAGATCCGATTTGTGTTTTTGGTGTTTTTTTTTTAAATTTGTTTTTTTTCGGTGTCCACTAGGTGTCGAGGGGAGTCCTCGGGTCAGGCCTCACCATCTGCTCCCAGTACACGCACCCGCCACAGGATTGCCCCAGCCCCAGACTATCACTATGAGGAGGGCCAGCAGGGGCACCCTCTTGATGAGCATTCTATGTCTGAGGACCATTCTATGCCTGAGGACTACTAGCAGCAGTATTATCAACAACATTATCAGCAGTACCTGGAGGAGCAGCATGAGGAGCAGCCTCCTCTATTCACTGGGCTAGCATCTCATGTTTGTTCCGTTATATTGAGAGACCCGGTAAGTTTAATTTATTTACATAGCCTTAATTTATTTATATAGCCTTATTTCTGATACTTTTATAATACAGACATATGAGCGGAAATTGAAGGTTACCAACCATGGTAACAAGCTGGCTCAGAGACTGCTTGAGTTTTCCCAAAACCACCGGTTGTGGGATTTTATCACAGGTTCCAGATTAGCCCCCCTCGTCTCGACCGGACATACAAAGGGTTTGCGATAAGTGATACTAGTGACGTCACGATCGTCACCAGTCACATGAACTTTGGACCACACTTTATCCTTCAAACCTTCAAACCCCGTGCCGCGGTGGATTCTGCATAACACCGGCTGAGGACTCCAGAAGTGGACACCATCTTCTCTCATCGTGATTTCGCCCCGATGATGTATACCGCAAAGCCTATTGTCATCTGAGCGTTGAGTGAGGCATATCTCAATTTTGGATGAGTAAAATAAGCAAGTGAGAGTGAAATTTTTGAGTGAAAAGAATGCGGTTGGCAATGAGTATTTATAAAATTCGTCAATGATTATCAACCGTTGATATTGTCGGTGCAATCTACACCGTTGATCAACATTAACAGTCAAATCCTACCCGTCGAATTTAGTACAAATCAGATTTATCTATCACGGAGGTAAATCCGATTTGCATTTTAACAAAGCGTACATACCCCCACTGATAGGTATATCCGCTTTTCAATTAACAAAGCGGATATCCGCTTTGTTAATTGCAAAACGGATTTACCTACCTGATAGGTACATCCGTTTTTGTAATTAACAAAGCGGATATACCTCACTGAAGCTGTATCCGATTTTCCCCCACTAATTCTAATCGGATATACGTAAATCCGCCTTTTAGTTTTGTGAATCGGATCTACGTCCCCAAAGGTAGATCTGATTTAAGTCAATTTTACAAGCGGTATTTTCGTCTTAAAATTTATTGTGGGGGTATATAGGGAGATGATGGGGGTACAAAAAACCTTGTCAAAATAGTTTCGGCCCAATATTTTGGACGGGTTGGGCTCTAAAAATGGAGGCCCAAAAACAACCTCAACTTTTTGATTTGGTCCAATTGGCCTGATCAAATAACTGAGCTCAAGTGGGCCTAGCATGTGGGCTTTAGGCCGACCCTAGTCCGAATATTATGCACTTCTACTAGTCCGGATAAAAATGGGGTTAGCAAAACTGTGTAATTCACAGTAAAAATGGGGTTGGCAAAATTGTGTACTTCAGCTTAGTGATTAATTTTTGGTATCAGTCAATATGCTTATAAATGGATGATAAGATGTTAAAAAAAATAAACTGACATCAATATTGTGCGTTTTGTCAATATATATGCCTTGACAGGAATAATTTTGTTTTGATGATTGACAAAAGAAGTTCTAAAAGATCAAGATTGCAAAAAAGCAGAAAAGGAGATCAAGCTCTCAAGTCAAGAATTATTGGTTTTATTATTTGTATTGTATGTTTTAGGATATTTGTGTAAGTGGAAATAAAACTCTCTAAAATAAAATAAATCACACACTCACGTTATATTTCATAAAAGTATGTTTTGCATGAAAATATTTTTAAAATAACTAATAATTGATTTGAATTAACTATTATGAGAAAGGATTATTTTTCAATATTTTTTTAATTGACCACATAATCAATTAGGCCTTTTTAAAATGTGCTACAAACATTACTTTTATGGCCATAAAACTATTAGCATATTGTGTATAATCAGTTATGCTTCAAGATCACAAAGCAACGTGTTTTCCTTTTAATGCATAACAACTGATTATTCATTTTACCATAATGAAATTGTTGTGAATTAAAATGTATGTGTTTGATTTTTTTTTGTTGACCAAACATGTGTTTGAAATTGAAAAACAATTGACTAATATATTGTTACCGTTGAGTGCATTTTTCCAACGCGCATTTGAGTACTTTTTTCAAATCAACACATTATCAATAACTGGTATCCAAATAATTGTTTTGATCACTATTACCGTTAGAACATAAAGTTTGAATAATTTCCTATTTAGGTCTAATTCATTTAATATTGTCTATAAATAGGAGACTTGTGGAGATTTGTGGCAACTCATTGGAACAACTCTTTTTTGCATCAAAACTATATCAAAATTATCTTCTCACCACTCTCATTCATTTTCCACTTGCTAATATTTTATTTGAGAGCTTTATACTCCACGTAATTTGAGTTGTATAACTTGTGCTTCAATTTGTTCATTATCTATGATTGTATTATCTTATTCTTTTTATTTCTTATTCTTTGGGTGTGATTCCAAAAAATAAGAAGCTCTTCTACATAGGGAGGTGATATCCCATTTTTGTATGAAGGTAGTGTTCTTCGGTTGTAAATGTTTCTACCTGAACCTGTTCTAAAAGCCAGTGTTTGATTTATTAAAATCCCTTGGTGTGTTTTGCAATTGGGGACTAGACGTAGGCCTTAGGAGTGGCCGAACTAGGATAAATTTCTGTGTGTCTATTTTCTTTCACTTTATCTTTTTTATTTTCCTTTGCAAGTCATTTTTGTTATTATTTATTTCAGCTTCTTTTTTTATCGCTCTCATTTTAATTCAAACATTTTCTAAGCGATTCATTTTAGTTGAGTAATTTTTATTTAAGTATTCATTTTTAACCGCTAATTTTAAGTTCACAATTCACCTCCCCTCTTGTGTTTGAAGTCAGAGAAACTTAACAACTTGAGAACATTCATTCTCATATGAAGAACATTCATTCTCATATAAAGAACAGAAGCATTAAATAAAAACTGAAGTAAAAAAGGAAATCATTTATTATTCCTAGGACATACAAAATTTGTTTGTACAAGAAATAAAGGAATGAGAAGGTTCGTGTGAGCTGTCAAAGTCTGCAAGAAAGGACTGTGTCAAATTGAGAAGGTTCAGAATGTGCAGAGAAAGTACTGTGTACAGATGAGAAGGTTCAGAATGTGCAGAATAGTACAAATTGTAGTTTGAGAAGGTTCAAAATCTGCTAACTTTAGTTACTTCGATCATGACACTTCCCTAAAGCAATGAAATCTCTCAAACAGCTATCTTAACCTTCCAACGACTATATTCAACTTCCATGGGCTATTTAAAGATTGCAATTCGAAATTACAAAGCATTTGATTATATTGGAATAACGTACTTAGGTTCAAGCTTCTCAAGTATCCAACCTTCTCATCCCATACTCAAAGCTTCTAAATTTATTTTCTGGGATACTTTTGCTGAGTATGTGCTAGCTTGAAAAGTTTTGTTTGTACATTGTATCTATTCTATATTCAAGCTCTTAAACATCCCAAAACCCAAAATCCTTATTGTAAACACTACAAAAAAATTTCCCATTAGCGAGGGATTTTTCCCTCGCTAATGGCCTCAAATCCGTCGCTAATACCCATTAGCGAGGGAATTACCGACGGAACCAGTCCCTCGCTAATTGTCTCCTCGCTAATGGGATTAGCGAGGGAATTTGAATCCCTCGCTAATTAGCGAGGGAATGTTCCGTCGCTAATTAGCGAGGGATTCGAATTTTGTCGCTAAATCTGACAGGCACGTTTTTTTTATTCAGCCAATTTTTTTTTTGTTTTTTTTTACAATATCAGCCTTTTATTATTATTATTATTATTATTATTGTTATTATTATTATGGTGTGGTGGTGGTGGTGTGGTGGTGGTGGTGGTGGGGAAGGGTATTAGGGTAGAGAGAAGGAGAAGACTAAGGGAGAAGGAAAGAAAGAGAGAGAGAGAAATGAGTGGTGGTGGTGGTGGTGAAGGGTATTATGGTAGAGAGAGAAGGAGAATAGTAAGGGAGAAGGAGAGAAAGAGAGAGAGAAATGAGTGGTGGTGGTGGTGGTGGTGAAGGGTATTATGGTAGAGGAGAAGGAGAATAGTAAGGGAGAAGGAGAGAAAGAGAGAGAGAAATGAGTGGGGGTGGTGGTGGTGTGGTGGTGGTGGTGGAAGAGTGAAGAGAGAATAAGAGTGTGAGAGGAGGTGGTGGTGTGGTGGTGGAAGAAGGAAAAGAGAAGAAGAGTGTGAGGAGAGAAGAAGAGAGAAGAAGAGAGAAGAGTGTGAGGAGAGTAGGAGAGAAGAGTGTGTGTGAGAGGATAAAAAAGCTGAAAAGTCAAAAAATTAGCGAGGGAATTAGCGAGGGACTGAAATTCCGTCGCTAAATACCTGCACGAAGTCCTATCATCTAAAAGCTGTCAGAAATTAGCGAGGGAATTAGCGAGGGACTGAAATTCCGTCGCTAATTTTCAAAATTTCCGTCGCTAATGTCTGAAACTCCGTCGCTAATTCTCAAAAATACGACAGCCCCTATTCCCTCGCAAATTCCGTCGCTAATTCCAGTTTTTGCGAGGGAACATTAGTCCCTCGCTAATTTCCGTCGCTAATGGACAATTTTTTTGTAGTGAAACACTATCTTGTAAACACTTCACCAAACTACCTAAAGTGAGGTGAGTGTTGGTGTTGATTACTTGATAGAAAGACATTTAGAATGCTTGTAGAGAGTTTCTAAAAGGTGGAAAACAGCTAGGTGTAGCTGTGTAAGAGTACACTAGGTCTTTTGTGTGTGGTCAAAAGCTAGTGCGGTGAAAGTCTTTTGTGTTTGATCAAAAGCAAGTGTAATAGCTATTTAAGAAATAGTGGAAATGTAAAGACTTATGATACTAATAAATTCTTTAGTAACAATTACTAAATTTTTCACTAATCATTATACAACACTCCAATGGTTAGTACATACTAACCACAATTTAGTGTTTGTGTGGTTAGACGTATATATACTAACCATTATACAACAATTCAATGGTTAGTACATACTAACTACAATTTAGTGTTTGTGTGGTTACCGAATTTTTTCATTAATGGGGAAATGACTATTATGCCATTTAGTAACAATTACTAATGAATTCCTTAGTACTCTAAGTCAGACTCGTGGAAATACTCACAAGGAAGTGGGGAGAGGACTTAGCCAAGATTGAGTGAACCTCTATAACTCTACTGTGTTATTTACCTGTTTTCATACTATTTGCTCACTTGCTATAACTTACTTGTTGCTTTCAAACTAAGAGAATGTTTGTTTATCCAACCTTTTCAAAATAGTTTTAACCAAATAATCATATCAACTTTTCTTAAATCAAGTTTTTCTTTCATCATTAGTGAACTTAGAGTTCTGTGTGAGTTTATTTATTACTACTAACCTTCTCATATCCGACTTCATCTTGGAGAAAGTTTCAGGTCTTACTGTTTAAAAGGGCACACAATTCAACCCCCTTTGTGTGTAACTTAGTCACCTCATGTCTTCATTTAAGTCTTTAAATAAGATCAAAAGTCTTTCATGGGGTTGGTTTATTAACAAGGTAGGTTAGATTGTCAAGTTTTACAATCGTTAATTTGTGACATAATCCACTTTCATGTGCTTAGAACGTTTAATTTTCCTCTTTGTATTGGGTTCGTGCACCCCAAGTGCGTCATCTTAATTCATATTTTCTTATAAAATAAACAAACTAAGGGAATGTTTTTAGCCACATTTACATCTAGTAAAATTATTTTCAGTAAATAATATAACTAAATTATATGTATATTTATATATTGTAAAGTAGACTTGAGAAATTCAACTTCTCCTTTGAATGAAAAATGTACTAAGCTTTAATTAAATAACTTAATTAAATGTCTTTTCATATTACAAGTATAAATAGGGATGGCAAAACGGTCCGGCCCGGCCCGGCCCGGCCCGTTTTGCCTTCGGCCCGCTAAAAACGGGGCGGGGCGAGTCGGCCCGCCAAAAATGGCGAGTTCAAAAGACTGGCCCGGCCCGCTAAGTGATGGGCTGGCGGGTTGGCGGTCCGGCCCGTCTGAATTTTTTTTTTCAATATTTTTGAACAAAAAACTTACATGTTTTTAACATTTCAATTTCAATAAGATTTTTCACCTGCTTTTTAAAATAGATTTTTTATAAAGCATTTTTAACAAATTTTTACTTTAAAAACTCTTGACATATTCAAAATAAAAGTATAAAACAATAATAGCATTGGAATTACTAGGATTAACTATATAGCAGCTAAAAGTATAAAACAAAAATAACATTGGAATTACTAGGATTAACCATTAAGAAATGTCACCTAAAAGGCTAGAACCATCAACCAAAAGGTCCAAATCCATAATTCGATCTTAAAAACCAAAATAAGTATTTTGATTGCTTGATAATGATAACTAGGGATTAACCATCAACTTCAAGCAACCAAAATAAATATTTTCAGGAACCAAAAAACCATATTAAGTACAATATATGGCACAGATCAAAAGATTGAATACACAAACAATTATCAAAATTGTATTTATTGTTTTGTGGACCAATTTGACAAAAACAGGCACCAATTTCCAGCGAACGAAGACAGCCCATGCATCGATTTTTTTTTGTTCAAGAAATCTTGGAACAAAACTTGTATTATGGAGGATACGGAGCAAACTGTGATTCAGAAATGCGAACCAGGGAAACGTGAATCAGAACAAAATAGTCCAGAGAACAAAAAAATGATCCAGAGAACAAACCGTGATTCAGGAGATAATTCAGCAGAAAAACGTGATGCTGCACAAGACGCTCTAGAGATAAATCGCGTTGGATGATTCAGCAATCCAGAAAGCAAAAACGCGATTCAGATGTTCGATCTTGCAGAGAAGAAGAGTTCAGGAACACCGTTGAAAGGAGATGAGACGCCGTTGAAGGGAGAAGAGCGTGTTTGGTTATTGTTTGTACAGTGAGAAGTGAAAGAAGGGGAAAGTTGAAAACATAAAGTGATTCTGTTTAAATTTTTTTTTTTTTTAAAAAAAACGGGCCGGCGGGCTGACCCGCCCCGTTTTTGCTTTAGCCCGCGGTTTTTTTTTTTTGGCGGGGCGGGTTCGGCGGGTCAGCGGTCCCAATACCCCAGCCCAACCCGCCTTTTTTTGGCGGGTCAGCGGGCCGGCCCGGCGGGCCAAACCCGTTTTGCCATCCCTAAGTATAAATGCATGAATGTCCATTAGTTATATTTTTAACTTTTTTTCCCTTCATCTAATCAATATAATTATACATAGTTGTGAATATTAAAAAATTTATACATCAAATTCTAAATAAGTTATGAATACAATATTAAATAATATAATATATTTGACAACAACATTCACTTATAGCTATGACTTTTTATTAGTTTAATTTTTTAAATATTTTTATCAATATAGGTAAAAGAGACTTAGACATTAAAATTTAATACAAATTAATTTGATTAATGATTTTAAAAATTTTCAATTAATCTTATTAATTAATTTCATCACTACCTTAAATAATATTTTGTTTAGTTAGTAAAATTATATTAGTGGATCTAAATATTAAGTATCAAACATTTTGAATATTCTATCAAAAACTAAAGTTTATTTTTTTGACACAAAAACTAAAGTTTCTTAACAACAATGCATTATTATCAATTACTTTTTGAGAAAAATGCTTAAAGCATAACTAAATATATAACACCACAAAAAACTAAATACATAGTAAGTATAAAATTTTGAATAGCTACAAGAGACATGACATGCGGTATCTATCTAGATATTGGGATTTGGGAATCATTCTTTGTCCTCGGTATACAATGAAAGTGAAATGCCGATTACCCCATTCGATCCAAAGTTTTAATACTTTTGTGCTCGCTAAAGTTTGACTAATTTGTGTTAGCTAATGTAGACTAAAAAAATTTGTATTAGCTAAGTATTAAAATATTTTATAATATTTTTTTTTGACAATAAATACCTTATAATATTAAAATGCACAATTACCCTGCATTATGTAACATCAATTAATTTGGCAATAAAATGTCTTCTATCTACACCCCTTTAATTACTATCAATCACACAACAACAAAAATACACATAAGTTTTGAATAAAAAAAAATACACATAAGTTCGTAAAACACATTTAAAATGCCGCACCAATTAATTTGGCAAAATATCCATAAATCATAACAATCATGCAATGTTAGTCAAATACCATCATAAGCCTCAACCTCAATTGATCCTACTTTAGGATCTCTCCTCGACCTATTAGGTAGAGCTTCGGGGAGTTACATTACTCCTCCCCCACCTTTTTGGATTTTTGTCCTCAAAAATCAGAATGACTAATTCCTTAACGTATGATGAACTTTTCCTTCATGAGATTACCGAACCTTCTCTACTTCCGCTACGCACTCTGATAAAGAGGTCTAGAAGTCTAAAGGGTTCGGGGCTAAGGAATTCAATCGTCATAGTCCTTAGTATCTTGTTGTGAAAAATTGAGTTGATCAGGCTCAATTCCCCACAACAACACACTTAGAATGTCTGACCATTACCTCCCTAAGTCTCTAACTGACTCGATCTATCTATTTCCTTAATCGCTAATCACCAAGCCCGACTAGTTCGAATTTCTCTGATACCATTTTGTAACATCCTAGTACAATATATTCACCAATGTCTATAATACATGTGAGTCTAGAAAATCCTTGGTCATCCTAGAAAAGCCTTCATATCTTTTTTCCTTGAACTGAGTCTTCGGTTTGCTTTCTAACTTCATCTGAAAAACCACAAAATATAAAGAGTGATATTTAAGAAAATCTCAATGAGTCCCTCGTCGGTATAACACATTTCCTCGACTTACATCTTTCCTATCTTTTACTTATCTATCATGCATCCAATCGGGACTTTACCTCCCAATAATTCCTCTTTCCTATATTGGGACTTTACCTCCCAATGCTACTCTTATTGGGACTTTACCTCCCAATGCTCCTTTCCTATATTGAGACTTTACCTCTCAATGTTCCTCTAATTGGGACTTTACCTCCCAATGCTCCTCTTATTGGGACTTTACCTCCCAATGCTCCTCTTTACATATCAATCAACATTCATATCATTCAATCATTCACATAATTCAAGATATATACTTAGGAGTAAATTTTATTACTCAAAACCTTCAATCATAAACACATCAATTATCTTAGAAGCTTATTCATCATCTTAGAAACACATTTCCACCAACCATTAACAAACCAATTAAACATGCCTTTTCCAATTTGTATCATTAAGGATAGAAACCAATGATATAAATATGTCACACAACAAGTTGTAAACATTCATCAAATGTAATTAGGAGTTTCACTATACTTCAAGGGGATAGTTAAGATAGGTCAGAAATTCTTCTTAAAATAAGTTCAGAAACACAATTCATAGTTTGTTTATAACTATATATTTTCTCGTTAGCTTTTCAACGCATCCTAGAACACCTAAATTGGAGTTCAGGATCAAAAGTTACGGACAAAACAAGTTGAAAGACTACAGAGAAAATCGTGACAGACAGATTCTGACACTGGTGCCCGTGTCAAAGTGACACGGCCCGTGTCACAGTTGCAGTAGGCTGAAATGCTGTTTTTGAGTTTTCCTCCCTATTCCAAGTGCTTCTAAACTACCCTAACTAACACATAATCCCATTCCACAACACAAATCACCCAGTTACAACACAACAAACATATAAACATCAAGTTCACACATCAATCACAACATTGCAAATTATCCAATCCTCTTCATCTTATGCATGATTATGCAAGCTTCCATCTTTCTATTTTTCATTAAGAAACATAAGTGCAAGAAACTAATAAACATGTTAAAAAGGATCCTATTGACATAAGAAGCGGTGAGGAACTCACCTAGGAAGTAGAATGTCACACATGCAAGCAAGGGTGCAAACTTTCCCAACTCTATGCAAGCTTCTATCACCTTCACAAGCAAGCCTAGATCCCAAATCCTCCCTTTGATCTTCTAAATCCAAATGAAGCTACTGAAATCCTTTAGCCTAACTCCCAAACTGACATGCAACTAAGATAAACTCCTATCCAAGCTCATCAACACACATGCATTTCGAAAATGAAGGGGAAGAAGGTTACTCTAAAAGATTTTCAGAATGTGGGTTGTCTTTGAGTGAGGAGGAAATCAAAGGTGTATGATGAATAAGATGAAGGGATTTGTATTTTTCAGCTTGAATGTCAATGAGTTTCAACACCATCTCTCTTCACACCCTCCCTCACTCTCGAAAACTCTCCCTCTCCTTCTCTATAGTTTGCTTTCTTTTCTAAGAAGTGTTGTGTGTAAGTGAAGAGGGAAGAGTGTTTAGCTAATTTAAACACTCAATTGGGTCTTGAGTTGGGCTTTTGTCAATAGGACTGGTTCCATAAATCATAACAATCATGCAATGTGAGTCAAATACCATCATAAGCCTCAACTTCAATTGATCCTACTTTAGGATCTCTCCTCGACCTATTAGGTCGAGCTTCGGGGTGTTACACTATATTTTATAGGGAGGAATTCTATTAAAGTTATAGGCATAATCTCTTTTTTTTGATGAAAATTCATGGGCTCATTCAATCTTTTTTTTTGGGTCGAGAATGTAATGATTTCATTAAAAGGGCCAGCCCCAAACCATAATCCAGAGGAAGAACATCAATGAAGTCTACCATACTGTTAACCCCCAAAATAAATTAAGTTGTGGGACGAGAGGTGAAAGTCAGAGTTAAGAGAAGATCAGGGCACCGAGGCAAACCATCTGACAATATTTCTAAAAGATATTTGCTGAAGGAGCAGCCTCAAAGGAGAGGCTCGAGGCGAAGAACAAGGTGGACACTGTAACACCCTGAATTTTGACTTTCTTTGTGAGTAATTATAACTGTGTATTTTACCTTGTGTGAAATAATAATTAGTTTCTTATCTAGAGTGTTTTTAAGAAAAATAATTTTGTACAACTAGAGAGAAATATTATAGTGGGTTATCAAATTATAGTTAAAAAGTATCTGTCAGTGTAAATTTGTACTGCACGAAAAAGTCCAAACTTATCAGAAAATTTTAAAATTTAGATATTTGAGTTCTATAAAATATAAAGATCAAAATGGTATCTGCATAATTTTGTTTACCTGAAAATATGTGTTTTATTATTACTAGTATAACAAATAAGCAAATAAATAAATAGATATAGAAATGAAGAGAGTGTTGCCGAAGGAATGAACAGAAACTTATACCGGTACGCGTAAGTTACTGGTGACTGGGTAACCTGCTGTGGCCACTATAAATATAAACCTACCCTCTTCACTTTTTACTCACACTCTCACGGAAGCTTTCCTACTATTACTAAAAGGTTTAAACCTATCTCTATTCTCTCCTTTTTTCACTTGTTTTTTTTTTTTTACTTTTTGTCATTTTGCTCTTTAGTTCTCTCTTTATTCTTTCCAATCACAATTTGGTGAACAACAATAGGGGTAGTTTTAGGGTGAAAGAGCAAAACAAATGTTTCACCGGTGAACTATTAAAATGACCTACTATTGTAAGTAAACATGGGGTAGGTTTTGTAATTTTAAAATGTTATTGTCAAAAATTAAATAGGCTAAAAAATTAACTTTTAGGTCTAATGTTTTTTAACTTTTCTGCTTCCAGCAAATTGAAATCCTTTCTTTTTTTTTCCAAAAAAAAAACCCTTCTCGTTTCTTCTCTCGCAGTAGCATCCGCCATTCCATCCAATTGTTTCCCTTCACTGCTCTTCATTGCTCTTTTGCATACACAATTTTAGGGCCCCAAAACCCTTCTCGTTTCTTCTCTCGCAGTCGCACACACCTTCTGATCCCATTTCAGTTTCTCGTTCCTCTTCCATATCGCACACTTTCAGTTTCTCGTTCCTCTTCCATATCGCACACACACTCCTCACCCTCCCCCTCTGCGTCGCACACACACCTTCTGATCTCAGCACCGGCGAAGCTCCCTGCACCAGCACCGGCGAAGCTCCCTGCACCAGCACCGGTGACCAGTGTTCAAGGTAGATTTTCATATCTTCTCCTTTTCATTTTCGTTCATTTGGTTCGTTTTCGTTTCTGATTTCTGAGTATTTTCGAATCCCACCAGCATCTGCGACTGCGACTGCGACCAGTTTCCCTGCACCACCACCGGCGACGAGTTTTCAAGGTAGGTTTTCAGATCTTCTCCTTTTCATTTTCTTTCATTTGGTTCATTTTCGTTTCTGAGCATTTTCGAATCCCACCAGCATCTGGGTTCATTTTCGTTTGTGAGCATAGGTAGATTTTCTGATATTGGGTTCTGATTCATGTTGCTAAATTTGCTAAATTCTGGTTCACTCAGATTCTATGTTGCTAAATTTGTCAAGATTATTATGTTTACAGTTTCTGGCTTCCTTCTATGAATATTGTTATAAAAAATTTGTCAAGTATAGAATTAGAAAGTTATTTTGACTGAATAACAGCCTTTAATCACATAATACCCTTAATTTTTACTTGAACAAGTTTGTTTAGGAACCAGCTTTGCCAGATTATTGATTCAGTCATTTCGGAGTGTAACAGTTCATCTACTGAAATGAGACGTAGAATCTACTGCATATATCTTTTTAATATAAGCAATTTGTGCATATCATTTGAACATTTACTCAAAACTGTACTTTACTTTTAAATTCTAATTCTAAGAGAGAGTGAAAGTTATGATTAAGTAAAAGTTAGTGACTGAGTGAAAATTTCAGTTTGATAAATGCTGTACTTTTTATCACACTTTTTATTGAAAGTTGAGTGAAAGTTAGGATGGTTAATTAATCAATATAGCTGCTCACAACTGTACTCTACAAGCAATCATTTACAAGACATGTTTCATAGGGACTATAAGGTTGCCTCTTAGCAATTCTTAATCATTTTGTAATCTATTAGCATGACTCTTGGGAATGATGTACTTATAGTTCCAAATAAGCTTCTGAGACGTCAAATTGTTAATCATTTTTTGAACAACTGACTTGCCCCAGTTTCTTAACTTTAACTTAGTTGTGTGACTGATTCCAAAAAGAGGTTTCATTTTTATTCTTCTTAACTTTAATTTAAATTTATGTGCTTGTTAGGTCACCATATTAAGTTTATCTCTTTGTTACAGAAGTTAAAAACAATGAATTATGAACGTCTGTTTATGCTACAGGATGTATTAACGGTTTATCAAAGCGAGTTTTTGTTTGAGGTATTAATTTATATATTTGTTGGTCTCCAAGATTTACTTAATTTATTTGAGTTTCGCTGGCCTGGCACATATAGGAGTGTTACCCCACTCTTTGCTTGTTGAATGTGCATAGTTGATTATCTCTTACTTAAATGGTTTATATGGGCAGGAATTCAGGGAATCCATACTCCATCTTCCGGGGTTGAATCACACATGCAGATGGATGAATCAATTGCATTTGAGAAGGTAGAAGGAGAACTTGCATTTAATTCTAATAGTATTTGATTGGTACTGTTGTTGGAATTATGTTGTTTGTTGTGGTAGGGACTTGAAGACTCGTCAGCTGGGTTAGAAGATGAAGCGGCATGTGAGATCATGGACGATGATTCCATTAGTGTTGACATTGACGAAGGTAGTGTTGACATTGACGATGATGATTCCACTAGCGTTGATGTTGATGAAGGTAGTGTTGATATTGACGAAGGTAGTGTTGACGATGACGAACGGACTGAAAGAATTATCAATATTGATAATATGGAGGATATTCTTAGCATGGACCTGAAGGAGTTAAGCCCTCATGAAGCAAGAGAATTTGAGTTTGCAAGCTTGGATATCGCTTATGAGTTCTAGAACCGATATGCTAGACTAAATGGGTTTGCTGTCCGCAAAAGCAATATCCTCCGAAGCAATAAAAAGGAAATACTGCAGCGAACGTTTGTCTGCCACAGACAAGGGTTTAGGGAGGATAGAGGTTTAACAATAGAAAACCGTAAGCGTAAGTGTAAACCCGAGACTCGATCTGGATGTGAAGCGAAATTTCGGGTGCATATTGATTTGCTGTCACAACGGTGGCGGATAACTGTTTTTACTGATCGACACAATCATGAGCTTTTACATGAAGAGTACTCTGGAATGCTTGATGCGCATCGAAGAATGAAAGAGTCGGATATAATGCAGGTGAACGACATGTTAAAGGTTGGTATAGGCCCGTCTCAAGTCTATGGTTGTTTTGCAAGCCAGCCAGGAGGGTACGAAAAGATAGGGTTTCGTAAAAAAGATATATATAATCAGATAGGAAAACAACGCCTTTTGCAACGGTGTGATGGTAAAAATGCTTTACACCATCTTAATGGGCTGGCATCAGATGACCCCTTTGATGTTTTATCGTCACACCATTGACGACGAAGGTAGGCTTGAAAACTTGTTTTGGTGCGATGGTATAAGCCAAATGGATTACAAAGTTTATGGTGATGTGTTGGCATTTGATGCAACATATGAAAAGAACAAATATCACTGCCCTTTAGTGGTGTTTTCTGGAGTTAATAACCATAATCACAGTATTATATTTGGTGGTGCAATTGTTGCACATGAAACAGAAGAAACCTACGTGTGGGTTCTTGGACAATTTTTGGAAGCAGTATCAGGTAAGTCACCTATATCTGTCATTACTGATGGTGCTCTTGCAATGAAGAATGCTATAAAAAGAGTATTTCCGAATGCTTATCATAGATTGTGTGCTTGGCATCTAATTCGTAATGCAACGTCCAACGTTGGAATTCCTGAATTTGTTGGCCGATTTAGGAAATGCATGTTGGGTGACTATGAGATAGGTGAGTTTCGTCGTAAGTGGGATGAAATGGTTGACACATTCAAGTTGCGTGACAACAAGTGGGTTACCGAACTGTATGCAAAGAGAAAGATGTGGGCCACAGCTCATATTCGCGGCAATTTTTTTGCTGGGTTCAGAACTACCTCTCGATGCGAGGGGTTACATGCAGTATTGGGGAGGTTTGTAAACTCACGATATAATTTGGCTGATTTTTTACTGCATTTTCATCGATCCCTTAATTACATGCGTTATAAGGAGGTTGAGGCTGACTTTGCTTCTATTTACGGTGATCATGTGCTACAAACAAGACGTCGAAGCATGGAGCGCCATGCTGGGAAGTTATTTACTAGGGAAATATTTTTTATATTTCGAGATATTCTTGAAAGGTCTGCCGATATGGTCGTGACAACACGCCATCAAACTTACACATATTTCATATACACAGTTTGTAAGTACCAAGCATCTAGGAGAGAGTGGAAAGTATCATTTTATCCATATGATAATGTGTTTAAATGTTCTTGCAAGAGGATGGAATCATTTGGCCTCCCATGCGAGCATATTGTTGCTCTACTGGTTCTGTTAGATATTGCAGAATTGCCAGAGACTTTGGTGGCAGCTAGGTGGACAAAGAATGCGAAGGAAGCAACATGTAGCACAAACAAACATTGTCCAAATCATTGGGATACAGACAAGTCGTCGAGATATTGTGCTCTTATGTTTCGATATATGCGTTTGAGTAAGTTGGTAAGTGAGAGTGGGGATGATTTCAACGAGCATATGGAGCAAGCAGCTGCTAATATTCGTCAGATGGAAACAAAGAGGGGCTTACATGTTAGTGGACCCACAAATTCAGGTCAAGAAGACGACCATGAGATACTGAAGGATCCTGCTGTAGTTAGAAGTAAAGGATGCACAGGTGCATCTTCTTCGCGTACTCATAAGAAAAGGAAGCAGACTCGGTGTTCTACTTGCGGAAAAGTCGGTCATAATAAGCAAACTTGTTCGATGAGGGTCAGAGAGCGAAGGTAAGATTTGTCTCTTTATTTACTTTGTTAATTTTGATGAATACATCTGGGAGATATGAATTTGTGATCTATATGGATATGGGCAGAACTCTAATTAGTTGATGCTGCTTGTAGATTCTACTGTCTGTATTTATAGTAACCTTTCATATTAGTAGCCCCATAAGGGAAATGCTCTGCTTGAATTTGTTGTTTGAATAGTACTATCAATCAATGGGCACAACTATATATTACCAGGCCTATTTTTGAGGACCTAAATTTGATTTGAATAGACTATTGAAATTTGAAATGGCCTTGTTTCCTCTGAATGATTGCTTTTGTTCCATATTTGTTACAATTACCGAAGTATATTGTTTTAATCTTCATTTCAATGCTTTGTTCTTTTAAGTTTCTGCTTACTGCAGTTAAGAGGTCATGTGGAAATTCTGAATGTCTTTTTTTGATAATAACGTCTTTATAGGGGTGGTCGGTCCATGGATCGAAGGAGGTCTCCCCCACGTTATAGAACTCGCTCTCGCAGCCGTGACTACTATTCCCCTCCTCCAAAAAAAAGAGAATATTCAAGGTATGTTGTTGGTGGCCCCTTGACAGTTCATTTTTATTACTTGTATTTGTTTCAAAGGTATTGGTCTGCACTAAACCTGTTGAGCAGTGTTTGTCTGTATCTGTTGAGGTAAGCACCTTGTTGGGATTGTTAGGTTTAGTGCTTACCCCTTGAGGTATTACCTGTTGAGCAGTATTTGTCTGTATCTGTTGAGGTAAACCTGTTGAGCAGTATTTGTCTGTATCTGTTGAGGTATTGGCCACCAACAACATAGGTTTAGTGCTTACCAAAGAGGAGCAATATTTTTATTAATGCAATCTGTTGAGCAGTATTTGTGTTACTTTCTTCATGCCTTGCACTATGGTTTTGAATTTGTTGGGGCCTTCTGGCCGAAGAATTTGAATTTTTGACAATGATTTCGTACATGGTCTTGGCTGTATTAACCAACTATTCTGTGTGGAAGTTTCCTTGCACTTATTTGATACATTACCTGTTTTGTAGATCTGCCACCAACAACATAGGTTTAGTGCTTACCAAAGAGGAGCAATATTTTTATTAATGCAATCTGTTGAGCAGTATTTGTGTTACTTTCTTCATGCCTTGCACTATGGTTTTGAATTTGTTGGGTCCTTCTGGCCGAAGAATTTGAATTTTTGACAATGATTTCGTACATGGTCTTGGCTGTATTAACCAACTATTCTGTGCGGAAGTTTCCTTGCACTTATTTGATACATTACCTGTTTTGTAGATCTGCATCACCTAGTGGTAGAAGATACAGTCGTGAAATATCATATTCACAGCACAGCCGAGAGAGGTCATACTCACGGTCCCCACCCTATAATGGGGATGCAAGAAGCCGTAGTCAGAGTCCAGCGAAGGGCCCAGGCCGGAGCAGAAGTCCAACCCCTAACCGTGATGTCAGTCCTCAGTAGGTCCCCCAGTCAGTGAGACTGGAAGAGACTCATAGTCTATTAGATGCAATGGTTAAGATCGGAGAAGGGTATATATATAGATTTGTCTTCTCCATGTAGCATGTGAAATGATATCTCATCTGGATATGCTTTAGCTTCCTAGTTCCAATAAGTGTTTTGTGGTTTCACTTTAGAGATGAAAGCTCTTGTACTTGAAAGACCAGAGAAAAAGGTGACAATCCTTGCAAAGTTGATGTATAACTACTATACTGCTTCTGTTTCTTACAAGTAATTCCTTTTGGTTTTGGAAATATCAACTAGCATGAAAATAAACTTTCTATTAATTTTGTTGATACTATAGGAGAATATTGTATTTGGATTAGATTAGAAAAGAAGTTACATATATATTATTGATTCTAGTGGCTTTTTCAAGTTCCAACGGGTGTTCTTCAAAACTCTGAGCTCGTGATTACTAATTTCTGTGAAATCTGAAGATTGAATGCTGATGTGCAGTTCTGAAATGTGTGGTAGTGTAAGTCAACTTGTGTCTTTTTTGCTGACCTAAACCTAGCTACTATCTGAAATTGTAGATTTATAATAATTTATGTAGTTTTATTTCATGACAGTAAACTTTTCTTTTTTAAGTTGCTGCATTAAAAATGGCATTACAAAGATTTGCTAAAGATGTTGGGAATTTTTTGTGCTTTTTCTAAGTTCGTGTATGCTTCATGCTTCGTCTGAATACATTAGATAGTATGACATTTCAAATTAATCATCACACGAGAGTAAACTGACTTGTTGGTGTTTTGTCAAGTTAGTAGACAATTGAAAAATGAATTAGCTTCTCAACATGAAAAATGTCGTGAGTGGGTAAACTGTGTCCTCCCATCTCGTTATATCTTGCTTTCAAACCTAGCTTCTAAGCCATTTCAAATGCATTAATTATATTGGTCAAGTTCAAGGACCATGGAGAAGAAGAAATAGTCAAATTTTGATTTATCTTCTTATAAAAAAGAATCGTTTCAAAAATATTCTTATAATAAAGACCGAGGGAGTAATTACTAATAGATTCATTGTATTAAAGAACACGAAAATTAGATACAATTGTTTTTCTTTTTGGTTCTGACTCGCAATGTTTTTAAGCTGCTTTATAGTCAAAATCACACCAAAACAATAATCAACAAAACCAAGCTTTCCGTACATAGTTATCAATGAATTTCCAAGCACTACATTAAACAAGTGTATAATCGATTTTATGCTTTCACAAAACTTGTACACCAAATAGCAACACTTTTAATAGATTCATGACAGCAACAACCTTGTACACCAAACACAACACAAAATTTTCATGACAGCAGCATATCTTGTGTCTCATTTTTATACATATAGAGGCTTTCTCTACCACGCTCATCATGTAGATGTTTATGCATTAATTGCATGACACTTTAAACCACAAAAATATCAATAACACCCAAAATAACTCATAGTAGGCCACCCAAACTCACATTAGCCTCATTATCAATAACACGTTTGATGGGGCAGAATTGATTTTTGATTTATATCTTGAGCCAAGAAAATGCACCTGTACATATATAACATCTCAATGCAAATTAGGTAGCCAAGTAAGAGTATATAAAGAAATAGGAAGAAATAAGCAATATTCACCACCTACATTGTAAGTTTCTGTTCATCATAAAAATTTATTATGAGGAAAAACATTGATACACCATCTCGAAACCACATTCTCTAGAGGCAACTTCTTCGTCTCAAAACCTTATAGGTAGTCACTATAGTGTGTGTCTCCACCATGTTGGAGATTTGAAGCCAACCAAAGAGGAAAATCGTCATGGTAGCTATAGAGTATGTCTTCACCACCGCTCCCCGCCAACAAAAATCAAAGAAAAAAAATAATGACCAATAAGTAATACAAAAGAGGAAGGAAACAAAAATAACAATAGAAGAATAATAAACAAAAATGCAAACAAACAGAAAGAGTAACCACAATTGTAAGATTGTGTTGGGTTGTGAAGACCGTAAGGGGTGTAGGAAGGAAGAGACTTGGCATACTTCCAAGAAGAAACAAAAAAGCAAACATGTAGAATGCAAATTGGGAGAAAGATAAAAATAAAAGAAATACATACCATAACCTACGGAATCAACACTGGGATGCTCATGAACACAGGGAATATCGTTCACCACCATGGAGCGAATGATTAGTGTATAATCACCCCATCCTCCCTCGGCTACTCCCCATTTCAAGATCCCCATTAATCCACTGTCCCAATTCCCCGCTTTCAGTTTCTATCGGCTTTCATGCATTGAGAGTGAAAAGAAGCAGTTAAAAAAAATGGAAATGGATTGTGAAGAAGGCAACATTTGGTTTGTACGTGAGTGCAGTAAGCGGTTACAAAAGTGAGTAGCCGTGGTTTTAACTGTTTAAATTAGAAGGAATGAATAAGGGCAAAAAGGGAATAATGAAAGTGATACACCAAATTATTAAGAAGAAGACTTAGGACGTCACTAATCCGAGATCCAACGGTTAAAATCGACCTAATTACTTAGATGAAGACTTAGGACGTCACTAATTCGAGATCCAACGGTCATGATTGACTTAATTACTATAATTAGGTCTTGAGACGTCACTAATCCGAAATCCAACGGTTAAGATCGACCTAATTACTAAGAAGAAGACTTAGGACGTCACTAATCCGAGATCCAACGGTTAAGATCGACCTAAGTACTAAGAAGAAGACTTAGGACGTCACTAATCCGAGATCCAATGGTTAAGATCGACCTAATTACTAAGAAGAAGACTTAGGACGTCACTAATCTGAGACCCAACGGTTAAGAACGACCTAATTACTAAGAAGAAGACTTAGGACGTCACTAATCCGAGATCCAACGGTTAAGATCGACGTAATTACTAAGAAGAAGACTTAGGACGTCACTAATCCGAGATCCAACGGTTAAGATCGACCTAATTACTAAGAAGAAGACTTAAGACGTCACAAATCCGAGATCCAACGGTCATGATTGACTTAATTACTATAATTAGCTCTTGAGACGTCACTAATCCGAAATCCAACGGTTAAGATCGACCTAATTACTAATAAGAAGACTTAGGACGTCACTAATCCAAGATCCAACGGTTAAGATCGACCTAAGTACTAAGAAGAAGACTTAGGACGTCACTAATCCGAGATCCAATGGTTAAGATCGACCTAATTACTAAGAAGAAGACTTAGGACGTCACTAATCCGAGATCCAACGGTTAAGATCGACCTAAGTACTAAGAAGAAGACTTAGGACGTCACTAATCCGAGATCCAATGATGCAAACAGACTACTTCCCACACAACTTTGCAAATGAAGTGCAACAGGCGTTGGGATATTGCTGAGCCGATTGGACAACTTTATGAAGGATTTTGGTAAAAAAATTTAATTTATTTTAATCAATGTATATTCATCTTCTATATATGTACACCTAACAATAACCTGTAATATTTGTGCATTTTGAATAAACAGTCAGCATTCCGCGGTGTGGATCTTACAATGGTTAACAATGGGTTCTTCTTTCACACCAAACATCTATGTCACCGTGAGTATCAAATTAATTTAACATGTCATTATTTTTTTTATATTATTTATTTCCCCAAGTACTAATTATATCCATTTATTGTGACAGATGAAAGAAGATGTTGTGAGAATTAAGGTGGCAATTGATTTATTGTTGGGTGACCACAATGAACATAAAGACATCCTCGTGGATAAGGCTGAAAAGGCTTGGAAATCTATCCACAATGCTTAGAGAATGACCATTTGATTCTAGGATGGAATTTTTAGATGATTCAATTGAGATATTATTTTTTTCTAGTCACAATTTGTTATTTTGAGTTAATGTTTTTGGTTAAGAATTGATGAATATTTTTTATTGAGTCTGCTGGTTAAGCTGAGTGATTTGCAGCAATTTTCTTCATTTCATTTTAGATTTTGGTGATACTTATGGTGAATTTTTTTTGATAATATTTTGGTAAAAAAATCTTGATACTATTATCTACTTTCAGACTTCAACTCATTCATTATGAGATTGTATTTGGGCAATAGACCCGGTTGCCTCAAGGGTCATTTTTCAGAAATGTCGAGAGATAAGAGTTTGCAAAATAGCTACAAAATCTCATTATTAACGCGGCTTTTGAGTTGAAGGACTTTGATATTAGTGTTAGCCACAAAGCTTTGACAGCAAAAATTCTAGCCTTATGAGAGAATTCAAAATGTTGTTTTTGTAATTATATTTTGTTATTTTGAGTTTGCTGCATATTTTTGAGAAGAGCATTTACAGATTGAGCATTATCATACTCATGACAACATCACATTGAGACATACAAGAGCTCTCTTGATTACAAATTTCAATTAAGTACAATATGCTAGTACATGATCCTTTGCATTACAATTTAGAACAAGACCAATTCACTTAAATTTATTAGCACATGACTCTTTATTACAGCTTAGTACAAGTCAGGATGCTAGTACATGATCCTTTGCATTACAATTTAGAACAAGACCAATTCACTTAAATTTATTAGCACATGACTCTTTATTACAGCTTAGTACAAGTCAGGATGATCATCCTCAGTATTAATGTGCTCTTGAATGCGCCAAATCACTATCTTGAATTTGGAAGACCATCCTCATTGTTGGGCTCATTTCGGAATGCTCTTGAATGCACCCAATTGCTATCTTTACTGGACTCCAACAACAGCACACTTGTTCTCCAAAATTACATCAAAGCTTTAAACATCTACTTTATACCAGGAAACAATCAGGCTCTTTGTAGGAAACGTGCATAGGACAAGACTCATGATTACAATCTTGTTCACCTTTAGAAAGATTAAAAGGAAACCTGCATAAACATAAAGGCAACCTGCACAAGCAACACATTGATAATTTTGTAAATTTGGTTCATGTTGAGCCATAGTAGCAGCACATATACCAATTCAGTCATGTTGAACATTTCTGCAGCAACTTAAAATCATTGCCAAAAAAGAGTTATATCTTACAAGTATCAATTGTAAATTTTGCCAAAATAATTTGACCCAGCAAAAGTTAGTCACTCACGACCATCTAAAAGGCAAACTGATTTCACAGAAAGAATGTTTAAAATTGATTGTAAAGTTAATTGAGAAAAATTTTAAATGAGAGACTCGGTAGATGAAGAAAACCAAACAGATATAAGAGGTAAAATAAAGCGAATTTAGATCTGCAAAGAGAAAATGAATATCCAATTTAGAAACAAAAGCATTATAGCAAATCAAACTTCAAAACAAAGGAAAATCTATAGGTAAATCCTTGAACTCTAGTAGTGGTACAAATTCTGGAATAATATCCTTTTATGGTAGAAGATCAGTCAAACAAAAAGAGTATTGGGGAAGTGATACTAAATTGTGTGGTTCTGGATCAATGTTCACAGTTTAATGCATTATGGAGAAAGACACTCCATCACATATCAAATTGCTATCCCATGTCAGTAGACTGGATCCCAACATTAAGATAGCAAGCAACTATAGGATATTTTCTAGAACCATTCGGTTGGTACAATATACATGGGAGTCTTGGCACAATTATTGGAGTTGCTGTTAAGTGACTAAGTTAACATTCAGCATACCAACAAGACAAAAATGGGACAGCCTATTCTATTATGTTCCCTTTGGTTCTATTATGTTCCCTTTGTCACCATGTCACAAATCTGCAATACCAAATCTGTTCACAGTATAATGACTTTTGCCTTTATCCTTGTCTAAACATGAGCTTAACAGCTCGTACCAAAACAAAAATATGCAGTGAACATTATGAATTATATGCTTACAATATAATAGGGGCTTGACTTACATCTTTCTCTAAATCATATATAGCAGTAAAATATATACTTCGTTATTCGATACTTTACTCTCAAATTTAAGAAAATTCGGTGAAATTTGAAAAGCATCCTTACTTGTAAAAGCATTGAAGCTTTAGCACATAAGACTGCATTACTGACAGATGGAAATCCATTGGCAAAGGAAAGATTCAGACCCAGAATTGTAACATCATCAACACCATCATTTCCAATCACTGACCATCCCTCATCAGTAAACCCATTGAGTGCCTCGTTGAAACCCCTGCCAGGAAAACATGTGAGATTCTGAATTTACATGAATAACGAGTCTCAACAAAATTTATGCCTCAGTTGAATAATATTAACCGGCTCAATTTCTGGCCAAGTGCTCGAAGTGCTGCTGGTCGTCCACCCCACCCACTGACATTAGATTGAGAAACTTCATGTGAAATCTGGCTTAGGTGACGCAGAGCCTGGATGACAATGAAAAAATGTAAAGTAAACACAACATTTGGTGAAGCCCTTATTCTACATTTGCGTCATTCTTTAAGTCGACAAATATTTTCCAATTGTATAGATTTTAAAATTTAAACTTAAATGGGATACAAATAAAATCACCATACAAAAAATCATACCACCAGTGTTGTCTTCTGAGCCAGCATTGTTGATGATTCATACAGTGGACGTAGTACTTCAGGAACACTCCATGGCTAACAATAATACATATATGCTGAAGTTAGTTGATGTTGAATAAAAATATTGATGCAACAAAGTTGACATTCTTGTACCTCCAAATCCAAATGATCAACAATGTGGATGATGGAACCACCTCCTTCACAAGGTCTTATCAGGTACTCGCTGGGCAGCATCACAGCTCTGACAAAATGCTGCACGGGAGGCATGCTTGGACCATTTTGTGTATTTTTGAGAGAGCTCTCACAGATCTCTGAAGCAGGGAAACATTATGAGAATGACATAAATATATGCATGTAAACTTAGCCAGTATTTAACCAATTCTAACTTATGTCCAGGCCTCATTAGATGAAAAATTGAACAAAACAAAACAACTAATTGATAAAAAAAAATAGTAAAAGAGTTTACCTTCATTCCAGGCATTTGGACCCACTCAACAACAGTCCCAGTAGCCTTCGAGAGAAAGTCTGCTAAAGTTTCTTCTGTAATGGACAAAAGTCTGGGGGGGAATTCACATTATTTCATTAGGCCAAACGTACAAAGCCAAAGATAACATAAAGGTACCCAACAAACAATCATAATCCCACTAACCCAGCAGGACTAGCATCCCTTGGAGGGGAAATTGAAGAGGAGTAAAAGGGGGTTTGTGATTTGGGAGAGAGGAACAGAGATTTAGATTGAATCAGAGAGTGAGAGATCAGAGTGAGAGAGTAAGCAAGTGAGAGAAGAGAAATTTAACCTGAATTAGGGGATTTGGGAAGCGGCAAATTGCCCTCGAGGCGCTCGACGGGGAAGGTAACAGGAACATTGATATCGCAGGACAAGAAGAAGCGAAATTCGTTGTTGATCATGTGAACTTGTTGGATTGTGTTTAACTATCAGAATTGTTAGGGTTCTTTGCCAGCGGTGACGGAAACTGTTGCCAACGGAATTGGAGTTCACGGCGTGCTCTTCACTTTTACAGCTTTACTTGAGAAGTGGCGTTGATGGAGTTCACGGCGTGCTCTTCACTTTTACAGCTTTACTTGAGAAGTGGCGTTGATGTGAGAAGCACGATTCTCATTCTCATTCTCAGATTCTCGATTGCAATTTTCTTAAAAAAACAATGTTTTCAAATTACAATAAAGGCACCGAGAGAAGTGATTTGGGCCAAAATGCCAATTTATAGTTAACCTAGTAATCTAGGTAAAGATTAAAAATCTCAAAAAATCTCAACTATTCGAATTATTTTAGATTAAATCGTACGACTAGAATTAATGTTTCACCGGTGAAACATTTGGTTTGCTCTTTCACCCTAGAACTACCCCAACAATAGAGATCAAATTTTTGTTTCGTTATATTATAATTTTTTTATATATACAAATCTTTTACGTTGGCATTTTTTTTAGTTTTAGGTTATTTTATTTTAATAAGTTTTTACTTCAATGTTAGAATATGGTTTAGGCAAAATTATTTATGGCATTATTTTTAAAATAAGATAAAATAACAATTCAAAAACTTGATTTAATTAGGTGATGAATTAGATTAAATATCTAGGATTACGTTAGCGAAAATGTAAATGTCTTTATATATACTTGGACATTGATTCAAAATTTTGTTAACTCTAGTTTATTGTATATTCTCAATGCACCAAAATTTGTGAATGGAAAGTATGCCTATCAAATGGGTTTTTCTTTAAAAACAAATGTTTCTTTGCTTTTCAAGACACATAAGTATTAATTAGAACTTTAGTAAAATACTTTTAGTTATGATTATAGTGAGTTAAGACATAGTTGTTTTGATGAGTAATAGGTGTTGAGGAATTTGAAGAAAGAGTTCATCAAGTTATTTTGAGAAAGTTCTAAGGTAAGGAGAAATACTAATAATAAGTTGATGGGCACACATTATGTGTTGCTTGTATATATATATATATATATATATATATATATATATATATATATTATCTAGTTATTCTTAGATGATTTGTGTGCTTGGCGATTTTGTTTGCAAGAGTGTTATGACTTGGATTAGTCATGAGTTTTGTATGTAAGTATATTATTATACTCCCTACATTATTAGAAACTATGATATTTGTGTAAGTGAGATTGTGATTTTGAAATTCTATGTCAAAATAAGTACATCTTTAAATTTGAGTGAAATATTGGTTGTCTATTTTACTTATTGACCTAACTTAGGAGGATATTGATAAACTAAGGTGTAATCTCACAACTTGTTCTATGGATTTTGGGAACTTATTGTCAAGTTGATTTTGGATTAGATGAGTAAGACTGATGATTTTACAAAGAGCTAATACAAGATGTTTCTTATAGTACTATCAAGTATATAAGACTGAGGATATGTTCGGTTATCTTATAACTCTGCAAATGAAACTATAGATAACATATCTACCTGCCCTTGTTAAGCACAAATTAACTTTTGATTCAAATTTAACCTCATATTCAATTACTAAAGGAAAATAGGGCGACTAATCTCTTCGAAACATAGGATTTGATGGAAGTGAATTGGTGATAGATCAGCATAACAACAATGCATTGTACTGACCTTCATTTATAATAATAGCAAGCCACTAAGTTGAATAACTTAATAGCACATTGAGTTCTCAATAATGGAATGTTTAGCAAAATGAGTCCCACAGCACATTCAAATTTCAATAATGGGAGGTTTAGCAAAATTAGACCCACACCAGAATGACTTGTGTGATATGGAATAATTGTTATGCTCTTCAATTTAATTCTCAATGAATATGCTATGCAACCACATCTACCAAAACATAAAATTCAATAAAGTTTCATTAAAGTAAGGAAACTGTCCCAATAGAATTCATATCAGTTAAATGTTGCAGAACCACAAAGTTAAAACAGCATGTTAAAATGAACTAAAAACTAGACATCTAATTGAAAGGTAACTAAAGAATGTATCTTCTCTGAAAAGAGCACCAAGTATAATATATAATAAATTTGGAAAAAATGAACTCACTTGATTAAATGGCCGTGTTTCTGTGCAATAAGCCCTTTCTAAAACTCCATCACTGTTAAGTGCACGAATTACACCCAGAGCAGTACTGTATCCAGCTATGGCTAAACTGAGTAATGAATCAAACACAGTTGCAAGTGAGTACAAATGAAAACATATTTCATGATTACAAACACCTCATAATATCAAACAAATGAAAACATAAGATATTTATGTTTATAAGCTCAATAAGTGTAGTCATTATTTATATTCCTTAGCTCAAAAACTGCACTATTCTTATATGAAACTATAACATTAGTCAGAAACCCTAAAATAAAACCAACATAGCATCTTCCATTGAAACCAAAATATAAGTTAAAATTTGTTTGATATTGTGTCAACTACTCAATAATCATGAAATATCTGTGGTGTATTTACAATAACCCTAACCAGTTACATTAACCCTATCTTGAGAGGCATGATTAGTGGAAAAGTTGTTGCATTTACAATAACCAGTTACAGTAAGAATAATCAAAGAGAGGAAGAGACGAAGAGGGGAGGAGACAAAGAGGGGGTAGACTAAGAGGATTACCTGAAGCAAGATCTTTAACAGCTGAAGCAAAGGGTTTTCCTTGCTGCTCTTTAACGGCTGAAGCAAAGGGATCAGTGATTTTCCTTGTTCAGCCCTAACAATTTGGAAGAAAGAGGAGTTGAAGTGATTAGGGTTTGAGAGTGAAAATCAAAGAGCTCTTTCTGCCATGAACTGGAAATCGTAGATGAGAAAAGAGAGGAAGAGGAAGAGCTCTTTCTGTGAGCGATTATAGCTGATGATGAAGGAAGAGGAAGGGTTTTCTGCCATGAAAATCGAAGAATCGGAGGAAACCCTAGTGTTTGAGAGAGTGGAAGAGCGCTGAGGTTGAGCACCGTGGAAGCTGTGAGTGCGTGAACTTGAGCGCGAGAGAATGCGCGAGAGAATGAAATCAGATAGTGTTTTTATTTTTAATTGTTAATTACTTTTGAAGTCATGCTATAAACCTGTCTGTCTTAAAATGTTAAAAGTTTTCATTTTTCAAGTCATGCATCTTTACGCTTGACTTAAAAACACGAGTGCCAAATAAAAATTTTCATCTTAATTACAAATTTTCATCTTAATTACAAATTTGTCACCGCCTCTGAGTATAAAGTCAGGCATCTGAGCGCTTGACTTTAAATGTCTAATTCTTTTCTTATTTTTCCACCGGTGAAAACATGAACATCAAAAAAGTGATGTCGATATCAACGAGAATTTGAAATCTGTGGTTAAGATCAACTTCACTGCAAAAAGGGGGAAAATTGAATGGTCCATGCATGATCTGGAGAAAGACAACATGGAACATAATTTATCACTAGAATATGTTCCTTAATAGTATTACAATATTACATTACCAGTACATTTGAGGAAAACAGACACCGCTTGTAAACCACTCAATAAAAAATAAAAATATTCTACGAATTATGAAAAAGTAATCATCAAGCTAGCTACATGCACCTAATTGTAAGATTAGAAGATAAGAGTCTCTTCCAGCTTAACCAAGGTCCTGGGTTTGAATCCAGCCTTGAGCATGCAGCAGTATTAAATCTCTTGAGGGAGAGCTTTGCCGCTCATTGTGGTCCTACCCGGCTCTAGGGATTAGTTTCTACAGTTGCGCGCACAGAGGATACCCAGTTTATAAAAAAAAAACTAGCTACACACATTCATTGCAGTTGTATATAAACACACACTAACAAATAAAGCGCATGCAAGGGTTAGATTTGCACCACGTATGACACATTATATATAGGCTTCGAGATACTTTACGAGATGAAACCTTTGTCACATATATGGTGCAAAATTTCTCTCTTTTCATCACATCTAATTTTTTTTTAAACTAAAGTATCATTCACGGTGACTATGGAGACTAATACTTCGAGGTATCGAAAATCCATTTAAGAGATTGATATCTCTTAAAAAATGTTTTTCCATACACACCGAGCAGAGATCGAACCCAAGACCAAATAGTTAAAGAACTCAAATATCTACTAACCCAAATATTTCCTATTTGTGCCGGATCACGCTGGTACATCTAATATTTAGTGGCAATGTAAAGGTGACAAGAAAAAAGCCATTTACTGCTTTCTATAAATTTTACATGACAAGTACCAAAAGCTATGATAGACATGCATTGCATTTATATTCAGCCAAGCACCTTATATCTGATTCAGAATTCCTTTTTTTATAAAGTTATATCTGAATATCAGAATATCAAAGTTGGTTTCTTTTCCATTTAATAAAAGATGGTTTGGCTTTGTAGATAATGAGCAAAGGCCATGCTCTAGTTCCATGCAGCTTCCATATGTTATTTTTTCTTTCATATATATGTTAATTAATAAATTACTAATTATGTTAATGTTAGTTTTTAATATTCGACTTGGATTTCCAACTTAATAATTCGCTGTTTTTTGACTCATCAAGTAAACCTAGAATTGATATAATTCATTCCACAGAATTTGCATTAATTTTAACTTCTCCACATGTCTCTCTAATTTTCAAATTGGTAAGCCTCGTTTACTTTCTACAAATAGTTTGTATTTTTATTTTTTAAAATTTATACTCATTTTAAGTAGCTAAAAATTAAGACGATAAGAGGATCCTTTGGTGAATAAGTGTTGCTGAGAGAAGATAGAAGGCTAGATAAGGAGAATGTATTTTCTAAAACAATAAAAAGAATTACTTGTCATTTTTAAAGTTTGTGAAAATGCTAGATTATGTTTTAAAAAATTATAAGGAAAATGGCAAGAGAAATATTAGATCTATTTTTTTTACAGGAAAAAATATTAGATTTATTTTCTCTATTGTTTCTTAGTTTACTTAGAAATACTATATCAATCTCAAAAAAAAAAGAAATACTATATCTATTTTCTCTAGTGTTTCTTAGTTTAATTGGAAATAAAATATAAGAATTAAATTAAGTATATTGACCTTTTTAGTTATTTTCAAAACAAATTTTTTCTTTGACTTAGACTATATAATGTGTGTTTTTTCTATAATAACAAAGAGAAATAGAAAATAATGTAGGTATTTTTCAACGTTTGATGTAATCATGTAAATGGGAAACCCAAATACTTATCTTAATTAGCATCTTAATTATGAATCTCTAATATGCTGCATTCGATATCTTTACTCATAAGAAAGAAAGTGGAAAAAAGTCGGATCCTTTAATTTTAACATCAAGAAAAAAGACTTTGCAGAAAACTTGAACAAACATATAATTTAACATCTATACTTTATTTTTTAAAAAAAGAAAACGTGATCTACCTATCATTGTCTTAAAAAATTTCAATCCAGCTCTCTATAGTGAATTTTCTATCTATTGGATTATGACTATCTCCATTTCTCAAATAAAATTTTATGGATCGACTCTACTTGGAGAGAGATAAACACAAACATTTAAAATATTATTAGATTATTTGAAATTATAAGAATGATTCTTTGACCCACCATTAAGTTTGTGTCATAGAAACGTTGTTATCATTTCAAATTATAATCTTATAATATTTTAAATGTTTGTGTCTACCTCTCTCTTTAAATGAAACCCTCTATTTCTTCTAGAAATAGGGAGGATTGCAACCCCTTAGTTATAGAATTTCATTCGAAAGTGTCCATTTAGAAGTACCAGCTGTAATTTGATCTTCAAATATTGATTTTATTCATAAAATTATTTTGAGTATCACATGAACTGAACGCGTGTAAAATCACCTTGTAGAATTTGGATTGAACCTAATTCAACTCTACAAAATCTCCTTGTAAAGTGAGAGATGTCTCTCACTAACAAACATTTTTCAGATCATATCACATATGATATAGGACTCTTAACACACTCTCCTTACGCCCAGAACTAGACATCTAAAGAATGACCCGAGTGACCCCAACAGATCTTTGATTGGCTAAGATACTATCTTAGAATATTGTACCTGATTCTCAGCTATTGTGGAGCGGGTGAGAGTTTTGTCTTTGAAATGGTTCTTAATTAGAGTCATTACCTTAGTTATGAAGTCTGCGTTGAACCTCAAGATTCGAGAAAGCATTCTCAGGAAATAGCCTTGTTTTCTTTGTTGGGTTGATTTTCTTGGTCTCTTGGAGTATTTCTTCTACTCCGATGAGTAGGCCTTTGTTACAGTCAAACTTCGAATTCGAAATTGACTATATGGACACATCAGCAATGGAAAACGAATTTTGAAACTCGCCCAAAGTTTGAAGTGGTAGGCAGTTTCCAGTTGTTTCAAAGCAGATTCGAAATCGCACTCGAAACGTGTGGAGGTTGGAAGCAGGTTCTGTTGGATTTGAAAGAGCTCCAGGTGAGAAGACAGGTGTACGACATCCAAGAAGCCAGAGGATATGTGGCAGCAAATGACTAACAATCATTAGATTAGTTAGATTATTTTTGAATTGGACATATGTGTCCATCATGGAAGGGATTACTTGTAAACTCTCTCTCTCTCTCTCTCTCTCTCTCTCTCTCTCTCTCTCTCTCTCTCTCTCTATATATATATATATATATATATATATATATATATATATATATATATATATATATATATATTTGTAACTAGTTCTAGATGCGACATTCATAACATTCAGCAACCCATACACGCCTAACACATCCGCTTACACACAAGATTCATGGCAAGCTGTGGTAAAAAGTGTATGTTTGGGTCATTTTACTTGTATTCGAATTCTACTTTTAATGAACGATTTTATTTTGACAATCGAGTATACCATTCTTGTATTTTCTTTTACTTTGTTTTTACACTTTATTCAATTTCTAGTTTTGATACTGAAAAGATTCATGTTGTTCATCCCTTTTTAGGCTTAATTCCCATGATTTGTTTAAGTCCATATTATTAACCAAAACCTTCAAATTCTGCATATGTTATTGATCTTGAGTCTAAACTTTGATTTGATTGATAATGTTGTTGAATACTATTGCGAAAATCCCATTTTACTCTTTGAAAATGCTTTCAATCTTATCTCTTTCGAATTCATTTATTTGATAGCGAAAAATACCGAAAAACAACTTTATAATTAAATTAAAGACATGAGGTAAGTTGATTAGGAAACTGAAATCTCCATGTATAATGTTATACTTTTTTTAAAATTGGGGCAACATCCTATCATCCTAATTTTTTTCTTATAGAAAACACTGTCCATTCTTTTTGATATGAACAAATAGAAAGATAGGATAACAAGAATGAAATGATAATTTAATTATGATATTCCAGCAATTTGATTATTAATGAAACGCATGGGTGCTTTGTGCCAAAAAAAAATCTGGATATTTATAACATTTCCTTATTTGTCAAAAAAAACATTTCCTTTATTAGTTTTTTATTTAGCATTGAGGTCAAAAGAGTGGCAAGTGGTTTTCTTTTTGATATCTAAAATGTTATTGGTGGGTAAGATTTGAAATTTTTTTTGTTTATAATGTGTGTTTCTGAAACTCGGCATTATAAAATCCACACAAGCATGCACCGAATTCGCTGAACGAAAGAAAGCAAGAAATTGAAGAAACGAGAAAGAGAAATTCAAGGCTCTCTGTTGCAAAGTTTTCATTTCAAAGATGTCGTTGCTTTCAGATCTTACCAATCTTAACCTCTCCGACACCACCGAGAAGATTATCGCGGAGTACATATGGTTAGTATGTAACTCAAACTCTGTTTTCCTCTGCAATATGGTTACAAAAAACCATAGCAAAATGGCAATCGCATATCTCTATGTGATCGTATATTCATGGATTTATATATGCAAGAATGTTTCCTACGATGATTCTTGAAATGGGTTTTGTTTATTTTCGTTCACCTTTCACTTGATCGATCACACACTACGTTCCACTAATCTCTCAATTGCTCTGTTTCCCCTGTTTTTTTGTTTCTTTTGTTTTCTTCGTTTTATTTACGTGAATGTGGGTGTGTTTGCATTGGTATATTATATTCCTTCTTAGATTTTGGCATGGCTCATCGGTTAATAGGTTTCAATAATATTGTTTTGGTTTCCTTCTGTTTATGTGGGCATTACATTCAAGAACCAAACAGAATATAAGAAGACACATTGGAGATATTTTTGTAATTTCAATACACTCAATAAATTATATTAACCTAAGTATGTAACTTTATTTCCATATTTTTTTTTGTACAATGTAACGATTTTTGGCCCCTTTGATTTTGGTTATGATAGGATCGGTGGATCTGGCATGGACCTGAGAAGCAAAGCAAGGGTAATTTACCTCACCATTCTGTAAAAAAAGGGACAAGGAAATTGAAATTTTTTCTGTTTGGTAAAGCATTTAAAACTGTGGAGAAGTATGGTTTAATTTTAACTAGTGCATATATAAAATGGTTTTGGATATAGACTCTCTCTGGACCTATTAATGACCCTTCAAAGCTTCCCAAGTGGAACTACGATGGTTCCAGCACTGGTCAAGCTACTGGAGAAGATAGTGAAGTGATTTTGCAGTAAGCACTTTTTTTTGTTATTTTTTGTTATATTAAGGGTTAGTAAATTTGATGGTTACATAACAATTTTCCAAACTTTTCTAATTAATGTTGTGTGTGTATTGATTAAATAATACAGTCCTCAAGCAATTTTCAAGGATCCAATCAGGAGGGGTAACAATATTCTGGTGTGTTTCTTTTTCTCTACTTTGTTATGTGATTTTTATATGAGACACATTTCAATTCTAATAATTGGACTTTAGGTTATGTGTGATTCATGCACTCCTAAAGGAGAACCTATTCCAACCAACAAGAGATTTGAAGCTGCAAAAATATTCAACCATCCTGATGTTCTTGCTGAAGAACCATGGTCAGTTGGTCACTATTTTTCCTTAATATCTTATTCTAATGACAATTTTGACACTTTTTCCTTCTTATTTTACTCGACTAAACATTGATGCATAATGTTCAAATAGGTATGGTATTGAACAAGAGTACACCTTGTTGCAGAAAGATACCCAGTGGCCTCTTGGTTGGCCTCTTGGTGGTTTTCCTGGACCTCAGGTAGGTCAAAACTCCATAACCATGCATTAATTCTTTAAAATGAAAAATATTTATATTAGTTGTAATAAATAGTATAACAATTATTTGCATTCAAAATATGTTAGCTTGAGCTAGCTTGAGCATCACTGTGCAACCATTCTACCGACCTTTTAGGAAGGGTTGCAGATGACACACTATCATATGCTACAAAAGTCAGACAAAAAATACAGCAAGAGTATCAAATGACTTATATGGCTAATATATGTATTGTTGTAATTTATGTTAGGGACCATACTATTGTGGTGTTGGTGCTGACAAGGCTTATGGGCGTGAGATTGTTGACGCACATTACAAAGCTTGTCTTTATGCTGGAATTAACATAAGTGGAGTTAATGGAGAAGTCATGCCTGGTCAGGTACATTTTGTTTTGAGGTTATTTACATAAATTAAGAAAACTAACTAACAAATTTTGTTACTTTTTGATGGAATTATTTCTCTAACATTTATGATATGCAGTGGGAATTTCAAGTTGGTCCAGCTGTTGGCATCTCTGCTGGTGATGAGGTGTGGGTTTCTCGTTTCATTTTAGAGGTAACCACCACATGTTAATTCTTTTAAAACTCTAGTAATTTTTTTTATTTACAAAGTAGTACGTAACTAAAAATTTCAATTTCTGTATTAACAGAGGATCACTGAGATTGCTGGAGTGGTGCTATCCTTTGATCCCAAACCAATTAAGGTAAAAAATTTCATCCTCTTTCAAATTATATTGTTACATATAATATTGTGTTTCTTATGGTGTGATTATATTGACTCGACTCATGTAATTTGGTTTGGGTACTTATTTAAAACTAGGGTGATTGGAATGGTGCTGGTGCTCACACTAATTACAGGTAATAATGGTTACTAATAATATAAATTAAGTAGTAATTGTTAATTTTCTTTGGTGTTTGATAACTAATATTTCAGCACAAAGTCCATGAGAAATGATGGTGGGTATGAAGTAATCAAAAAAGCAATAGGTAACTTGGAGAAGAGACACAAGGAGCACATTGCTGCCTATGGAGAAGGCAATGAACGTCGTTTGACAGGAAAACATGAAACAGCTGACATCAAAACTTTCAAATGGGTAAACCAACCAATATATATTTCCTTTTATTATTTTATTCTTTTATGCAAAGACCAAAACATTGAATGATTTTGAGGATGAGATGAGTTTGTGTTCCTTAGTTTGTATTATATTGATTGTGGATGCAGGGTGTTGCAAACCGTGGTGCTTCTGTTAGGGTAGGAAGAGATACTGAGAAAGCAGGGAAAGGATATTTTGAGGACAGGAGGCCAGCATCTAACATGGATCCATATGTTGTCACTTCCATGATTGCAGAGACAACCATTCTCTGGAAACCATGATCAAACCAACCCTTGAATCTCATCACAGCCACTCTTGTGGCTTTTCATTTGTTTGCATTAATAGTAGTACTTGTGGCTTGTGGCTTGCTTTTCATTTGCCCAAGTTGTTTCTTTAGATTTTGTTTGTACTCTTGTTTTAAGGCCTTGTTTGTTGGATGTATGCCAGGTTTGTTGTTGGATATTTCCCTTAATGTTTGATCTCAAGTGTTAAGAATAATGTAATTTGAAATAATAATGTTAGATTGTTACTTTGTGCTAAATTTTGTAAAGCTACTTATTTATTGTCTTCTACCAATCAACTAAGTACTTTATCATTTTGATAGTAGTCACCACATGTGAAGCTAGAGTAGGAGTAGAAACCAAATATATGAAACCAACACAAAGGGTCAGTTTGGTTGGAGCGATAGAGAAAGGGAAGAGAGAGTGAGAGAAGAGAGAATGATCTTCTATTGGTTGGTTGAAGCGAGAGAGAAAGAGAAGAGAGAAAGAGAAAAGAGAATGACTTTTTATTGCACTTAGGTGAAAGAGGGAAGTGAGAGTATGGGAGGAGAGAAAGAGAGAAGAGAGTGTACCAAACAATAAAAAGAGAGAATGGTTGAAAATGATGATGAACCGAGAAAAATGGGGTGTCTATGAGTTTTTTATTTTTAGAAACGATAGCATCGTCTCAAAGTTAATTCTTAAACGGGAGTATTTAAAAATAAATAAATAAATTGTAGAGATGTTTTAGTAAAAGTATGGGGTGCAAATAGAAATCGTAATGTTCTTATAAAATGGTTGGCATGCTTTCGCTTGAACAAATGGGATCCGGTTCCTCTCCTGTCACTTTCCACCTCCTGTCTTGCTGTCAATAATGTCTACACCATTGGATACATCTAGTGGTCCAGATTATTTCTCTTCCTCCAAAAATTAAATTACATAACCCTCGATCCCTAAAATCTGAATTCCTAAAACATGGAAAGAACGACATCATCTATGGCAACTTTACCAATCCAATGGTCATAGTTGCGCCGTGTAAAATTTAATTGTCAAGATCAACTTTTAGCAGAAGCATTCAACAACATAAGGATCTTAAAAGTTTATAATTTTCACATACTCGGATTTTTTTTTTTATTTTTTTAGATAAGCCACTTACTCGGATTTGTTGATGAAGCCATAACACAATTGAAATTTGTTTCTCTCCCTTAACCCATTTTCTAAGACACGCGTAAAGATGGAAATTATTATGTGAACATAAGCATAAAAAGGGGGTGTCTTTTGTGGGTAGAGAGAGGACCAATTTATAGATAGTGTCATTTAATCTGAGACATTCATCAAGTATCGAAAGTATCGGAATCAACTAATGAGATTGATTCATTTTATATTCTAGTGGTTATAGACTTTAAGCAATCCAATAGTTGGATTTTAAATGTCACTAAAATACACTAATTAAATATTTGTTTATTACCTCAATTTATTTTAGGCCATAAATTTAGAAAGTTACAAAATTAATAATATGATGTTACAACTTTACAATTTATTGCATTAACCTTGTAACTTCTTACACGCTGTCCACCACCGCGCCGCCGACAGTCGCCATCGAGCCACCAACAGTCACCACCGCGGATCTGTGTCCTTAGAACTTGCATCCATTTCTTCTGTGTTGCTGGATTTATGTTCTTAACTTTTTATAACCGACTTTAACATATGAATGGATCCACCGACAATGTAGTATTAACCATGCTTCACATCTAAAGCACCAAAACACTGCTGGTATTCTGTTGCTATAATAAACTATGTGAAGCACCATTGCTTATACTCATTGCTCATTATTAATTTAAGAGTGACATTTATATAAGGGATGCCTATTCTTGCAGCTACTGAGACTTGAGTTTTGGGACTGGTTTTTTTTTTGGTGAAAGAGTTTTGGGACTGTTGTAGTGTACATACAATTGAACAAATATTTGACATTTTATTTGTGGCTTGTCATTAGACAATATAGACACAAAACCTATGCCTATTTGGTCAAATAATATAGTAATTGTGATATCACTGTCTTGGCAACAAAAATGACATTTGTCTTCACAACCAAAATCAAGGGAACATAACACTGTCTTGAAAATAAAAGCCGCCAATTCTTTATTTTAACATGTGCTGGATTTAGTTTTGGAGTAATTTTATTTAGCCAAAATGTTCTAACCAAAAATAGCCAAAAACCAAGTTACAACACCAATTAATCAAGTTTTATAAGCTATTAACCAACCTGTTTTTTCACAGTTTTTATTCAATGGCCTAGAAAACCGTGAAAAAGCTGGTTGGTTAATGGCTTATAAAACTTGGTTAATTGGTGTTGTAACTTGGTTTTTGGCTATTTTTGGCTGAAACATTTTGGCTAAATAACATTACTCTTAGTTTTATGCGGCAATCATGTAAACCATTGGATTATTTATACTAGCGTAGGGACCCGTGCGATGTGCACAGGGTCAAAGCTTCAGCAAGTACTTAGTTGTTGTGATATTAAAATTTGATGGATAAATTAAAAATCAGCACACAAATTAACGTGAATTTATAATTCGAACATAAGTAATAGTCTATTGGAGGTTTGGCGCCAAAATGGGGGAGGGAGGGAAAATTTGGCCCCAAAAGTGGGGGGAGGGCCCACATGGATGATGATATCACACACCCTTAGGATGTAAATATATAGATGGTCTAGATGTAATTGACCGGATGACAAGAGAGTAACAGCTGACATGAGAGAATCCGCATCCGAAAAAATGAGTGGTTTTATAAGAATAATCATGTTAGACAAGTCATTAATACTTGACGAGAAGAAAAAAAAAAGACAAGTCATTATTATACATAGTCAAAAAAAGTCATTAATTAATATACATTTTTCCTACGACAACAAACTAATTCTCGAAATATTGATCCTCTATAGTGTAGCCGAATGTAGAGTTGTTAGATTTAGAGAGAGAAAATTTCTCCTAGATCTTACAACTCTACAATTGGCTACACAATTGAGTCGTTGTAGAAGATCCATACACCTAATTCTCGTTGGGAATAGATATCATCTCCATTTTTCTACTCTAATTTTAGAAGTATAAATGCACACATTCATAAAGTATGAGATATATTGGACATTAATATTAAAGCTATGTTTGCCATGTCCCATCCACCAGTAGATAGGAATTTTGACTAGCGGATGATGAGACGCGTTTCGTAAGTACTAGCGTTTAGTATTTTTAAGGTAGTGTTTAGCGTTTGTTCAAACGCTACTTTAATTAGCGTTTTTTTGAAACGCTAGCGGATAACGTCTCACTTTTTTTTGTCACTTTTACCCTCATTATTTTTCTTAATTCCTTCTCCATCGTCTTTAAATTAAACTAAACAATTTTTAAATCTTTATTTTTTTATGTCATTTTACATTTATTAGTTAGTTTAACCTCTAGTTTTATCAAACCCATTATTTTCTATCCTCTATCCACTCATCCAATATCAGCTATCTTATCCGCTAGCCACTACTTTCTACCGAACAGGGACATATTTTATGCACCTAAAACTATAATATTAAAATAGGGTTTTCCATTGCCGGAGGGGATTTCAACACATACATGTGGGGCCAATACTCGCATCCAAATTAAATGATCCTTATTAAAATTCTAACAACGCCATGTAACAACTTAGTAGCAGCCAATCAAGCCACGACTCAAGAAACTCACAAATACCTTTCTTTAACACATGATGTGTTCAACAACCACAATGAAATAAACCTACTTTCCCTACATCGTTGCGTGGAACTTAATTTTCCCACACATTCTCAATCCATCGATCTCTCATATGGCTTCCAAACTCTCATTTCTAACCGAGAGAAAGAAGCCTAATAATAAAGATAGCAATAATGAAAAAGAATTAGCGTTAGTGAAAGCAGCTGCATGGGCATGGTATCAACATGGTTCAGCTCATGAATTAAGAAACACTACAAGTGAGTTTCAAGTCACAAGAACTCATCGTGCACCAAGGCCTTCACGTTACAAGTTAGAAATAGAAACAATGAGATCAATGGATAAGGAAGTGAAAGAAGGGTCACCAATTCATAGGGAATCTCTTCTTGATGATTATGAAGTACAAAGCATTTCAAAGCACTTGGATCGCATTTTAGAGTCAAACAACAAGAACAATAACAAGAACAAGGTTGTCAAAGGTGTCGATAACTTTGTTAATACAAGTGTAGATGTTGGTGATGGAAGGACGACAAAGAAGAAAAAGAAGATTAGAAAAGGGTTTTTGCTAAGGCATGGTGCTATATGTGGAAGAGATTTAGATGTGGTTGATCCTACTAGTGCTTCAAAGGATTATCGTCGCCAATCCTCAAAGGGTACACTTTAACTTCACGTGTTTATTACCAATAACCAAAAATTGTGCCATGTGATCTTTTTCCAATGATAGGTTAATTTGGTTAGCCATGTTTCAACTGCTTATAGTACCTTTTTTTTGTGAGGATAATATAGTTGTTACTATAGAATTATTTGTTGATAACAGAATCAACATTTAAGCTATGCATATATTTATATTGATATATTTATATTGTTACTATATAGTTGTTACTATATATAGAATTATTTGTTACTATGCATATATTTATATTGATATAGATCAAATTTCATTAAAAAAACTGATTTTAAGTAGGGGTGGCAATGGGTTCTCCAATATTAATGTTAAGATATTTTGATCGGGTATATACTCGACTGAGAAACTAAGAATATGTCCCTCAAAATAGAAACTAAGAAATTGAAGAACTATAAACTCAAATAATTACTATATATGATACCTATTTTTTCTACCTCTAGCACTTCCGAAGCTAGCCGAGTTGGTAGTAATTCCACTCAACCTCCCACCAAGGTTAGATTCGATATTTGCCTCAGAATCTGATGGTATTTCTAATCTAGTGGTAGTATCTGATATGAGATTTTCGGGGAAGCTTTGGGGTGATGTGTCAGACGACGCTAATGAGCATATGTACCATGAAACGGTTGCTGATAAGTCCGCGCCGGTGGTGTCTACGACCCAAAAGAAGAAACATAAAAAGAAACTGGTCCAAAAAACAGCAGACTATAACACTCGCTCAAAGACAAATTTTGTCTCTATTTCCTTTTGATCTGATTTTGGTTAGTGGTCCTAGGTTTCTTAGAAAATCAGTTTTTGGCCAAATGTTTGGTTGGTTTTTACCCGTTTCAAGGGCATCTTCTCTGTTTATCTAACTATTGTTAGTTAGTTTGTATCTTGGAGGATGTGTTTTAGGGGTCTTTGTTAGGGGCTTCCTATTATTGTTTTGGCTTTAGCGTTTCTTTGCCAAGGGTATCGGTCTAGTCTCCCTTTGTGTTCTTTCCTGTCTTTTTTCCTTTTCCCTATTTTTAATAAATTCAGGTAGGTTGCCGGTGGCGGTGGTTTATAATACTAAGGGAAATCCTTAGTATTTTATACTAAACCATAATCAGCCGTTGGATGCTTCTTGTTTTAATGAAATATGATCTAAGGGTTGTCATTTAAAGAGGGCATTTTTGGCATTTTACCCCTGATTTTGATCACGTGTATTCAAGTTCAGGTTGTTCACGATCTTCACGTACGCAACGCAACGCAACAGAGACGCCGGCAACCGTTCATCAACACTCCGCCGTTGATTTCATCCTTGCTCGCCGCCGTCCATTAACAGAGACGTTGTTGTTCTCCACGACGCAACGCAACAACTCCGACAACCGTTCATCAACACTCCGTCAACCGTTTATCAACCGTCGCCGCCATTGATTTCGTCCTTGCTCGTCGCCGTTCATCAACAGAGACGTTGTTGTTCTGTGCTTGAATTGAATTTCTAATGAAGACGCTGAGATTTATGCTATTAACCATTGTTGCACTATTCTGTGGTTAGTGGCCACTAACCACAATATAGCGCAATAGTGGTTAATAGCAGAAATCTCAATGTCTTCTATGTAATTGAAACAAATTGGTGGTTAATAGCAAAAATCTCAATTTCAATTATAATTTATAATTATTCATTAGAATAGTACATTAGAATATTATGATTAAGAGTAAATTACAATCCTTACCAATGTTATGCACATTTGTGGTAAGTCGCAATAACCACAAATTAGTACCCTAATGGTTAGTGGCCATTAACCACAGATATGCATAACTGTGGTTAGTGGCCACTAACCACAGAATAGTGCAACAGTGGTTAATAGCATAAATTCAATTTCTTCATTAGAAATTCATTTCTTCTAGAATTAATTTGGGATAAATTTAGTAGTATCTTAAATAAATTCCATACACTAGCCAAAGTAATTACATAGAAGTTCAATTTCTTCATTCATCTACAATTTCAAATACATAGAAGTTCTAATTTTCCTATCTTTTCCATCTCGTTGTTGTGGCATTTGTGGATCATGGCAATTTTCAAAAACAAGTAATAACCACAATTGTACTATTATGTGGTTAGTGGCCACTAACCACTGTCAAGCAATTCTGTGGTTAGTGGCCACTAACCAGTGTTGTGCATATGTGTGGTTAATGTACAAAACAATTCTGTGGTTAGTGGCCAATTCTGTGGTTCACAGAATGACAGATTCGTGCGCAGGAACTTAGGAAAGAGATGAAGAGGGTGGGTGAATTCAGGGAGGCGCAGGTGGTGGTCGTTGTCGCCTCGTCGGAAATGGACATAGGGAGGGTGTGAACTGTGAAGAGATTTGAAGAGGGAGGGTGAGGGTTTGTTCGAATGGTGCGCAGGTGGTGGCGGAGGGATGGTGGGCGGCGTCGCAGATGGTGGTAGGGATAGTGGGCGACGCAGATGGCGGAGGGATGGTGGACGACGCAGATGGCGGCGTCACTGTGTCTGTGTGTGTGAGTGGGGAAGTTACTAATCTACCCCTTTAGTATTTGTTACTAAGCTTTTGGCTTAGTATCCTAAATCAGTCTTGTTGCCGGTTTATAAAAAAAATTATTATGATGATCTACATTCCAATATATCTTATAATTTTGGTGCCGCTAACACATTTTGAATTATTTATTACAAAGTAAATTTGGATTATATATCTTGCATGCATGTTACGCTTTTACTTTCTTTTTGTTATATATATTGAAGGAGGAAACAACGTCATCCCAAACAATTTGGAGGTCCGTTCAAATCTTAAAAATTAGACCCTTAAAAATTTGGAAGCTTGTGTACTTTAATTAAGTATTTTCAAGTCCCAACAAATTCTAAAGCCAACCATGATTAACGAAATTCAAATATTATGTTAACAATGCGGATCAATGGAGTGGTCAAGAAAACTAACATACCACAGAACCGATAAAGACATGAGCTATTGAGAAAAGTTTGGGACTAATTGCACAAAACGACTCCAAAGCATTATCTGAATTTTTCAACCTAAGGAGAAGCAGAAGGCTATACAAAGAGGGGTTGGCCATCCTCGGCCAGCTTTGACGCTTCTGAGTCTTAGAAGTCAAACATGCAACGTGAACATAACCAAGTTTCACTTCTAAGACTTATTTTTCTTCCTCCCTACAATGTGAACACAAAAATATTGCACTTACAATTTTAACTGGATTCAGTTAAGTCTAATTTTATGGTTGCAATGTGAACACAAAAATATTATTTAACATATTATAGAAACTTAATTTAATTAACTTAAATCTAATTTAATTATTTTGTGGTGTGAAATTATGAATATTATGGTTTTTTTTTGTTTTTTTATCTTTTATATATTGTAATAAAAATATTAAGTAATCTACTTAACAAATTATGGTCCGACCCCCAATTCAACCGGTCCGACCCCAAGAACCTTAAACTGCTGCCTCTGTCGGTTCTATGTTCGGTACGATTTTAATTACCTTGATGTCACTACCACCTTGCATAGTGCAAAAGTAGCATTCTTCACCTATTGTAAAAATAATAATGAGAAAGGAAAGATCTTCACAGTGTAAAAACTGCTTTTGCGTGTGACATACTGGAAGACCAAAGCCAAAAAACAAATAAATTACCTACAATTAAATATTGAATAATGCGTCTAATACAACATCTTATTAATAGTAATAGACTTCAAAATGGATAACCAAACATGTTTAATAAAAATTTAATCTAAAGTCTATCAGGTACCACACAATGTCTACCAAAAGTTTCATGTAAATTATTTCTTACCACACACCGGGCATTACATTTTTAGTGTCACATGGCTGATTCAAATATATATGATCTGAGTTGGCCAACTCCTAATTGACTTCACACACCAAACACTATGATCTGAGAAAATCTATTTAGCTTCACACCTCAAGTTTTTGTTGGAACAATTGTGAGATTGTTCTCAAATCATGCACACTATCAGCAAGAAAGAATCTGTTCTTGCTTGCACACACACACACAGTTTCTGTTTCTTGCACTCTCACTCACTCAGTTTTGAAAACCAATTGCTAACAGAATGAAAACAAAATTAGAGAAAGAATTGTTGAGTGATCAAGGTGATCATCTCCCTTTTATTCAGTCACACTTGTATGCTTATACATTGTACACATAGGACATAGAATAGTCAATGCAGTCCACATGGATGCTGACTTGTACACTAGGTAAAATTTACAATGAGTAAAAACTAACATTTTACCTATATCAGACAGTAAAACTACAATTAACTTCTAACTTGAATTATTATCAACACACCTCCTAATTCAAGCTAGATACATTCTTCAAGCCAATCTTTCTTCTCGGCTCTTCAAACCTACTGATCTTCAATGGCTTGGTCAGCATGTCTGCCAAGTTCTCCTCTGATTTGCAGTATTCTAACTTCAGTTTCAGTTTTGTCATCTGATCTCTTAGAAAGTGGAACTTGGCTTCAATATGCTTGCTCCTACCATGAGCAATTGGGTGCTTTGCCAAGTCTATGGCAGATTTGTTGTCCACTAACAGTTTCATAGCATCAGTGTTCTTCAGTCTCAGTTCACAGAGCAGCATATCAAGCCACTGTGCTTGACAAGCAGATATAGCAGCAGCTATGTATTCAGCTTCACAAGATGATAGTGCAATCACACTCTCCTTCTTTGAGCTCCAAGATATTGGAGCCTTTCCATACATGAAAACATAGGCAGCTGTGCTCTTTCTATCTCCTTTATCACCACACCAATCTGCATCAGAATATCCATACACCTCCTGACCAGATTTTCCAGCTCCATTTGGATAGAACACACCAATGTCAATTGTTCCCCTTATGTATCTCAGTATACGTTTTGCAGCAACTAGGTGTGAGGTCCTAGGTTGCTCCATAAACCTGCTAATGAGACCAACACCATAAGATATATCAGGCCTTGTGTGACACAAGTACCTTAAGGAACCAACCAACTGCTTATATAGTGTAGCATCAACAAGTTTCTCATCAGTATCTGCTACCAGCTTCACTGCACAGTCAATTGGGGTTGCTATAGGGTTGCAATCATGCATATTGAACCTTCTTAACACATCACTGGCATATTTACTTTGATGTAGCAGTGTGCCACTCTCTGTTACAGTAAACTCCATTCCTATAAAATAAGTGAGCACACCCAAATCAGACATTTCAAATTTAGTCATCATGCTTTTCTTAAACTTTCCCATTTCACCTTCATCAGTCCCTGTCAGTAGCATATCATCTACGTACAGACATACAACTATACAGTTATCTATGCTTGATCCTCTAGCATAAATTCCATGTTCAGTTGTACACTTTACAAACTGCTGCTGCACCATGAATCCATCTATCCTCTTGTTCCATGCTCTTGGGGCTTGTTTCAACCCATAGAGAGCTTTTCTAAGCTTGTACACCTTGTTCTCCTTGCCTCTTATTTCAAAACCAGGTGGCTGGCTAACATACACCTCCTCTTCTAGGTAGCCATTTAGGAATGCTGCCTTTACATCAAGTTGATACATTGGCCAGTTTTTGAAACTAGCTACTGCCACAATCAATCTTATTGTCTCTATTCTTGCCACAGGTGCAAATACATCATTGTAGTCATGTCCTGGTCTTTGTAGGAACCCCCTAGCCACCAACCTTGCTTTGTACTTCCCAATTTCACCATTGGGTTTGATCTTGGTCTTGAAGACCCACTTTACATCTATGACTTTCTTCTGTTTAGGCAAATCAACTAGCACCCAAGTATCATTTCTTTCAATTGATTTCAACTCTTCTATCATTGCTTGCTTCCAATTTGGTTCCTTGAGGGCCTGCTCTACTGTTACAGGCTCAAATTCTGCCATTAGGGCCTCCTGCAGTAACTCACCAGTACTGCCAACAGCATTATCAGGAAACATTAAGTATTCATTTAGTATTGGTGGAGGCTGTCTGTTCCTCCTTGGTCTCTCTACTTCACCACCAGCATTTGTTTCCACAGGTTCTGTCTCTTCTTCACCAGGTTCCAATATTACAGTGGCAGGAACATTACTCTGCACAGAGTTGTTCCAGGTCCAGCCCTTTGATTCTTCAAACACCACATCTTTGCTAATCACCACCTTTTGTCTTTTAGGATCATACAACCTGTATGCACCAGTTGATTGATATCCCAATAGTACCATTGCTCGAGCCTTATCATCCAATTTCTTTCTTAATTGGTCAGACACATGTCTATAACACAATGAGCCAAATACTCTCAAGTGTTTAACACTTGGTCTTTCACCAGACCATGCTTCTTCAGGAGTTATTTTCTCTAGCTTCTTAGTTGGACTTCTGTTCAGTATATAGACTGTTGTGGTTGCTGCTTCACCCCAAAAATGATTAGGCATTTGTCTACTCTTTAACATACTCCTAACCATATTTAAAACTGTCCTATTTTTCCTCTCTGCAGTGCCATTGTGCTGTGGAGTGTAAGGTGCAGTAACTTCATGCTTAATTCCCTCTTGCTTACAAAATCCTTCAAATACTATGGAGGTATGCTCCCCACCTCCATCAGTTCTCAGTCTACTAATACAGCAGCTACTTTCCTTTTCTATCATCACTTTGAATCTCTTAAACACATCAAATACTTCACTCTCCTTACTTAACAGATATATCCACATTTTTCTAGTGAATTCATCAATGAATGAAACAAAATAGCTATTACCTCCCAAAGTCTTTACTTCAAATGGCCCACATACATCTGAGTGAATTTCCTCAAGCCTCCTTGATGCTTTAATCTTCAAATCAGCATTGTAAGAGCTTCTGGCCTGCTTAGACTCACAACATTGCTCACACACCTCACTTGGCAGCTTCACCATAGGCAGACCATGCACCATTCCTTGTGTGTTCAGATTCTTCAAATCTCTGAAATTCAGATGGCCATATCTTTCATGCCACCTCCACACTTCATCACTTGTCACAGCCTTCAAGCATTCATCTTGCACAATACTCATCCCAATTTTAAATGTTCTGTGCTTATTCAAAGTGGCCCTCAACACTAGCTTTCTTTTAGTGTCAAACTGTTTCAACTCCATGTCTTCCATCTGGACAGAATATCCCTTCTCCAATAGTTGACCAAGGCTGATCAGATTGCTCCTCATAGATGGCACAAACAGGACATTGGTGATGGTGCACACCTTGCCATCACTTCTTTGGATCCTCACACTACCAATTCCTTCAGCTCTAACCACCCTATTATCACCAAAACAAATTGATTTCTTCACTGTTTCATCTAGGTCAATAAACCATTCCCTGTTGCCACTCATATGATTTGAATAACCAGTATCCAAGTACCACATTTCTTCTTTACTATCATCAGTTTCTGCCATCATTACCACTTCATCAGAATCTGAATCACCTCTTGCCAATTGTGCTTCTTCTTGTGAGTTCTTTGATCTACATTCATCCGCAAAATGACCAAATTTGTCACAATTGTAGCATTGCACTTCTTTCTTGCTGAACTTCTTCTTCTCTCCTTTATTCTTCCATGCTTCTTTCCTCTTTTGATAGTCATTTGAATTCTGTTCACCTTTCTTGCTTGACCCTTCACCACCTTTATTGTTCCATTTCCCCTTTCCCTTCTTGTTCTTCCAATTATTGCCCCAATTTCCTTTCCCCTTCTGAGATTGGGCTAATAGCACATGTTCACTAGACCTTTCATTAGGTTTATCTTTATCACCAGATCTTGCCCTAATTCTGGTTTCATTGGCTTCAAGCATACCTTGTAACTCAGCAACTTTCATAGTTTCTAGGTTCTTGGATTGTTCAATTGAAGTTACCACATAATCGAATTGGGGAATTAGGATTCGAAGTACCTTTTCAATCTTCCTCCGATCAAAAACTGTCTTTCCATTTGTGCGCATTTGATTAGTTAGCAGCGTCAATCGATTGAAATACTCCGCAATCGTCTCCTTCTCGCCCATCTGAAGTAATTCATATTCTCTGCGTAGTGTTTGCAACTTTACCTATTTCAACGACGCATCAACGTAATACTCCAAAGCCAACGCGTCCCATGCTTCCTTTGCAGTCTCGTATTGAGAGATCTTCTCAAATGCCTCTGAATCCACGCACTGAAGAATCAAGAATGGCGCTTTGCTATCTTTCTTCAGTTGATCACGAAGCGCGTCACCGGCGGTAGCCACCACACCATTTCGAACCACTTTGAGGACGTCTTGATAGCGAAACACCACCTTCATCTGAATGATCCATCGATCATAGTTCTTCGCATCAATAACGGGAAGCTTCGTCGGAAGTTGGCTGTTGGAATTCGCCATGTTGTTGCCGCAGGATCACAATCACGAGCTCTGGATGCCAAATCTGTTGGAACAATTGTGAGATTGTTCTCAAATCATGCACACTATCAGCAAGAAAGAATCTGTTCTTACTTGCACACACACAGTTTCTGTTTCTTGCACTCTCACTCACTCAGTTTTGAAAACCAATTGCTAACAGAATGAAAACAGAATTAGAGAAAGAATTGTTGAATGATCAAGGTGATCATCTCCCTTTTATTCAATCACACTTGTATGCTTATACATTGTACACATAGGACATAGAATAGTCAATGCAGTCCACATGGATGCTGACTTGTACACTAGGTAAAATTTACAATGAGTAAAAAGTAACATTTTACCTATATTAGACAGTAAAACTACAATTAACTTCTAACTTGAATTATTATCAACAGTTTTCATATGGTTTGGAAAATAACCACCTAACACACAAAATTGCAAGATTAAGACAATATGCAACACAAATGGTACGTAGGACTATTGATGATGTTGGGAACAATAATTATCTACAATATTTTTTGGCTAAATCTAATTATCCATGGTATGGAAGTGACTATAGTGGTGGCCAAGCTGGCCAGGCTAATGGAAGATTCACAAATGGGAGGGGACTACTGGTGTCTTTATATAACAAAACGAATCATGTTACTTAAGATATAATGGCCTGGCTTAGTACAATGCCATATACCAATTCTCTTACTATGTAAGATTATGTTTTCTTGCTGCCACTATATAGGTGTCACGGTTCTTTTAAAAATGGATTAGTGAAAAAGATTAAATTCCCAGAAATAATTAATTAAACATGTCCTTTAACAAGCAAATAGTTAATTGTGGTTGTAATTGCCCTCAGTCGAAAGCCCAATTTTTTCAACCAGGTTGTAAAACAACTCTTACTATTTTATTTCCAAAACTACAATAGCCCTTTGTTTTTAATACTCTTAGTTATTTTTGGCTGGCTACCTTTCATTAACCTATTTCAGTTCACTCCTCTCTCCCATTTTCGCCTATGTTTCAACTCCATTACCACCAAGTCGTAGGATCTGTTGCTTTCCCCCTGTTGTGATTTTATTGACTTTTTCTGATATTTCAAAAGTGGGTAAGTCCAACATTGCTTGGCTTTGGACACACCAAAGTCTTTATATACTAAAGCTTATTGAGAGCTTGTAACCAAGCAAGTGGAAGGGGCTCCCTCGCGCGCACAAGTTGGGACCGATATGGTTGGTTCAGTGCAAATCTTCCAATTCCCCCCCCCCCCTACGCGCACGATTAGCTCTAGAATTGGCTGGTACTGAAGCTGAATGGGTGAAGAACCTTTTAGCTGGAATTCCTTTGGGAATAAAACTGACATCATTGCAAAAACATAGAGTAATATCGATCGATTATGTGAAACCCCTTAGCTGGAATTCCCTTGGGAATAAAACCGACAACATTTCATGGAGTAATATCGATCGATTATGTGAAACCCCTAGGGAAGAGATTAATATGTGAAACATCGAGGGGAATGGGACTTAAGCCAATTGAAATTAAGAAGTGATGGTAACCCAACCTTTGTGATTGGGGATCCCATGAAGAAGGTTCAATGTGGTAAAAACAAGTTGCTTCTTGATATTGCCAGCACTGAATAATTAATTTTATTCTTGTCCCTTCTTATGGTGTTATGAGGTTATTATGATAGTGCTAGACTGCAGTTATCATAGCCCTTATGGGTGGTGTATGACTTGCAGCATACACACGATGAAATCACCTATATGAGTGTCAAGTGGGGCCGCTTGCATGAGATCCTGGCGATGTCTTTAGAGCACTCATGAATACCGAGCACGCACACAGCCTAGTAGCGCAAAACGGCAGAAACAACAAGAATTGTGGGGGTGTAACGTGATGGTAAAACCTCTAACATATAACATGTGTCTTGAATTCCATAGCTTGCTAAACCAATTCATTGTATGTTACGTTTTATCTGCTAGGATTGGTTCCATAGCTTGCTATACAGTTCTGATGTATTACATCTACGATGATACCCCCCAACAACTTTTTCATTAATTAAGATTATAATCACTAAATTACCATTTTTAACAAATCAAAATTAGATAAAACATCAATAGAGTGAGAAAGATTGTGATGAATGCAGAAAATTTCAATACCCACTAATTTGTTTTACATATCTCATTTACACGCCCACACGGCCATCTACTATAAATTTATGCCAAGAACCTACCTGCAAATTTTTAACCCTTCTTTTATATTAAAAAATTATGCCATTTTATGTCCAAAATTTCAAATTTTAAAAATGGACCCAATTTAGTATTGGTTTTATAATAAAAACCTAAAATAACCTCAGGATTTGGCAACGGCTATATCATACACCAGATAGTCGTTGCCGTCCTTAGAAACAGAAATTTGTTTATACAATTTTTAGCATTACAGTTTCTGTTAAAACTGTTAGTTACGCACACTGTAACTAACCATAACAACCCACTGAGGGGTATATCATAATGTATATATATGGCATACAATCTGTACAGAAACAAAAAGATACAATCAATAAAATTTTAGTTTTCAATTTTACATTGCTGTGTTCAATTCCTTCTCTGCGTTCTTCTTCTTCAGCGCTAGTACTCTAAGTCCTTGGCGAGTATCTCTTCAAAGGTGTTGAAGTACCTCACAAGTCAAAGGAAAGCAAAGTGTTAGTAACCTGTTTCTGTGACTGAAACATAAAGATAAAAGAAGAATAAGAGAGGAAAGAAGTTATACCTTTCTCTGGCTAAGTTGAAGGCTTGAAAGGTGCTATTGTGGTGATTGTTCATCAAGAACAATCACAAATTAACCTGCATCAAGAAAACAGAAAGTTAGGGTTTCTAAAAATCAAAAACAAAAACATAAAATTCACTGAGAAGAGTGAATACCACCTCTTATGCGTTGCTGCCCCTCACTGCTGTTGCAAATCCAGATCTACAACGGTCTCAGTGGCTCAGCAACAAAGAAACACAACACAAAGATTAGGGTTTGATTGTATCAAGCAAGAAAAGAAAGATTTCAAATGTCTGTTCGAGGGATTTACCTTCGTGGTGGTGACCGGTGGAAAACCTATAAAGAAGGAGGCCATTGAAGCTGAGATACGAAATTAGGGTTTCGTGAAAACCCCTAATTTCGTGTACAACATCAACAGGTTTTTCAGCAAACAACCAGAGCGCAACATCTGCGAAGGATTTGAGTGATTTGGGAGCCTCAAATCACGCAGATCAGAAGAAGCAGAACCAAAGAAGAGGCGAGGAAGAAGAGGAACAATTAAGGGAACAAGAAGAGAGAGAGTCACATCTTGATTTTCTGATCGGTTAGGGTTAGGAGAGGCTTTTATACTACGGGTCAGAAAGGGATCCGCGTGTTGCTCCACCAAAACCGGGTTCGGGCGCGCAAAAACGCACTTCCGTATTTTTTGTTTGAAAGGCAGGCAAGTGAAGACTTGGGCTGGGCCAGAATTGGATATTTCAATACTTGCACCCCAGTTTGTTCTCCATACACCCCTGCAAAGTAAAAACAAAGTAAAAGGTCAAAAATTTAACATTTAGATCCCAACCTAAGTTTGTCTTATTTGCTGACACCATTGTAATAAAAATTATACTATTCTTTCTTTTCATTCTCTCTTATATGCTTTTCTATCTCCATTCTCTCTCACGTTTCAGATTCAAAAAAATCTGAATCTATCTCTCATCATCTCTCTTCATACCATCTTCATTTCTCTTCCTCTTCTTAGACCAAGGTAAGCTCCATTATCATTTTTTTTTCCTTTTTTATCATTGTGTTCCTTCATCCCCATTCTGCATCGATAGAAATATTAACATCTTGAATAAGTTATCATCTCTATTTATATGTCTATTAGCTCTCATTGTTTATATTGACTATTGAGAGGTCCTTTTAATCTCACTCAGTAAAACAAACACAATTTTATACAAGAACTTCTCCTATTATCCGGTCGGTTACGGATTCCACTGGGTTCTACTACATAGAACCATACTCGACCATGTAAATCCATGGTAACTCTATTCTCTTAATCCGTTTACCCGTGAAACCCAGCTTAAACCGTCTAATGGTCATTAATTTCAAATGAATATGTCATTCTTCTAAAATCAGTTGCGCACATCCAAAGCCTTTATCCTATTGCAGTTCAATTTAACAATGCCACATGGTATACGAACTTTAATAGAAAGCAAATTAATTAATTATTTTATAAATAGAGTAAGTCAGTAGTAGACCTGTGTATGCAGTCCTACTGTACTTTTAGACCTATCTAATAACCAGTCTCTAATTCTTCTAATAACTAGCCTCTAATGTTGTTACACGGGAACTATTGGGTTAGATGGGAACTTCCCTTAGTTACATGAGGAAATTAGTTGGCTTTTTTCCATCATGAAATTAGTTTCATTTTTCCTTCTATTTATACTTTCATTTTTATCTCCATTTCTTCTCTCACCCTTTTACTTCTATTTTCAACTTTATTTATTTCATTTGCAAAAACAAAAAGAGTGAAGTCCAACTAGATGTTAATTGATTGCTTAGACAAATACTTATTATAGTACTGGTGCTAACTGTTAAGTATGTTCTGATGCTAATTGAATGATTAAACATTATTACTAACTATAATATGTCATATTGTCATGTTTGGAATGAGATACAATATTGTCACGGGGTGAGGTTCAGACTAATTAAGTTCGTGACTAATGTTCACGGGTAAGGTTCAGACTAATTAAATTTATCAATTCGAACTAATTAAATTCATTTACTTTAAATTTGTCTTCATTTTGAAGAGGTAATGTTCGGACTAATTACAATAAAACTTATACAATCTTTATATTGCACAACTGATTTTAAAAGAATGACATTTCAAATTAACTAACATTTATGTTTGAGTATAATAATGTCATGTAACGCGATAAATCCGTGTGGATGCATTGGTAATGTACTAGTGTATCATTAAAAGAAACTATTCATATCATGTGAGTGAAATCGAAATGAAAAAAATTACTGTTTCTAAAACTATTTGAAAGTTGTTGTTCTCTTTCTAAAACTATTTTAAGTCTGTTTTCATCTTATTATTATTGTAAAGGATAGAGAAAAAATGGGGAATTTTCTATTTGGGAGGGGCTAAGAGGAAGGGAGGGGCATGGTAAGCTTTGGATTTCAGTGCTATATCATATTTCCCATACATCAATAATCATTAACATTATATTTTCCCCAATTTTTGTATTTATTTGTACAGACCAATTTCCAACCTTGTGTTGGTTGACTGGTTAATCCTTTGAGGACTTAAATCTTATTGTTACCTTGCAGAACGTTTGATTGGACCAACTCATAGAGCCCCAACCCACAAATTTACAGAAACAGACCAGCACTGGAACCGGCTCAAGTATTTCATGTAGCCAAAAGCCATGAATTCACGTTCAGCGATCAGTATGCAAGAGTACCGGAAACAGCACCGGTACCGGCCGATTGGAAGGCGAAACATCTGCTAGGATGAGTTTTACCAGACTTCATTGTTGCAGCTGTCTTCATTTTGATTTTGTTCTTCTTTCTATGTCTTGTATTTGAGAACAGGAACACACGTTCCACCGGCAGCTGCTTTATCGGCAGAGGTAGAAATGATGCAGTCGCCATGGTCTGTTGTTAGAACACAGTCTCTGCCATTGCTTTCCGTCAGAGTCTAGTGCACCAACACTGGCACAAACAGTTGAAAGAAGAAGAAGGAGATAGACTTATCATTCCAATGTAATTTAAATAGGTTTTGTTTGTTTATATTCCAGTGCCCCGGGGCCTATAATTAACATAACAAATTGGAGAAAAGTATCTCAATGGTTTGAAATAAATTGTGATCTTACAAAAAGAAAAGGATTACTGATGGTTTTGTAATCAGAAAACGCACCTACTTTAATTAAAACTACTCAGCCTAGTTAAAACTGTTATAGTCTGTTATGTTTTTCAAAAAAATGTTACAACCTGTAACAGCAAAACTGTTTAATCAGTTAGTTATAACAAAAAAACTGTTTTCAAAAAGTCTAACAGACTTAACAGCCTAACTACCGTGAGCTTGCCCAACAGCTATATCCTTAGCTATATATAATACAATCCAGTTTTCATTTTTTGTACAGTATTGTAAACCAGAGATTACAAGCAATAAAAATTTACATTTCTAGTTTTTACAGTTTATACCCTAAGTTTTCTTCTGCTCTTTTCCTTCCTGCATTGCTATCCTTTCTTGTTTAGTTTCTGAAGGGTTTTCCTCTGTGACAGAACCTTCAACAAGGTGTTGAAGGCAAACCTCATAAGAAAAAGAAAAACAAGTAGTTAGCAACATTTTTTAGTGACTGAAATAAGAAAGAAAATCAGAGAGATAGAGAGATAGACTTTACCTATTCTCAGTAGAGAATTGTAGCTGTTCCATGATCTTCAAGGCGTGAAGATCATCAACCAAAAATCACAAAATCTCGGTCAGAATAGGTTCTAACAACAACAGATCTTTAAACAAGAAAGGTAAGGACTAACAGCAGTTTTCTACCTGGTTTTAAGATCTCTGCAAGTAGATCCTCACGGATCTGCAACAAGAACCAAGATTCAGAAGTTAGGATTTACTGTGTTTGCAAGAAAGTAAATCAGAAACAGAAGGAGTTTGAGGAGATTAAAGGCGTATACATGTTTCGTGGAGGTGAAGCGCAGCTTCGCTGAGAAGCTGAGTGAGAACCTTCGTCTGATTTCTGAGCAAAGAAGAAACCCAGGTAGGGTTTCAACGGAGGGAAGAAGCTTCGCAGAGAGAGAATCAAGAAACGGAGGCAAGAATTCTTGAATAATGAATTAGGGTTCTGAAGAGTTAGCCTTTTATACTGATCCGTTTCCGCAACCCGTTTACCCAAAAGCAGATCCGCGCATCTGTACAGTGCTTGACCCGTTGGGTTCCGCACGGGTTAAACCCTTTTCTGTATTGGGCCTTCATCTTTGCACCCATGTTTTGTGATTCTACAGCCTGCAAAAAAAAAATTTCGAAAATTCAACAATTACAACATAATTCAAGAGGGAGGGGAAGCGATGACATCAAAGTCAGTCTTGTTGGGAGTCCAGTGCACCAACACTCGCACTGACGGTTGAAAGAAGAAGAAGAAGAAGATAGACTTATCATTCCGATGTTTGAGAAGTTTGAGAAATTTACTTTCTGCTTGAATGAAAAGTGTACTAAACTTTGATGTTGCAATCCATCAAACATGGTTACTCTTTTTAAGTAGTTTTATTAAGGTTTAAATATGTTTTTTCGTTCCTGCAAATATAGCCGTTTTTTAAAAAAGTCTACAAAAAAATATTTAAAATATGTCCCTACAAAATCAACTTGTTTTTAAAAATACCCTTCTGTTAGTGCTCCGTTAAAAAAATATTGAACTGGCTAACAGAGTCTGATGTATAATTTTTTTTCATTTCTAATTTATTAAAGCTCATGCCAAGTCATCTTGTAACGCCCCAAAATAATTTAATTTATTTATTTAAGCTATTTAGGGCTTACAATAATTATTTAAGTGAATTAATTAATTTGGGGTTTATGTTATTTAAGAGGTGTTTAAGAAATTAGGGAGTGGTGGAATTAATTGAAATGGGAGGTGCAAATAGGGCCCAAGCATTATTGGGCCTAGGGTTAAATTGAATCAAAGAAAGGGATTAGAACAAGAGAAAGGGGCGCTGGGTAAGAGAGGAAACAGAAAGAAGAAAGGAGAAGAAAAAGAGAAAAGAAAGAAAGAGGAGAAAAAGAGAAAGGAGGGTGAGCTCGTGAGAGAGAGAGCGACGGTAGGAGGAGGTGAGAGAGAGGAGAGAGAGAAACCGAAGCAAGAGGAGAGGGAAGAGAGGGATGCGACGGCAACCGCTAGAGAAGAGAAGGAGAGAAGTTGCTTCATCTTGGCTTTAGCCCCACGGTTTGCGAAAGAGAGGAGGAGGGGGCTGCTGCGTTTTTCTTGGTGGCTTATGCGTGGCTGAGTTCTTCGAATCATCAAGGTTAGGGGGCTCTTCTTTGTACCTATAATAGTGCTTAAGATATGCGATTTATGTAGGTTAGGTTGTAGGAGTTTGGATTGTTGAATGTTATGCTAATATTTTGTTGATGAAATGAGTTAGTTGAATTGTGGATAATTGTTACTGTTTTGTTGTTGTAGTGAGATGGATTGAATTGTTGGATGATGTGTTTAGTGCCTTGTTGTTGTGTTGAATTATTTTGGCGAAGCATGTGGAGTGATGTGAATATGAGCATGATAGGAAATGTGCACATAAATTGTTTGATTAACTACCTCAATGAAAGGAATATGGTTATGTGTAAAAATTGTGTTTTGATAATGGGTGGGAATGATTGATGATGAGATCGTGTTGGGTAAAATACTGAGTTTTTGATGTTTTCAGTGTGTGAAGGCTTCCTGCCATTTCGCGCCTCGTATGCGCTGCAGTCGCGCTCCAAGCGCGAGCGCTGCGCTGCCAAATAAAAAGTTGCTGCCCAATCGCGCTGGAGTCGCACCTCACTCGCGCCTCCCAGCGCGAGTTGCTGTTTCTCATTTGTTTAGTGCTGTTTTCTCGCTGTTTTGTGGTTGTTTGCACACTGTTTTTCCTCAGCTTTAAATGGGAGGTTTTCTAAACATAATGTGATATTTCCACTATTAAATTGTGAGGTTTTTCTTAATTTAAATATGGTGTCTCCTAAGCTTAAAATCGTGATGTTTCCCTCAAGTAAAATGTGGTCTTTTCTAAACGAAAAGAGAGTGTTTTCTAAAACATAATGTGATGTTTAAATTGAATTGAATTGAATTGAATTGATAATGGTTCGTGGTGTTGATAATTGGTGTTGTTGTTTTCAAAGAAACCAAAGCTACTGTTGTATTTAAATAAATGTGTGTTGCTCGTTTTAAGGGATAACGTTGCAGTTTTTATGAAGCTAAGGTTGAGATTTTTATAAAATGCTCTTGCTGTTGCGTTTTGTAAGTATTGCTGTTTTTAATTAAATAGTGCGGTGTGGGACTTCGGTCCAAAGCGGTGTGATATCCTTAAGGCTTACATGTTGATGATGTTTGGGACTTCGGTCCAAAGCGGTGTGATGCCCTAAAGCTTATATGTTGATGATGTTGAGTTAAGAAATATAAAGCGGTGAGTTTAATAATTATCATGGTTTATGTGTGGTGTTGTGGTGCATAGTCATAGTGTCACATGACTCATGTTGCATAAGCGGTGTGTAGGCTTCGGCCAAAGCGGTGTGGTGGCTTCGGCCAAAGCGGTGAGTGCCCTCCAGGCTAATGGCGGTGATGATGGATCCACATGCATGTTGTATTACATGCATTAGTCAAGCATTTGATGAGTTTATGGATGAATTATGAATATGATGATTGTTGTTGATAATGTGGTGAGTTGTTATGAATTAGTGTTGCTTGCCGCCTTTCCTTAATGTAACGCTTCTCTTAATTATTATTATTTGTATAAAGAGACTCACCCTACTGCCTTTTGTTGCTTCTTATGTCGGCAACTTGCAGGTAATCGCGAGTGAGGGCAGTCTTGTGCCTTCTACTAGTAGTCGTGTCAGCTCTGATATGTAGCACCAGGGGGAGGGCGTAGTTGTAACACCCCTTTTTCTACCCAACGGTTTATAAAAAAAAAATATCAGAGTTTTTCGCGCCAAAAGAGTGTCACATTTTTCGAACCGGAAAACCACTTCGCAAACAGAGTACTTTAATTATAACTAACTTCTTTTCAAGAACATGCAGCGGAAATAAAAGGTTTAACTTGGCAATCATACTTCAAAAGGTTTACAACTTAGAAAGGCATATACATAACACATAAGGAAAGACACAAGGACAACCCTCCCGAGTGCTACGTATCAGAGCCGACTCGACCATACTAGAAGAAGAATCTCTAGCCACCTTCAGTCACCGTCACCTGCAGGTTGCCGACATACGAGGCAACACGACGCAGTAGGGTGAGTCTCACTACATAGATAATAATAGATAAAACAAGAAACACAGTATAATAGGCACACCAGGGATACCATCAATCTACTACACCAATAATACAGTTACACCAAATCCAGTTACGCCGAATACTGTTACACCAAGTACCATCACACCAAATACAGTTACACCCAGAATACAGTTACACCATTAGTTCAAGAAGACGCAATCAAACACAGGACGTGTATGCAATGTATGAAATGCAACCCAAAACTCCACTGGGCATATGCATGTGGATCCATCAACACCAATAATTTGCCTTGAGGGCACTCACCAAAATAAGGCCGAAGCCTTCTGCTCACCAAAATAGGCCGAAGCCTCTGCTCACCAAAATATGCACATGGTTTATGTGACGCTATGAACAATGCACCATACACACCAAAATCACCACAACAATGCGATAACATGTGCACCAATAATTTATTTAACTCACCAATAGTTTTATTAACTCACCAACACCAAAAGAAAGGTCATAGACCATTGCCTTGAGGGCACTCACCAATAAACTCACCAATAATTTATCTCACCATTTTATATACATCACCATTATACATCTCCAAAATTTTAGCTCTAAGGATAGCACACCAATCACACCAAGCACAATTAATTACGCGACTACATTGTCACCAAAGGACTAAACAACACCCATAGGGACCAAGACAGCACATAGAGTAGCAGCAGCAATATAAACAGCAGCATAAAATCCCACAAAATTCGGAGCAACAAACCCCACAAAATTCGGAGCAACAAATCCCACAAAATTCGGACAGAATTATTAGTCATTTTGAAATCAAACCTTCTCCCTCATTTCTCAATGAAATTTAGCGAAATCAGTGCCTATTCAGTAGGAAATTAAGTCTACTTTCCAACAAAACAAACCCCATAACTTTTAGACGAATAGAACACTCACGACCACAGATTTACTGAACCTATATCCAGATTGTTTCCAGAATCTTACCCTAACTTGTGAAATTCATATCTCGAGCTACACAACTCTAAACACAACCAAACCAGTGTCAAATTAACAAGCATCAAGTCTATTTTCCAGAACAGTAAACCACATAATTTTTCAGTCAACACAACGTTCCCAGTTACCGAAATACTGAACCTCTACCCACATCGTTCCCAGAATTTTAACCTAACTTGTTTCACCTATAACTCAAGTTTTACAACTCCAAATGCAACCAAATCAACGACAAATTAACAAGCATTCAATCAAGTTTTCGAAATGACAAACCACATAATTTTTCAATTAGTAAAACGTTCTCAGTCACTGAAATACTAAACCTATGTCAGAACATCTCAAAACAGTGAATTCAACAACACAAACAACCATCACACTTCAGCCACATATAGATATTATAAACATCAACAGCAATTTAAACAACTACTCCTAACACCTAGTCCCCATGATTTCGTGGTTTATAAATTATTAACTATGAACGAGAGCCCCCTTACCTCATAATTGAAGAACACCTATCTCTTGGTGAGCAAGCTACCATCAAAATTCAGCAACTAAGATCCTCCTCTCCCTCCTTGGTGCATGCGAAATCTTCCTCTCTCTCCTCTAGGGTTTTTGCGCCCTTCTCCTTTCTTCTCTCTCTTAGGGTGTCACGCCTCTCCTCTCTCCAAGCCGTCCCACTCTCTCTATTTTTTTCTAAAGTGTTGGAATGAATCACCAAACCCTAAGTTTGGCATCATATAGGCGCCTAGCTTAATGGACATGGGCTTCCACTTAATGACCTAATCATGGGCTTCTCCTAATCCACTTCAACTCGCCACCACCATCTAAACCCAACCCTAGGTCCAATTATCCAAATAAATAATTCTATTTATTTAACACTCAAAACCCTAAATAATTAATTAAATCAATTAATTAATTATCTCCTACCACCTAAACCTCATTTAATTAACTAGAAAATTAATCTACTATTTTCGGGCTGTTACAACTCTCCCCCCCTAAAAAGAATTTCGCCCTCGAAATTTATCCGCTAAAACTAACACTCTCCCACTAACAATCACACACAGTTCACACAGCAGGGAAGGTCAAAAACAAACCAGACAACAGCACATAGGGATACACAAAACACATAACACTAGTAGGGATGTCTCCCCCACTAGATCACTTACCATTGGCAACTTTTGATGTACCTGCAACGCAAACATTGGTTAGCACTAAAAAGACAACAGTTGGTCGCTAACCGACACAACGACTCGATGACTTGGCCGGACGGACCAACCATTGCTCTGATACCACTAATGTAACACCCCTTTTTCTACCCAACGGTTTATAAAAAAAAAATATCAGAGTTTTTCGCGCCAAAAGAGTGTCACATTTTTCGAACCGGAAAACCACTTCGCAAACAGAGTACTTTAATTATAACTAACTTCTTTTCAAGAACATGCAGCGGAAATAAAAGGTTTAACTTGGCAATCATACTTCAAAAGGTTTACAACTTAGAAAGGCATATACATAACACATAAGGAAAGACACAAGGACAACCCTCCCGAGTGCTACGTATCAGAGCCGACTCGACCATACTAGAAGAAGAATCTCTAGCCACCTTCAGTCACCGTCACCTGCAGGTTGCCGACATACGAGGCAACACGACGCAGTAGGGTGAGTCTCACTACATAGATAATAATAGATAAAACAAGAAACACAGTATAATAGGCACACCAGGGATACCATCAATCTACTACACCAATAATACAGTTACACCAAATCCAGTTACGCCGAATACTGTTACACCAAGTACCGTCACACCAAATACAGTTACACCCAGAATACAGTTACACCATTAGTTCAAGAAGACGCAATCAAACACAGGACGTGTATGCAATGTATGAAATGCAACCCAAAACTCCACTGGGCATATGCATGTGGATCCATCAACACCAATAATTTGCCTTGAGGGCACTCACCAAAATAAGGCCGAAGCCTTCTGCTCACCAAAATAGGCCGAAGCCTCTGCTCACCAAAATATGCACATGGTTTATGTGACGCTATGAACAATGCACCATACACACCAAAATCACCACAACAATGCGATAACATGTGCACCAATAATTTATTTAACTCACCAATAGTTTTATTAACTCACCAACACCAAAAGAAATGTCATAGACCATTGCCTTGAGGGCACTCACCAATAAACTCACCAATAATTTATCTCACCATTTTATATACATCACCATTATACATCTCCAAAATTTTAGCTCTAAGGATAGCACACCAATCACACCAAGCACAATTAATTACGCGACTACATTGTCACCAAAGGACTAAACAACACCCATAGGGACCAAGACAGCACATAGAGTAGCAGCAGCAATATAAACAGCAGCATAAAATCCCACAAAATTCGGAGCAACAAACCCCACAAAATTCGGAGCAACAAATCCCACAAAATTCGGACAGAATTATTAGTCATTTTGAAATCAAACCTTCTCCCTCATTTCTCAATGAAATTTAGCGAAATCAGTGCCTATTCAGTAGGAAATTAAGTCTACTTTCCAACAAAACAAACCCCATAACTTTTAGACGAATAGAACACTCACGACCACAGATTTACTGAACCTATATCCAGATTGTTTCCAGAATCTTACCCTAACTTGTGAAATTCATATCTCGAGCTACACAACTCTAAACACAACCAAACCAGTGTCAAATTAACAAGCATCAAGTCTATTTTCCAGAACAGTAAACCACATAATTTTTCAGTCAACACAACGTTCCCAGTTACCGAAATACTGAACCTCTACCCACATCGTTCCCAGAATTTTAACCTAACTTGTTTCACCTATAACTCAAGTTTTACAACTCCAAATGCAACCAAATCAACGACAAATTAACAAGCATTCAATCAAGTTTTCGAAATGACAAACCACATAATTTTTCAATTAGTAAAACGTTCTCAGTCACTGAAATACTAAACCTATGTCAGAACATCTCAAAACAGTGAATTCAACAACACAAACAACCATCACACTTCAGCCACATATAGATATTATAAACATCAACAGCAATTTAAACAACTACTCCTAACACCTAGTCCCCATGATTTCGTGGTTTATAAATTATTAACTATGAACGAGAGCCCCCTTACCTCATAATTGAAGAACACCTATCTCTTGGTGAGCAAGCTACCATCAAAATTCAGCAACTAAGATCCTCCTCTCCCTCCTTGGTGCATGCGAAATCTTCCTCTCTCTCCTCTAGGGTTTTTGCGCCCTTCTCCTTTCTTCTCTCTCTTAGGGTGTCACGCCTCTCCTCTCTCCAAGCCGTCCCACTCTCTCTATTTTTTTCTAAAGTGTTGGAATGAATCACCAAACCCTAAGTTTGGCATCATATAGGCGCCTAGCTTAATGGACATGGGCTTCCACTTAATGACCTAATCATGGGCTTCTCCTAATCCACTTCAACTCGCCACCACCATCTAAACCCAACCCTAGGTCCAATTATCCAAATAAATAATTCTATTTATTTAACACTCAAAACCCTAAATAATTAATTAAATCAATTAATTAATTATCTCCTACCACCTAAACCTCATTTAATTAACTAGAAAATTAATCTACTATTTTCGGGCTGTTACAGTAGTAATACTAGTTAATGTTATTTTTGATGTGTTAGATTGTTATGGTGATGTACCGAGTATAACTCTAGATTTGAGGTCATCCGCTGTGTTGATGAAATATTTTATTTATGTGCTGTAAACTAAAACAGGTGTTGTGGGCCCGTCCCTAACTATCGTGCTATATATCGTGCTATTGACTGATGACTTCATGTCACTTAATTATAAACTAGTTAATTTTTATAAGCGTTGAAATGTGACACTTCCTTCAATGGTTTATATTCTTTTAAAACTCTGATTTTATATACTGAATAATAGTTAAGTTAGAAGGGGGTGTTACACATCTTCTTCCCCATCTCCCCCTCTTCTCCATTTCCAGAAACTTGACAATAGTGGGAAGCAAGTCTGTGGGCGAGTTTATCAGAAATCTGAACAATCTGAACCCACCCTTCTTCCCTTCTTCTTCATGAGTGTCAGCTATATAATGAAATTAGTTGCCATATCATTTAGTTGCGTAAGTTCTTCTACTTCAATAGTGAAATTTTTTCTTTAACAATTTGATATATATGGTTTTTAATGAAAGCTCAAATGGGTGTGTGAGGAATCTGTTTTGTGAGTGAAAGTTGGATCTGCGATGTGGGAATGGAAGAAAGTTTGGAGCTTTTGATATTTGATTCATGAAGCTAAATAGTGGTTCTATAGCAGTTTAAGGGAAATCTGATTAGAAGATTTGGTTTGAGTGTGGGAGATGCATTAATGGAAGAATGGTGTTGGGGTTTTCTAATGGGTTTGAGTGTGGAAGAATGTTGATTCGGTTTAAGTGTGAGAGATCCATTTGAAGATGATTAACATTAGAAGAAGATTTTGGTAGCCATGGGAGAAGCTCACTCAAAGGAGAAAAAGAAGAGGATGATTTCTGAATTTGGGGATCTAGGGCACGCATGTAATTTTAATCCAATGTGGATGCCAAATAATGAGTTTTAAAAAATATAAAAATTCCACATAGTAAATCTGTTTGACACATCAGCAAGTTATTAACGGAGTGACTAACGGAAAGACTTAAATGAAAAAGTTTGTTAGAACACAGTCTCTGCCATTGCTTTCCTTCAGAGTCTAGTGCACCAACACTGGCACCAATAGTTGAAAGAAGAAGAAGGAGATAGACTTATCATTCCAATGTAATTAAATAGGTTTTGTTTGTTTATATTCCAGTGCCCCGGCGCCTATAATTAACATAAAAAATTGGAGAAAAGTATCTCAATGGTTTGAAATAAATTGTGATCTTACAAAAAGAAAAGGATTACAACATAATTCAAGAGGGAGGAGAAGCGATGACATCAAAGTCAGTCTTGTTGGGAGTCAGGTGCACCAACGCTGGCACTAACGGTTGAAAGAAGAAGAAGAAGAAGATAGACTTATCATTCCGATGTAATTTAAACAACTTTTGTTTGTTTATATTTGTTTTGTTAATCTCTCTATATATATATATATATATATATTTAGATTAAGTAAAGGAAGTTTGCGAAATTTACTTTCTGCTTGAATGAAAAGTGTACTAAACTTTGATGTTGCAATCCATCAAACATGGTTACTTTTTTTAAGTAGTTTTATTAAGGTTTAAATATGTTTTTAATATAGCCGTTTTTTAAAAAAGTCTGTAAAAAAATATTTAAAATATGTCCCTGCAAAATCAACTTGTTTTTAAAAATACTCTTCTGTTAGTGCTCCGTTAAAAAAATATTGAACTGGCTAACAGAGTCTGATGTATAATTTTTTTTCATTTCTAATTTATTAAAACTCATGCCAAGTCATCTTCTTCCTCATCTCCCCCTCTTCTCCATTTCCAAAAACTTGACAATAGTGGGAAGCAAGTCTGTGGGTGAGTTTATCAGAAATCTGAACAATCTGAACCCACACTTCTTCCCTTCTTCTTCATGAATGTCAGCTATATAATGAAATTAGTTGCCATATCATTTAGTTGCGTAAGTTCTTCTACTTCAATAGTGAAATTTTTTCTTTAACAATTTGATATATATGGTTTTTAATGAAAGCTCAAATGGGTGTGTGAGGAATCTGTTTTGTGAGTGAAAGTTGGATCTGAAATGTGGGAATGGAAGAAAGTTTGGAGCTTTTGATATTTGATTCATGAAGCTAAAAAGTGGTTTTATAGTGGTTTAAGGGAAATCTGATCAGAAGATTTGGTTTGAGTGTGGGAGATGCATTAATGGAAGAATGGTGTTGGGGTTTGGGGTTTTCTAATGGGTTTGAGTGTGGAAGAATTCGGTTTAAGTGTGAGAGATCCATTTGAAGATGATTAACATTAGAAGAAGATTTGGATAGCCATGGGAGAAGCCCACTCAAAGGAGAAAAAGAAGAGGATGATTTCTGAATTTGTGGATCTAGGGCACGCATGTAATTTTAATCCAATGTGGATGCCAAATAATGAGTTTTAAAAAATATAAAAATTCTACATAGTAAATCTGTTTGACACATCAGCAAGTTATGAACGGAGTGACTAACGGAAAGACTTAAATGAAAAAGTTTGTTTTTGCAGGGACTTATTTAAAAAAAATTGCAGGGACTTTTTAAAAAACGACAATATATTTGCAGGGACTAAAAACATATTTAAACATTTTATTAATGTTTTACGTCATTTTGTTTTTGAAGCTATATACATGGATTTAAAATAATACAGCTTGCTATACATAATATTCATTACTACTAAATGTATGTGATAATCTGTCCTTGACTATGATGTCAATATTTATTTGCAACAATAGATAACACCAATCCACAAGGGGCTATCATTCGTGGATTAATTATAGCTTAAGCCTCTGAAAGTCATTGGATTTGCGCGGAATAAAATGTATATCCTAACTATTGAGTAAAATATTATAGGTTTATATTCTTCATGTCATTTTCTACCCGAAACTTATAATAGGCACCAGGCTTTCCTATTGAGAGAAACCCAGAATGCAAATAAAATTTCAAAAGGAAAACCTGGTGCCTATTATAAGTTTAGGGTAGAAAATGACATGCAGAATATAAAAATTCAAAAGGAAGACATGCAATGCAACATCAACTACATTTTAAAATCAAGTGAAACCTACTAAAATCAGAATTTTCATGGATGAGGATTCTAAGATCATAATTTCAAACTCCGATAGGTAAGGCATTCATTCAAATTTGGTAAATGAAAACTCTAAAGTGGGACTTATGGTTGTCCACAATTAGATCCCCGAATCCCAATGTTGAAGAAACTCACCTACAAAAGTGACCTTAAAAAATCGACTTTGAAGGGGTTACCGCAGAGGATAACTTCTCCTTCTCCAAGACCCGCTGCGACTTCAACTCTTTAGTTAATTGCTTTGGAGTCCTTCCTAAAACATGCTTCTCTCAAATTGCCCTTGGCTAGTGCTATATACACCCTCAATCTTGACTAATACAAACCCAAAATTAATTAGACTAACATACTTTGATATACTTACATAAATTAAGTTGGACACTATCTAACATTAGGTCTAAAAGGGATGTTGCGCTTTTCTTTAAATTAGTTGTGGACGACGCTCTAATTTCTTCCGAGGGAATTTTCTAGTACGTCTACTTCTTCTAGAAACATTCTTGCGGAGAATTGCAAACTATTGCACTAAATAACAAGATTGTTGGCTTCGTTCTTTACTGCATTCCGTCTGAGTCCACAATATAATCAACAACAAAAGTTAAATTTTCATTTAACGTGTTCAATTTTAGACTTTACCACCATTTAGAGCCAACAAATACTAGTTTAGTTGGTAATGATTGGACCTAGAAAAACAGATTAAAATTCCACTCGCTTCATAAAATTCTCCTATTTTTTTTTTACAAAAGAGAACAAATAAAATTCTCCTATTTTTCTTTTACAAATTCTCTTATAATATAATTTCAGAATAGTTTTTTCTAAATAAAAAAAGAGTAACTGTGTAACCAAATATAAGAATAATTTTTTTTTATATAAAAGAATAGTTTTTGATGTCCGAAGTCCAAATTTCAAACCACCCCAAAACATATTGGGGTGAGAGAATGCAGTGGAAGCTAACAAAGATATGGCCACGACGACCTTCAAACTCAAACTCTCTTTTTCTTCTCACTCTCATCTTCTCCGCTTTCCTAACAATGGGAAGCTTCTCTTTTCCTCCTGGTACACTCCACCTCCCTTTCCATCTCCATCTCCACCGCCACGTCATCCTTACAAAAATCACGACATCCTCTACACAATCTCAGAAGCCATCATCAACACTCCCCAAACAAACCCCATTGATTACTCTCTCAACCCAACCCTCAGAAAAATTCTCCCATCTCTCACACCCCATCATGTTACCAACCTCATCAACCTTAACCCTCTCTCTCTTCCACCTTCTTCTCTCTTCTCCTTCTTTAATTGGCTCTCCTCTAACCCTCCCTTTCGCCACACTATCCATTCTTATTGCACCATGGCACACTTCCTTTCTTCCCATCAAATGCTCCCACAAACTCACTCTCTCTTCCTTTTCCTTATATCCCGAAAGGGTCACCATTCCGCTCCTTCCCTCTTCTCTTCTCTTCTCCAAACCATGCCCACCCATCACCACCACCATCATCGTCGCTCCGTTCTTGTCTTCGACGCATTAATCTCTGCTTACACAGATTCTGGGTTCATTCCTGATGCTCTTCACTGTCTCCGTTTGCTGAAAAAGAACCACTTTCCTATCCCGCTTCGTGCTTGTGAGAATCTGATTCGTCGTGTAATGAAGATCAAACCACCTCGACCTTCTTGGGAATTTTTTTTGGAGGTTTTGGATAATGGGTATCCACCAAAAGTTTATTTTTTTAACATTTTGATGCATCTGTTTAATAAAGTTGGTGATATTGAGAATGCACGGATGGTGTTTGATGAAATTTCTAAAAGAGGTTTGCGTCCTACGGTTGTTAGTTTTAATACTTTGATTAGTGGGTACTGTAAAATAAAGAATGTGAAGGAAGGTTTTGCGTGGAAGGGTGTCATGGAGAGTGAAAAAATATCTCCTGATGTTTTTACTTTTAGTTCTTTGATCAATGGGTTGTGTAAAGAGAGTAGAGTAGATGAAGCAACCCTTTTGTTTGATGAAATGTGTAAAAGAGGATTGGTTCCTAATGGTGTTACTTTTACTACTTTGATTGATGGACAGTGTAAAGATGGGAAGGTTGATTTGGCATTGAAGAATTTTCAGTTAATGCTGGCTCAAGGTGTTAGACCTGATTTGATTACTTACAATGCATTGATCAACGGGCTTTGTAAGGTTGGAGATTTGAAGGAGGCTAGGAAGCTTTTGAATGAGATGAGTGTGACTGGTTTGAAGCCTGATAAGATAACTTTCACTACTCTCATGGATGGTTGCTGCAAAGATGGCGATATGGAATCGGCATTGGAAATAAAGGAGAGACTGGTTGAAGAGGGGATTGAGCTTGATGATGTGGCTTTCACTGCACTTATATCTGGACTTTGTAAAGATGGAAGAGTTCGCGACGCAGAAAGAATGTTAAGGGATATGTTAAATGCTGGTTACAAACCTGATGACCCAACATATACCATGGTTATTGATTGTTTTTGTAAGAAGGGTGATGTTAAGATGGGAATGAAGTTACTCAAGGAGATGCAGAATGATGGACGTGTGCCGGGAGTTGTCACGTATAATGCGCTAATGAATGGATTTTGTAAACAAGGTCAGATGAAAAATGCTAAAATGCTTCTTGATGCAATGCTTAATTTGGGAGTGGTTCCAAATGATATTACATTTAATATTTTACTAGATGGTCATTGCAAACATGGAGACTCTATTGATTTTGACATATTTAGTGGTGAGAAAGGACTTGTTTCAGATTATGCTTCATATACAGCACTTGTCAATAAATCAAGTAAAATTTCGAACGATCGCCTAAGGAGATGATTGCTGTTGATTGTCAACAACAACAGAGTTATTGGAGATTGGAATTGGATCTCTCTTGACTTTTGCACAGTTGATATTATTGATGCTAATTGAGATCATGTTGGCAGCTTCAGAGATCCCTTCTGAATGAAGCAATTTGGCTACTATTTTTAATGACAGAAGCCAAGGTTAATGTAACTAGCTAACAATGAGCTAGCCAAGATGATTCAGATGCATCTAATTGGCTTCCTAAACTGGGTGATATGATTGCTGAATTTGATTCTTAATGGAAGTGCCAAATTGCTGTGGATATACAGAAGCTAGCACTAGCAGCATGTTTTCGATATTTGGATGCTAATTCAATGGAGGAATCCGCCTCTTAATCAGAGCTCGCGATATTTTTTTCCCAAGCTCAGAAACATGGTTGTGAGTTTTAAATTGTGGGTTTGCTATTTGCACCCCTTTCTCCAATTTAGATCCCTTTTTCCTCTTATACCAGTTATATGTGACCACGCTAAGCACCTAGATCACTGCTTTTCTTTCTCTATCAGTCACTCACTAAAGAATATCTTTGAATCGTCTTGATTGTCCCTTACGAATAACAAATTGATATATTAAGCAAATGTGAAAAACACAGTAAATTAGTACGCAATATCATAAGTTATATAACGTACAAGATGAAAAGGAGTAGCACTAGAATTCTCTTATTCAGCGATCCAATTGCCTCCGCAAGTGGCGCGGACCAGGACCCCGGGGTTAGGGGTGTCAAATTTTGTAAAGCCGGTGTCAAATGGGTGCAAAACTTGGTCTACTAGTACAATTTCAAATTTTTAGGAGTGTCAAAATTAAAATTTCAGGAGATTTAGGCTATTTATATAGAGTGTTTAATGCAAAAAAAAAAAAAATCAGGAGGTTCAACTGAACCCCATGGATACATGTCAGGTCCGCCATTGGCCTCCGCAACGGCTCCACAACCTCTGATGGTGGTCATCCTATAAGGGCCTTTATCCACCTCTGGCATCAGGTACATATGGAAAATTTGCAAGAACTAGCATAAGTACCCCGAAACGCACTCCCAAGATGTGTGGTGTGTTGTCCACTATTGACCTCGTCTACCAGATGCTCTTGAACTACATGTATGTGACATCCATCTCCTCAAGTGACATAACTACTCTAGTGTGAAGGGACTGTGCTATATCTCAGTATTTGATGCCTGAGTACACCTCCTAGAGCAAGAGAAAGAGAGGAGACTGAATGGTTAATTTCATTGATAGTGAGCTCAGCAAGAGCAAGTACATACTATATAGAAATGGAAATAACGGAATGGAAACAACAGAATCTAACATAAGATATGCAAACAATTTCACTTTAACAAACTATGCTGACTCGTTGATTCTAGAAGGAATTGGGAATCATTTGTAAACAATCTGATCAGTAAATCTAGCAGGTGCCTTCCTAATGCGTTGAGGCCTTGTAGTGGACTGATGATCAGGCCCAATAGGCTCATTAATATTGCTAGTGGAGTCTGAATTGGAGCTAAAGAATTCTTTAGTAATTATTACTAAATAGGCATAATAGTCATTTTCCCATCAATGAAAAAATTTGGTAACCACACAAATACTAAATTGTGATTAGTATGTACTAACCATTGGATTGTTGTATAATGGTAAGTCGCATATACTAACCACACAAACACTAAATTGTGGTTAGTATGTACTAACTATTGGTGTGTTATAAAATGTGGGTGTACATAGAGATCTCTAATTTTGATCAATATTCAAAATGTCATGGGCTAGTGGTGATGACCAACTAAGAAACTGATTATTATTTTGGCTCATACCTCTTACAACCCCCCTCCCTACACACTAGACACCCCAACCACCTAATATCCCCAAATTACCCCTCCTTCAGTAAACCCCTTTTTCACACTCTCCCTCTCTCACACCCCCCTCCAATCCCTAAACCAGCGAACCCCTCTCTCACAATCTCTCTCTCGCATTCCTCTCCTCTCCACCTCACTCTCACATTGTGAATCTCCATCTCTGTCGCACCCTTCTCCCTCACTCTCACATTCACACCAAACAGGTATGCTACTCTTCTCCCTCACTGTCGTTCCATTTTTTTTCTGGATCTCTGCACGGTTCGGTACATTATTTTCGGACCCGTGTTTTTTACGTAGTCCGGATCTAAATTTCCGGACTGGTTCGTTCTCAAAGTAACGACCATGCGTTGTTGATTTTTCAAAAGGTAATTTCGGAAATAAAATTCTGAAACGGTTCGGATATAAAATAACGAACGCCCCTGATACCTTCTGGTTCTGTATTTTGAAAATTAATTTATGTTTAATTTTTTTGTAGGGATGGCAAAGACTAGGGGAGGTGGTTCTTCTAGACATGCACAGGACGATGATGAAAGGGTGCGGTGCATCCTACGACTTCTGTTCGCAATCGGAATGCGCAGATGCAGATGCGTGGACGTGGACGCGGGCGGGGCGGACGAACCGGGGTGTTTGTTGAAGACCCACCACATGCTGATGCTGCTCTTCAGTATGATGATATTCAACATGATGCTGCTGATTTTGTAGCTACTGACTTAGTTGGTCCAGATCCTGTTGATGTTGATGTTGCTGCCCCAGTTGGTGAGCCCTCTACATCTAGACCCTCCACATCAGCACCAGCCACATTCCCGTTCCCCGGGGGTCCAGATGACAGATCGGTATTGCCAACCTACGACGCACACGTTGCCCGGAAGATATAGGAGGGGACGGTAAGTTAATTGTTATTTAAATTAAGTATTTTTTTTCAATTGTTATGTTTCCTTAAATATTCCACTAATGGATACCATAACCACAAATGCAGGAACGTGAACCATTCAAGATTCATAACCACGCCCTTAGTGGGAGGACCATCGTACCAGATGTTGAGGGCTATATCAGAGCATCTGGTCTGTATCCCCTTCGGGATTTAGGATTCACCAACATCAATATTGGGTTGCTGAATGCCTTTGTTGAGAGATGGCAACCTGACACCTGTAGCATAGTTGATGCTAGAGATGATGGAGCTATTTGATGAGATGGAGGGGCTGCTTGAGGGGAGGATTCCAAGGCAGACCTGACCGTGGACCATACTGGATAGGCTGAAGTCTATGGTGAGGCCATTCACGCGAGGAGTTAGGAAGTATGGCTGTGTCTACCAGAGGAGAGGGCGGCAGACACAATAGTTGTTTGTTTTTATATGACCATGTCTTTTTTTGTACTCTGTAACTCGTTTGTGTTGTACTCATATGCTACTAAGTAATTTATATTTCCCTGGTATTTATTTTATATGACGAATTTAGCTTGCCTTATTTTAAACACAAACATCGTATATACATCTGCTTTTACATAGATGCTGTGATTTTGTAGGTTCGGAACTTTAAATCCTTACTGGTTCGGATACAAAGTTTCGGACCAGTTAGAGTCTCTTTGGTACAATATTTTGAAACCGTATCGGTTCATTTTTTTATTTCCGAATGTGTTAAAGTAATCATTTAAAGGGGTGTCTGCCAAGAAACAACACTCGGTACTTTGATTCTGTATCGGTCCGGAACTTAACTTCTGAACCTTGGTAAATCCATAAAACAAAAAGGAAAGCGCGTGATTTCATTAATGGCAATTGGGGTTTTCAAATGATTTGGGGGTGTCCAGTGAGTAGAAGGGGGTTGTACGAAGTATGGACCATTATTTTTTGATCTATTTAATACACCTCCGTTTTTGGTAATATGCAGCATTTATTCAGAAGTTTATTTCTGAAGGTATATAATTTTGCTGTACAAAAGTTTATTTTCGGACACAAAGTTAAGTATAATTAGAATTTCATAAAAGATGTTCCGTACTAAAATACTTAGTTTATATTTTGATTTTGAAAATAGTCAATAGTAAAAAAATACATGAAAAAACTTGTTATTTTCTCTACAACACCATCCGAAGTAATCTCTAATCTTTCTTCTTCTTTTTTATAAGTAATCTCTAATCTTTCTTCTTATTTTCTCTACAACACCATCCGAAGTAATCTTTCTTCTTCTTTTTTACACAGTCTACCACCTACCCACCTTTTATGAAAGGTTGTAGAGGTCACGTAACTATTTACGGCCAAAACTAAATAAAAAATACACCAAAAGATACTCTTCCAATAATGGAGAGATTGAGTTTGAGTTACATTTGATATGACATGCAAGCATTATCAAATGTAACTTTATTCTTGTAACAAAAAATAAAAACTCTATTTTTTCTCTCCCTTTTCAACACTCAAAATCACTTGTTATGCATATACCGTCAAATAGCACACAACACACAAAATTATGTTGTGAATTGTTTGTCATATAAAAACTGTACGTGACTTGTAGTAATGTATTGCTCATCTTGAATTATATTTCAACGTAGTAGATAAATACACCCTATGCATTATTTGTAACACAAAGTATTACATGAAATGAAAATTACACTCTTTGGTAACCTGGATTGTAGCTATATATGATGATTTCAAACTAAATTTAATGCAAGTGATGAATAAGAGTCACGAGACTATGGTTGGGACCATCCAATACAAATATGTCAAATAGGCAATTAAAAGAGGACGAATAATAATCCCAGTTGTTAGGCCAAGGATTATTCTCATTTCTCATATATACATAAGCTAGTCAGAACTTAATTAGGACACCCCACCCTACCCCGCTCCGCTTCTGAATTGTTTTATCAATGAAAGACAACACCTTTAGATGTTGGAAACTTACACGTTTTCTTGAATGGGCTTATGCCTGAAAATGACATTTGATCTGATCCATACTTTGTGGCCACCTGGCTAGCTAACTCTTGTATGCCTTTGTGGATTCTGATGTAACCTCTTAATATAGTCAATCCTTATGTTTTGTTTTTTTAGTTGATTTGTCTCATGTCTTGTCCTTATGAGGTTTAAAAACATCTTTAAGAATAAGGTTTAGGAAAATTACACTCACTCCCCCTCAATTCTAGTTAAATAACACAAGTACCCCCCCTCTATTTTTTAGAATACTTTAACCTCTCCAATGTTACACACACTTCTCCTCTATTATGTCGAACTAGAGGAGGTGTGTTTCTGTCTTTTTTTTTGTGAGAAAAGAGGGGTTAAAACCCCAAAAGCGAAAGCGATGACAGATTAATCAAAGCCTATTTATCCCACGAATGAACGAGCAGATAAAAGAGGGAGCATAGTCATAAAAAAACGAAATTACAACTTAAAGTAAACTATGAGGGAGGTGAATGAAAATTTAGAGGGGGTACCAATGTCATTTGGTCATAACTTAAGGGAGATAATGTAACTTCCCCTAAAATTTAATTACATACGGGGTCTCTAACTTTTTTAGTTTGGAGATTTTTAAACATTTTTTTAATTTTTGGCAATTTAATTTCATCTGTAATTTTTTTAATTTAGGTCTTTTAAAGTAATGAATTTTGTATACTCTTGGTCCCTAAAAATCTAGAGTTTTGGTAAAGTTGGGACCAAAAATTCACAATTCACAGTTTTAGATACTAAAAGGGTAATAAAAACCAAAATTGCCAAACTGAGAAAATTTGAAAATGAAAAAGAAGAAACTAAAAAAGTTGAGGAACTAAAAAACATTTAAACCTAATAATAATAATAAGAATTGCTACATTCAAACAAAAGTTCAATTAAGATAAAAGACCAAAAGTTCAATGATTTAGGGTTTTGATACAATGATTTTTAAGCACTCAATCAACTTTTTGAAAATGGTTCAAGTATAGAGAATTCGAGCTAGACCCATTTTAGGATTTTTGAAACTAGACACGAAATTCTCTTACTCAAGCTTGTGAAATAACATGAAAATTTAGTATGTTGTTGTTCTTTTTATATAGGGTAACAAAACCCCATAGCAAAATTTGAAAAAGATATGACAAAACAAATTGAAAATAAAGTTTGGTCTAACGATTTAAATGTTTACAAATATAAAGAACTAACTTGATACACAAAAAAAAGACTACATCAAAAAAATAAATTAAGATAACAGACCAAAATTACAACTTTTCCTTTTTAATATTGTAGTTTTAATTTTGTAAAAACAATAACATTGTTTTAATTCATCTAGGATCAGGAATCAAGATCCACTACGGTTAAGAAAGACTGCAGTTCCTGAATTTAGAGTAAAATACATATTCTTATTTTTTTTGCTAATTTTTTGAACACTGTCAAACAATATCTGTTTTGCCTAAATTTAAGATCAGGGTCCTGGTCAAATTTTAAAAATTGAATTCCTAATTATACTTTTATCAATTATATCACTAAAAACTCAATCTTTTTAGAACCAAAAAATATCAAACTATATTAACTTTTTTCTTTTTTTAAACCCAAGAAAATGGTATTCACCTGAGGCTCTATGCAGTAGCCTAGGCCTATAGCCGGCCCTGGTTGTATTCCCCTCTCGATCCTTCGAGTGTTTCTACAAAGGACTAAAAAGTATAGTTGCTGCTTTAAAAAAAAGTATAGTTGCATTATTTCTTACTTTTTAGTTATTAAGCATTTGCCTAACCTTTCAAAATTGATAAATAGAATATGCATTAATAATACAAATAGTACAATTTTTAAAAATTAAATGACACAGATATTTAGCCTAATTTTTTTCTAAAGAATATGCAATTAATGATACAAAATACATTTTAATACAAAAATCGTAAATTTTATAAGTATTTTCCAAAAGATCGGTGGTTTAAATAATTATACTTTTTGACTTTTTGCTGTATACTACTACTTAACTATTTTACAATTGAACTAAAAGAGAAACCGTTCCTTCGAGGGCAAGGGTTCCAGCAAAACACAATATACTTTGATTGAATTGAAAGTAAAATTAAACAGAAAACACTTGTCAAATAATAATAGAGGCAAAAGGAAAAGCACACATTTTACTTAATGACTAAAAACTGGGAAAAAATATATTGGTTAATGACTTATAAAATTTGATTAATTGATATTTTAACTTGATTTTTGTCTATTTTTAATTAAAATATTTTGGCTAAATAATATTGTTTGCTTAATCATGTGAAGTATGTGAATGTCGGGAATCATGTTGGTGCAATCCGTGCCTTTGGGCGGTCTCAAACTGCTGACCTGTCCACTTACTGTTCCACTAACTTCCACTTTCTGTAGACCCCACTCTTTTTTCCTCGTAAAATTGACTGCCACGACCACAAACCTCAGCTGACAAAGCAATGTCTTTTTGCACTTTGAGTAAATATTCTATTAATCTATTTTGCTGTACCAATTTTTAAATCTTTTCCGTGACGACAGTGTTGTTGTTAACCTTTGAGTGGGTAACTTCTTTATGGACTCCAATTTGGGATGCATGCAGTTTCCCTTCCACTAATATATAATATAGCCCCACCTTAAGCTATGCACAGTGCACTGTATCTCCAATTATTGAACTTTCTCATCATTTAGTTTGTATATCGTTTCAAGCTTATCTTAATTGCAAATTAAAATTACATAATATAATACACATATATATTATTGACATGATATCTTCCAACATGATATATATACATCACTAAGTCTCATTCATCTCAATGTCCAAATTGGTTGACGTTTTACCCCAACCCAAGCGCACGGTAGACCCCACCCGTTTTCTTCTTTTCTTCGTCACTTCTCAGTTCTCATGTACTATCTTTCACATCACAAACACGCTTGTGATCACACAATTCACGCATGTATGTATGTATATTTATTATTTCCTTTCTACACTAAAAATGACTTCTAGCTACTTAGCTAATCTGCTACAATCAGCTTCACCGAAACCCACCCTACGACCCACAACATCAAACTCCACCCATAGATTTTGTTGATGGAAGTTACCAATAATGTTCCCTGCCGCACCCAATCTTTCTGCCCTTCCAATTCCAATACAGTGGACCCCACTCCCCACGTCAGCTAAAACTCTTTCTTTTGGAATCACTATCTCCACGCCTTTCTCGAATTCAAACACCATCTCCCCTACCAACCGTCCGATCTGATCAATAACATTACCATCAAAACACATGTCTGCAACTTCGCCGTACACGTACCCCTTCTTAATCCTGGACCCCACGCTTTTAACAACTGTCTCTCGCACTATATCATAAGCCTCGTCTACCAAGTACGTGAATTCGGATCCTGAGTCAATTATGGTTTGACCCGACCCGCCAGCGTTGGGCCTAAAAACAGAAGCTGCGATATTCAGCTTCTTCCCGTTAATTCTTATCCCCTGCATGGGAAGAGTGTAAGCTAATGGGTCAAGATTCGGCATGCGCTGACTTTGACTGAAAGTCAACATATTAATATAACGAAACCGGGTTGAGTCCGGGTTATTTCCAAGGTAAAAGGAACCAGAAACTGGTCCGGTTTGTCGTGCAGGGACACAATAAGAGAATTTTGTAATTTTAGCTTGGGAAGGAAAAGAAAGGCGGCCAAGATTCATTCCTAAAATACCCTTAGCGTCGCTAGATTGAGTAGCGCAACCGAGTATAAGAGGAGGGGTAGTTTGGGAAGGTGAGAAAGTCAGTTTTTCTCTAACGAGATTACCCTCAGCGTAGGTTCCGTCGGCGTAGAAGTAAGAATAGTGGCAGAGGCGGTTTGGGTCGCATGTTGTAGGAAGGGTAAAATCGGGAATACGTGGTTTGCAGACTGGGTGAGTACAAGGGAGGATAGAGAAGGAAGATGATAGTGAAGGATCAAACGACGTCGTAGGAGGAGTTTTTTGAGGTTTTTTGTTGTTACACTGAATCCATGAAAGTTGGCTTCCAGTGTCTAACACCATTTGTTGAAGTTGTGGTGGTGTTCCAATAGGGAGAGTTACAACCAGAGCCATGGAATATTTGAAGAAAGATTTCAAGTTAATTGAAGAAGAAGAAGAAAGAGTTGTGAATTTCAAGTTGCTGTTTGTTTTGGAGATTGGAGAGAGTGGAAGGGAAGTAAGAGCGAATGAAAATGAAACTGTGTCGTTTAGTTTTGCAGAGAAGGAAGTGAAGAGAAAGAAGGAGAATAGAAGAAACATGCAGAATGAAACAGAGGAAAACAGAGCCATTGGAAACAGAGAGAAAATTAAAAGATGGTTTTTTTTTTTTTTTTTTTTTATTTTGAGTTGTATGAGGAAGTGCAAGCAACTGTGAGTGAGGTTGCGGTATGTGTTTATATAGCAAAATGAAACGACGCGTTTTATTTGGTGGAGTGGGTGTATGTGTAGCAGTGTATCAGTGTATGTATAGGTGTATGTGTATCAGTGTATGTATAGTGTGAGTCTTTGCTTCAACATCTTTTGTTATGATGATACCCAATTAAATTAAGTCTAAGCCATTCAGTTTCACTTTATCTAGCCATCCTTTTTTGAATGTGGAAATGGAAGGTGTGGGTTGAGTTCATTGACAAAGCTTAATAAACTTCATTTCATCATTATTTGTCTTTGTCTTGGGTATTAGTCACTTCTATGCCTATCTCTCTGCCTTCTATAGTTTTTTATTATGCTTGATTAGTGAATGGCTTAAAGGGACAAGTGATGTGATTCACAAATAAACAAAATTCATTAAAATTCTTGTCAATTTTTTAATTATTGTGATTACAAGTATTTTATAGGTTTTGTTTTAATATTTATATCAATATCAATAATCGAATCACAAATAGAGTCTCGGGAGCGCAACCTAGTGGCAAAACACAAGTAAATGTTATTTAGACACTGCAGTTTTGAACCCTGGAACACTCTATCTTTTCACTCTTCATATTACCACCCCAACTATTTGTTTTAAGGACAAAAAGAATCCTAAATTTTGGACTATTTAAATTTTACTTTATTTTATTTTTTGGGTACAACCAAATTAAATTGTAATTGTCAATATTTCTTTTTTAATATAATTTGTCATTTTCTTCATTTTGGTTTATTTTATTGTACTAATTGCATACTAAGATTAATCACCTTTAATTATGTGAGCTGATTGATTAACTAGTTGGTAACCATTCATAATCAATTAACACATTTAGAAGACAAGCTGAATTTAGAATTTTAGAATAAGTTCTTCTAATTCTAAATAAATTGAATTAACCAAATGACTTAACTATTATATATCTTTTCAATATCACAACCATTTTTACTAAAATCAAGTAGAGGTTTGATCACGGAAGAACAAACTCCCTGAGATGCAAATATAGAGCTTTTGTATCCAAACAATGAAAAATTGGAAGTATACTAGTAAGTGGTTATTGTTTCTAGCCCAAATTTGCGGGCAGGGAATGTCGTGAAACACAAAGACAAAACAAAAGGTAAGTAAGATCTTAGATTTAAGTTGGATTGTCATATTTAAGGAAGTTGTAATCAACTCCAGCTGTGCCCAGCTCGTTCGCAAGTATAGAAGACGGCAGCCAGCCAGCCACCACCAACCAAACGTAGCTTCTTAAGTGATCATTTTGATATAGGTCGACTTACAAACACAACTTGAAAGAAAGACCATCTAAAAACCACAAATATTTTTACTATTATAATAATATATAATAATTGAACATCTCTTGACCCTTCAACTAAATCTAACAAACTTTAACCAACTTTGCTGCTTTCTGACGTATATTTTGTGCCCGAGTTACTCGACCCTATTAAAAGTGTGGCGTCAATTATATATGAAACTGAGAATTGAGAGTGAAAGTCTCAATTTATTGGTTGATGAAGTGAGTGAAATTGAATGTACAGCAAAAACTTAGTAGAGCTGAATTTAAATAATACTAACGTACCATTTATCTTCTCTAACTACCATTTATCTTTTAAACAAAGTCTAAAAGATAATAACAAACTAATTAAATACAATTAGTAAAATGCAATTAAATAAATAATTGAAGTGTAACTTAATACCCCCCTCAAGATGGAGGAGAATAGATGTCAAGCATTCCCATCCTGCCAATAAGTTCTGAGAACAGGGGTCTTGGAATTGTTTTGCATCACAAATATACCCTTGAAAATCATTCGATTTATGAATTCACAAGCCAATAAGATTGCTTATGCCATATCTCTAGTCGATGTGGGACTTCAACACACCCTTCACGCTCAGGACTGAACATATGAAGCATTAACGGATATAGGTGAAATAACAAGGATCTCAACACACCCATCCGCACTCAGGACTGGACAACTGGAGTATGAAAAAATAGGTGGAATAATGGAGATCTTGGCCCAATAAGAAATCTAGAATAGGCTTAGGCATGAATATTTGTGAGTCATAACCAACATAAGTCAGTAATGATGATGAAGCTGGCTCGAGGGAAGATCGAGGAATAAGCTTCAAAAATTTTCTTGAATGATGAAGCTAGCTCGAGGGATAATCAAAGAAGAAGCTTCAAAAAATTTCTTGAATGATGAAGCTGGCTCGAGGGATGACCGAGGAAGAAGCTTCAAAAAATTTCTTGAATGATGAAGCTAGCTCGAGGGATAATCGAGGAAGAAGCTTCAGAAATTTTCTTGAGTACACGCATCAAGTGACGGAATCTGTCCTTAGGAAGATGTCGAGATACCAACACAAGATCGGGATTATCCGAAGGATGGAGGTAGAATGCGTCATCGTAATTTTGTGGAGGATTTGCCATGGCAGAGATGAGTTGAACAAAAACCTAGCAGATCAAAGAATGAACGCAGAGAATCTCAAATAACATGTGGAAGAAAATCAAGAAAGTTCTTCTGATACCACCAGTGGCGGAGCATCATAGGGGCCGGAGGGAGCCATGGTACCCCCCAGAAAAAAAAGAATTTTTTTTTTACTATACTTCTACCCCCAAAACGACGTCAGTAGCGGAGTATGGTGGGAGCGGAAGGATACCATGGTACCCCCAGAAAAAATAAAATTTCATTTTTAGTAGAGAAATTGTGAGTTAGTTTACCAAATTAACCTTCAGTAATGACATTTGGAAAGATAAATTAGTAGAGTTATGAAAGATATATTATTAAATAATAAAAGATATGGTAAAATGTGATGGTTTTTTTTAGTTAGTAGTTGCGGCACCCCCCAATATTTTGGGCAAGCTCCGCCAGTGGATACCACGATGAGCACCATTGTTCATGAATCGCAAACTGGAAGAAGAAATTCGCGAGAAGACAATGGAGGAATCACCGAGAAGAGAGGAACGCGAAAGCTATAACACTTCTGATACCACGATGAGCACCATTGTTCATGAATCGCAAATCAAAAGAAGAAATTCGCGAGAAGACAATGGATGAATCATCGAGGAGAGAGGAACGCGGAAGCTATATCGCTTATGATACCATATTAAAAGTGTGGCGTCAATTATATACGAAACAGAGAACTGAAAGTGAAGGTCTCATTTTATTGATTGATAAAGTGAGTGAAATTGAATGTACAACAAAAGCTTAGTAGAGCTGAGTTTAAATAATACTAATGTACATTTATCTTCTCTAACTACCATTTATCTTCTAAACAAACTCTAAAAACAGAGTAACTAACTAATTAAATTAATACAGTTAGTAAAATGCAATTAAATAAATAATTGAAGTGTAACTTAATATCCCCCTCAAGATGGGGAATAGATGTCAAGCATTCTCATCTTGCCAATGAGTTCTGAGAACAGAGTCTTGGAATTGTTTGGCATCACAAATATACCCTTGAAAATCATTTGATTTTATGAATTCAAAAGCAAATAAGATTGCTTATGCCATATCTCTAGTCGATGTGAGACTTCATCACACCCTTCACGCTCAGGACTGGACATCTGAAGCATTGACTGATACAGGTGAAATAACAAGGATCTCAACACACCATTTCGCACCCAGGACTGGACAACTGGAGTATGAAAAAATAGGTGGAATAATGGAGATCTTGGCCCAATAAGAAATCTAGAATAGGCTTAGGAATGAGTATTTGTGAGTCATAACCAACATAAGTCAGTAATAATGATGAAGCTGGCTCGAGGGAAGATCGAGGAAGAAGCTTCAAAAAATTTCTTGAATGATGAAGCTGGGTCGAGGGAAGATTGAGGAAGAAGCTTCAAAAGTTTTCTTGAATGATGAAGCTAGTTCGAGGGATAATCGAGGAAGAAGCTTCAAAAATGCGACGGAATTTTTCCTTAGGAAGATGTTGAGATACCAACACAAGACTGGGATTATCCGAAGGATGGAGGTAGAATGCGTCATCGTAATTTTGTGGACGATTTGCCATGGCAGAGATGAGTTGAACAACAGCCAAGCAGATCAAAGAATGAAGGAAGAATGATGAACGCAGAGAATCTCAAACAACATGCGAAAGAAAATCAAGAAAGTTCTTCTGATACCACGATGAGCACCATTGTTCATGAATCGCAAATCAGAAGAAGAAATTCGCGACAAGACAATGGAGGAATCATTGAGGAGAGAGGAACGCGGAAGCTATATCACTTCTGATACCATATTAAAGGTGTGGCGTCAATTATATATGAAATAGAGAACTGAGAGTGAAACTCTCATTTTATTGATTGATGAAGTGAGTGAAATTGAATGTACAGCAAAAGCTTAATTAGTAGAGCTAAGTTTAAATAATACTAATGTACCATTTATATTCTCTAACTACCCTTTATCTTTTAAACAAACTCTAAAAAATAATAACAAACTAATTAAACACAATTAGTAAAATGCAATTAAATAAATAATTGAAGTGTAACTTAATAAACCCGCATATATATATTGTGTATGTTTTACATGTAGTAGTATTTTTTTGGTTTGGACCATTGTTGACTACCCACGGAGTGTTCCAACGCTTTCAACGAAAAACTAATCTCTGTCCGTGCTTAGGATCAAATTTCGCACTGGCCAACAACGAGTTTGTCTACTGCGGGAATCGAACCCGGGAGCACTGGGTCGACCCCCGTGTCCCAAGGTAGATTAAGCCATTGGGCCATCGGTGTTGGTTAAAAATATATTTTTACATGTAGTAGTATTGAATTTGGCAGTACAGTACTCGATGGAATAAATTAATTCACACTTGTGAAAGTATAAGCTCACTACAATTAGGGCCCGTTTAAATTGGCTTATTTGAGTTTATCTACTAGCATAAGCATTTGTGAGACCGTTTGAGAGAACTTATGAAAACAGCTTATGACATGTTCATAATCTATTTTCAGCTAATTTCCATAAGCTTATGGCTTATAGCTAGAAAAATAGTTTAAAATTATTTTATCGTGTATTATATAAATAGCTTATGGATAAGTACTTTTATGATAAGCACTTATACCATAAATGCTTAATTAAGCTGTTTATCCAAATTACTTATGTTATGGTAATATGTCTTAAATAATAATTGCACCCCTCATTTAGGGCCCATTAACAATTTGGCCCATTAACAGCCCAACCAAATCAACGGCTCAGATGTCTTCTCAAGATCGGTCGGCTCAGAATAAACAACACAAACACATTCAAAACTCTATAAATACCCCATTCAATGCTCATTAATGGTAAGCACTTTCTAACCAAACACTCATTCTCTCAAATACTGACTTGAGCGTCGGAGTATCATTGCAGGTACAACCTCGCCCTCCAAGTTCGAACATCTCAAGATCGAACACCTCAACATCGCCCCTCAAGGTCGAACATCCCGGGTCGAACAAGACTTTCCTCTCAGCCTGAAGACAAAGATAAAATCAAGGACAAAATATCTACCAACTGCATAATATCGATCCTCACGATCGGTAGCACGGTACCGAACATTGGCGACCACAGTGGGAGGGAACAGTACCCGATTTTTCTCACCATCTCCTTGAACTTATTGAATGGCACCAACACGCCGCTCGATACCGACTCGTCTCATGGCCGAACCTGACCTCGGCCCTCAGCAAACTCCTGAAGGCTACGTCCAGGGACTCACGAATTCGTCACAAACACCAAGCCGACTTCCCAACACGGGACCTTCCCGAGCACAATCGGGCGCAGATGAGACGAGCTTACCACCTCCCCCCCAATTACTCCCGACCTTGACAGACGCGGTTCAACAGCTCGTTCAGCTATTGGCTCGGCAAGAAGCAGTAAGTGAAGAAAGAAACAATCGTTTCGCCAACCTCGAATCCGAAGTAGCGAGACTGCAAAATCGAAACGTCCTGGATCAACAATCATCCGGGCAGAGCTCACTGGAAGAACGACGCCCAACTCGAAGGAGACTTTTTCATCGATCACCCCCTCGGAGAAAGCTCACTCATCGCTCCCCGCCGCGCCGCCACCGAGGGAATGGTTCCCGTTCTCCTCCGGCTCGCCAATACGACGATCTTGATGATCCTCATTCTCTGCCACGCCGCCACCAAGGGAGTGATTCCCGTTCTCCATCAGCTCGACAATATGACGATCTTGATGATCCTCATTCTCCTCCACGCCGCCACCGAGGGAATGGTTCCCGTTCTCCTCCGGCTCGCCAAATTGAAGGCTCGACCTCGTCAAGGAGACGATCGAGAAGCCATGACAGCGTTCAAAACAATCAAACACGACGATACGGACATCCTGAACCCCATCACCGACGCCAACCACTGTCACGGGCTAATCAACCAGGGCGAAAAGGTCCTTTCACAAGATCGATTGACAACTTCCGGGTTCCCCGGTATCTCGAGAAACCCCCTGGAGGTTTGAAAACTTACGACGGAACGGGCGACCCCGACAGGCATCTAGACCAATTTGACACGACCATGCAGTATCGAAATGTACCCATGGAAATGAAATGCCGAATATTCCCTTTAACCCTAGACAAAATGGCTTCCGAATGGTTTCGGACGTTAAGGTCGAATACCATCTTCTCATGGGACCAGTTAGCAAAACACTTCTCGGTGCACTTTGCCCATTCCAAGAGCAAACCCAAAAACAAAAATGTTCTATCGTCTATTGTCCAGAAAGTAAATGAACCCCTGAGGGAATATATAGAGCGATTCAATGTTGAAGCTCTTCAGGTTCGGCAGTTAGACGACGCTTTTCGAATTTTCTTCATGGCCCAAGGTCTGCTACCTGGAAGCTCGTTCCGAAAGCACATCAACACATGGGAACCCAACACCCTTCAGGAATTCCTCGAACTATCCCAGTGCTTTATTAACGAAGAAGAAAATTCCAAGGTCGATAAAACGTCGTCACATGCAGAACCATCAAAACGCCACGTCGAGATCGACCCTCGTAAAAACTCGTGGAACATCGGTAAGAAAAATCGTCACCAGATATACACCGAACTCAACGTCTCCAACGCCCAGTTACTAGGGGAATGTTGGAACGTCGAATTCCGGGACGTCAAGCCTCCCAGGTCCTTGCCTAGCCGACCTGGGCAGAAGGCCAACAAATACTGCCGATACCACAGAAGCAATGGCCATGACACAAACCATTGCAACGCCCTAAAAGATGACATAGAAGATTTAATAAAACGGGGAAAACTATCTTCTTATGTCAAAAGGGAGGGAGAACGATCTGACAACCTCGGAAGAGAAAGAAATGAAAACCTCAGGGCAAAAGGAAAAGAAGTGATCGACGCAGACCGCGAAGAGCTGGATAAAAAACGCTCGGTTATCATGATGATAACTGGGGGATTCGATCATGAAGGATCGGGAAAATCCATGAAGAGAAAATGGAAGGAATTGTTGTGCGTGGCTTCAACGTCAGCGACCCCGGTCAAGACTAACCGACCTCCATTATCTTTTAGTGACAACGACCTTATTGACGGAAAAGCTAACAAACACGTACCTCTCTTGATATCGGCAATCATAGCCAACAAAGAGGTACGTAGAATCCTGGTCGATCAGGGGAGCTCATCAGACATCATCTTTATCGATCTTCTGAGCAAAATGGGGATCGACAAAGAGGAACTCACCCCTTATAGAGGGACGGCTTTGTCCGGTTTTAACGGATCTCGAACAAAACCCCTTGGACATCTGGAGCTAATGGTTACCTACGGAACCGAACCAATGGTCCGAACCATCAGAACCAAATTCCTCGTCTTGCCTTGTGAATCCATATACAACGGCATTATAGGAAGACCGACCCTCGGCAGGCTCGGGGCGGTTACATCCACCACTCACTTAAAGATGAAGTTCCACTCTCTTTGCGACAGAGTTATCACTTTAAACTCTGACTTAGAGTCGGCCTCCAGGTGTTTTTTCCTATGGACTAAGAACGAAAGAAAAGCTTCGGAGCATGAAGGGGTTCCCCCTTCGGAAGAGCTGGCGACTCCCAAAATGCCAAAAGGGAGATCGACTGAAGTTAACACCGCCACTAACGTAGGAACCAACTGCGGTCCGGATGTCGAAAAACAGATAGATGTCGACGAGCTAACAAAAGAGCTCAAACGCAAAATCAGAAGACCAGAGCCTGATGGAAAGTTCGTCGAAACACAACTCGGTTCAGACCCCTCCCAAAAAATCAAAATAGGGATCGACCTTCCAGAAAAGATCAAGACCGAATTAACCCAATGTCTTAAAGATTTCAAAGACATCTTTGCTTGGTCGGCCGAAGACATGCCTGGGATCCCGCCAGAGATTGCCTGCCATCGCCTCGCAATTGACCCAGAAGCAAAATGGATCGCCCAAAGAAAGCGGGCCCAAAGCAGAGAAAAAGCCATTGCTGCCACCTTAGCAGTAGACGACCTCATCCGAGCCAACTTTATCTCTGAGGTTAAATACACAACTTGGTTATCAAACCCTGTCCTGGTGAAGAAGTCTAACGGAAAATGGCGTATGTGTGTCGACTACACCGATCTTAATAAAGCTTGCCCAAAAGACGCCTTTCCGGTCCCCAGTATCGATCGTTTGGTCGACAGCGCTTCCGGTTTCCAGTTGTTATCTTTCATGGACGCATACTCCGGGTACAACCAAATCGCCATGTTTCCACCAGATCAAGCAAAAACCGCCTTCATCACTGACCGAGGAAACTTCGCGTACCGTGTTATGCCCTTTGGTTTAAAAAACGCTGGAGCAACTTATCAAAGAATGATGAACAAAGTTTTCCAAAACCAGATCGGTAAAAGCGTAGAGGTTTACCTCGACGATATGATCGCCAAAAGCAAAAATGATGCCGACCATGTGAGCGATCTGAAAGCAATTTTCTCTGAGGTACGAAAAAACAGAATGAGATTAAACCCAGAGAAATGCACTTTCGGGGTTCGAGCTGGGAAATTCTTAGGTTTCTTCTTAACAGAACGAGGTATCGAGGCAAACCCAGACAAATGTCGATCCGTCACAGAAATGCGAACTCCGACGTCCAAAAGAGAAGTACAAAAACTCAATGGAATGATAGCTGCTCTATCTCGTTTCATATCGAATGCAGCATTCAAATCTCTTCCACTTTTCAAAATCCTCAAAAAAGAAGAAAAAGATTTCAAATGGACACCCGAGCAAGACGAAGCTTTGAAGCAACTTAAAAAATCTCTCTCCGAGCCTCCAATTTTAACTCGCCCAAATGAAGGAGAAACATTATACCTATATCTAGCAGTCTCGGAAGAGGCATTAGCTGCCGTTCTAGTACGCGAACTCGAAACCGGGCAAAGTCCCATCTACTTCGCAAGCAAGGCTCTGCACGGGGCTGAAAGTCGTTATCAGAAAATCGAGAAAATCGCCTTGGCCCTCATTGTTGCAGCTCGACGTTTTCGAGCTTATTTCGTCGCCCACCAGGTAGTCGTCCGCACTAACTACCCAATCAGACAGATACTCCACAGACCCGATCTGGCTGGAAGGATGATCAAATGGGCCGTAGAACTCTCAGAGTTCGGTATCAAATATGAAGCTCGAACCACACTTAAAGCACAAGTTTTAGTCGACTTCATCGCCGAGATGACACCCGCTAACACCGGCTCTGACATATGGATCCTCTACGTCGATGGTTCCTCAAATCCAAAAGGGAGTGGTGCTGGGATTATGCTAGAAAGCCCGACTGGGGTCATCATCGAAGTCTCCCTTGCATTCGGTTTTCCCACCTCGAACAACCAAGCAGAGTACGAAGCTTGCATTGCCGGACTTCGCCTGGCAATTGACCTCCAAGTCCAAAAAATTAAACTCCATACCGACTCTCTCTTGGTGGTCTCCCAGATCGAAAGCAAATACGAGACCAAAGAACCGATCCTACAAAAATACCTACTTCAGGTACGGTCGCTAATAGCTAAATTTGAAACAAGCGAGGTAATTCATGTCCCAAGAACGGAAAACCAACGAGCTGATATCCTCGCCAAACTCGCAAGCACAAAAACCCCGGGTAACCAAAGGACGACCATCCAAGAAACACTACACAATCCCAGTGTATCTATCGAGCCGCTGTTTAACCCGACCATCTACGTACTTGAAGAGGCAGACAGCTGGATAACCCCAATTCTAGAGTACATCGTCTCAGGAACGGAACCCTCAGACAGAAACGACGCCAAATATATCAGGAGAAGAGCCTCGGCTTTTTCAGCCATCAACGGGACGCTCTATAAACGAAGCCTCTCTTCCCCGTTAATTAAATGCATCGAGGGAGAGGAAGCGACCTATGTATTGACAGAAATTCATGAGGGGATCTGCGGCCAGCACATGGGAGCTCGATCTTTAGCACGAAAAACCCTTCGAGCCGGCTACTACTGGCCGAGCATGATCGGTGATGCTAGTGATCACGTGAAGAAGTGCAAGAAATGTCAAATCCACGCCAATGTGCACATAGCTCCCCCCACAGACCTCACGAGTTTATCCTCCACATGGCCCTTCGCATGGTGGGGAATGGACTTGCTCGGACCTTTCGCAAAAGCACCAGGACAAGTCAAATTCTTGATCGTCGCCGTAGACTATTTCAGTAAATGGATAGAAGCGGAACCCCTGGCAACCATCACTGCAAAAAACTGCATAAAGTTCTTCAAAAAAAGCATTATGAGCAGGTTCGGGATCCCCGAGGTAGTAGTAACAGACAACGGGACGCAATTCACAGACACAGGATTCCGCAAACTAATGTTCGAGCTTAAAATTAAACACCATTTCACTTCAGTAGAGCACCCTCAAACCAACGGTCAAGCAGAGGCTGCAAACAAAGTAATACTAAACGGGCTGAAACGACGTTTGGACGATGCTAAAGGAAATTGGGTAGAAGAATTGCCTTACGTCCTCTGGGGATACCGGACGACCCCCCAAAGCTCCACTGGGGAAACACCTTTTAGGCTCTCCTACGGCAGCGAGGCGGTCATCCCCGTCGAAATCGGCGAACTTAGTTGGAGAACGGCAAATCCCAAAACACAAAGCAATAATGATCAAGCCCTAAGAGAAGAACTCGACCTCATCGATGAAATCCGAGGTCGAGCCTCGCTCCGAGAAGCGATCATCAAACAAAAGGTGGCAACCAGATACAACACCAAGGTCGTTCACAGAGATTTCAATCCTGGCGATCTGGTACTCAGAAGGGCTGACGTCGGTCAGAAAAACGCCTCCCAAGGAAAGCTCGCCCCAAACTGGGAAGGCCCCTACCGAATTTTATCTAAAACCGGCACGGGAGCCTTTAAATTGGAGACCCTCCAAGGAAGAAAGATTGAGAGAACTTGGAACGCAACAAAACTGAAAAGTTATTATCCTTAGAAAGAAGTCACTCACACCGATCTTGTGTAAACTCGAAATAAGCTATTAACAAAGAAGCTTGACATTTCTTTCAAACGCTTTCAATACTTCTCAAAAGTTTTTTCAAGTCGCCACACATTCTTGATTTTCATCAAACAGAATGAAGGGACTTAATTCCCCCCAACAGGAATCAACTGGGACCGATCTTAAAAGATCTCCCAAAAGCGACCACCCAAAGGTCAAAAACTCTTTGAGAAAACAGTTAAATCCGAGCCGAGTCTTGGCAAACTATCTCAAAGAGACCGGGTCTTCAAGGATCGAAACGTCCTACGAACGACCATCGGCCACAGCTGCCGATACCCCTATGGGGCGAGTTAAATCTGGGCCGAGTCCTAGTAAACTGTCCTATAGGTTCAAAACCGGTAAATCGAGTTCCTCGATTACCGACGTTTTTACGTCACACACGACGTGCAGAATTTAAAAAGCACTCGTTAAAAACTCGCAAAAACGACATACATGGCATGCGAAATTCGAAAAGCATTCATTAAAGCTCGTAAAGGCCTTATAAGCATATTCCAAAAAGAGGTTACAAATATCTCCAGCTAAGACCAAACAGAAGTTCCGGATCTATACAAAAAATGCATAAGTAAAAGCATACACCAGGAACTTCTGCAAAAGAAACGCTGTTACAACATCAGGCAGTGGAGGTCGGGAATATCACACTCTTCGTCTGCGTCTGAGCATCGATCTTAAAGATCTGACCCCCTTCTACCTCATGGTCGGCGTCAATAATCGACCGATCCAAAATTATAGAAGGATGGACCAAAGTAATTTGCTCCTGGGCGGACTCAAAACCCTCCTTGTACAGCTCAATTGCAGAATTAGCAGCTTCCCGAGCCTCCCTCCTAGCCTCATTTGCAAGTTTTGTCGCCTCTTTAGCATTTCTTCTGCTTTGCTGAAGGGCTGCCTCAAGCTCTGCAATTCGAGCCTCCGCATCGCCGCTCGTACCGACCCGTGCCTCAGATGCTTTCTTCAAATCCTCTTCCAAACCAGCTACACGAAACTCCAAACCTTTGATCTTCTCGTTGGCCTCGGCAAGCTCCCCCTCCAAAACTTTTTCCCTTTCTTCAAGCTCCTTGACACGATTCTCCGCAAACTCCGCCCGACGTACAACCTCCTCTTGGCTTTCCTTCAGAACCAGAAGTTCTTGCTTTGATCGAGCAAGCTCTCTCGATTTTAAAGCCACGTCCTCCACGAGCTTCACTATTTTTGACTTCTCAAGCTCCAACGAAGCTGCAAAATCGAAAAATGAGGGAAATCAGTTTATGAAGAAAGAGATGTTTTTATGAATATAAAAAGCAGTGATGTCATTTACCCTTAGCCCGCTGCTCGTATTTTTCTTTCTCGATCCTATGAACATCGGCCAAATTCGCCAACAATTTAACAGACGCCCCGACAGGATCCTCCCGCCATTGGGCGTAATTCTGCTCCAAAAAACCCTCCTCCAAGGGTACGGTCTTACTCTTATGCTTCGGTCTCCTCGAAGTCTTACTCCTTTTTTCTGGCCTCTGCTCGCCACTTGCCTCGGTGCGCACCCTTTTTCCCGAGGTACCCGCACCAACTTCGGGAGCAGTCGGGGGAGGAGAACTGGAAACAAGATCGACCATAGCCTCATAGGCAAGGTCCTCCTGGGTAACGATATTTATCGGAGAAGCAGCAGTAACCGTCCCAACAACAGTCTCGGCCTGGGGAGAAGTCGGAAGCGGTACACCAACCCCCTCAGCATCTCCAGATATCTCGACGCTTCTCATCGCCAGCGCCTTCATTACGGCGAGCTTCTTTGGGGCCATGGTATCTGGAAAAGAAACATAAATCGGTCATACAAACTACGGTCAAAAATATGCAAATATCAATAGCAAGAAAAACAAAGCTACCTAAGACAATTTGCACTCGTCTTCGCTTTCCGGCCTGAACTATCTTAGCCGCAGGGATACCCCGATACTTATGTTTTGAAAACGGAATGTTCTCAGAAATAAACATCAGGATCCTCTTGGTAAGAAGATCGGCAGCGTTCAAACGATTCTGACCAACCGAAAAGGAATTGGTGGATCGTTCAAAATGGGCCTGACTCCAACCAATGGGAAACTTGGTGGACACCAAAGTCCGACCATCCTCTGAAAACTTTCCCACTCTCTCAATCGCTTCGTCGGTCACCGGTTCGACCCAATAAAATAACTCCTTCCAATTCCCCTTCAACGAGTCCGCATAGGCTTTAAAAATCTTGGCACCTCGCCTCGAACGAAGACTGACGTGTTCACGGCCGGACTTATTCTCACTACTATTCCGATTGATCTCAAACAAATGAAAAAAGAGCGACGGCGAGACCGGCCTCTCCAGATGAAGACACATTAGCTCAAAAGCTCGAACAAAAGCCCACGCGTTTGGATGCAACTGAGAAGGCGCAACATCCAAAGTCGCCAAGACCGTCTGCTCGAACCAAGTGAAAGGAGGCCTGATATTCATCTCGTTTATCAGCATATGATACAAAGTAAACTTAAGCTCTCCTGGCCACAAAGCCACATGCTCTCCCTTCTTCATTCCCTCAACTCTCCAAATTCGCTTCGAGCGACCCGAAGCTTTCCTCCCGACCCTCTCCAAATTAAACCCATGCTGGTATAACGATTCGATCTCCAAAATATTTTTGGAAACCCAATCATATTGGGAGACCTCTCGCACCGGTACGTCAAGGTCCCCGCAACCAGTACTAGAGTACTCATCCTGAGAAACGGCAGAAGCTCGGCTGGACTCCGGTTGGCTCTTAGGGCGAGATTCAACTTGTTCTTCGACACCCTCTCTATCGGACTCTTCAGCAGAGTCGGAACTCGACCCAAGATCGACCTCGGAACCCTCTGATTCCTCCACTGGGATTTCCTCATCAGACTCGGAAGTAACAGCCATCACATCCACCAAGCAATCCTCCTCCACATCTTCGGGAGTATCGTCATTCGGTTCATTAGCATCGGTCGCAGGAGAAGAACTTTCGCTCTCAAAATTATCTTCCGCCTTATCACTCACAGGGGCGGAAGCAGAGTGCTCTTGCACATCCGGGGCGGCGGCTTCGGAAGGCTCGGCACGGACCTCAGGGATTTCACCACCAGATGCCATCGCACTCGTAAACTCTTTCCGGTACTGAGTAACGTCTCTCCGAGTTTGTTTTGTCCTCGCCAGAGCGAATCTACAGGAATGGGGGACGAAATGTCAGGAATAACGATCGAAAATGGGTTCGCGAGCAAGTCGGAACCCGACCTGACGACCCCCATTCTGAGATCAAAGGGGACTGGGGGAAGTCCAGGCACAAACGAAAAGAAAGGTAAAGAAAAATCAAAAATAGACTAACCTCGGAACTAAGCCGCAAGTTGATTATATCTGGAGAAATACGGTTGTCGATCCACAGAAACCGACCTTAAAAGTACTTCGAAACTTTTTCAAACTCGTTTACTTTAAAGAAGCTCGGGAGCTCTCGAAGATCGATAAAACGAAGACAAATGATCAGCAAGCAATAAATGGGAAGGTGAGACCCTTTATTTATAGCAAAGCGAATTTTATGGGCCTGGGCCGGGAAGTCGAAGCGTCACATCCAAACCCTAGCCCATTAAAATTCGCACGATGAAGAATAAACGTCACCATCACGCGCCGCCACTGTGAAATCACGCTTTGTCAGAAACAATAAAGATGGCACTGATTCCAAGATGGCACTGATTCCAAAGCAACACTGAATTCAAAAACTATCTACATCGCTCGGAAGATCGACGACCATTTAACATCGGCCAAAAATCCCAGGCTCGACATAAACTCAAGACTGAAGAAATTTCTACTCAAAACAAAGACAAAAATACAAGGCTACGTCGCCCATCAAGTCAAGCTCGCTCCTCGAATCGACCAGACTTGGGGGGCCACTGTTATGGTAATATGTCTTAAATAATAATTGCACCCCTCATTTAGGGCCCATTAACAATTTGGCCCATTAACAGCCCAACCAAATCAACGGCTCAGATGTCTTCTCAAGATCGGTCGGCTCAGAATAAACAACACAAACACATTCAAAACTCTATAAATACCCCATTCAATGCTCATTAATGGTAAGCACTTTCTAACCAAACACTCATTCTCTCAAATACTGACTTGAGCGTCGGAGTATCATTGCAGGTACAACCTCGCCCTCCAAGTTCGAACATCTCAAGATCGAACACCTCAACATCGCCCCTCAAGGTCGAACATCCCGGGTCGAACAAGACTTTCCTCTCAGCCTGAAGACAAAGATAAAATCAAGGACAAAATATCTACCAACTGCATAATATCGATCCTCACGATCGGTAGCACGGTACCGAACAACTTATATATGTCTGCGTGCTCTTTGTGTGTAAGATTGATTAATCTAACGCTATAAGAGAGTCTCTAAACTATATGTGCGCGCAAAAGGAAAATCTTAGTGGGTAAGAATTGAGTTTGCTCGAACAACACGTATAGTTGTAACAAACATTTGACTTTTCTTGTGTATGGTTTTTAGTCTTTTATTCCACTTTGCCACATGTCCTTTGTTGATTGCTCCATTTCAACTTTTGTAGTACGTTAGAAATCTTTCGTACCGAATAGCATCACTTCCAGAAGCAGAGACCGATATATTTGAGAGGATCACTGGTTTGTTTCCGGGAGTGAGCGAGAATGTTATGTTAGAGGGGGGAAATTTAATATATAACACAAATAATTGTCTGTAAGGCATAACACAATTAGTAAAATTGAGGTTGTTAGGCTGAACATTTACCTTAGTTACTTGAGTTTAAAGTCGAAATCTCTAAATTACATACACGTGTGAGTTTATGTGTGGTACTTATCATTCCTTTTACACACCAAAAAATACCCATCATTTAATTTTACTAATTGTGTAGACAACAATTTAAAACACAAGTTGAAGAATAATTGATTTTGTTGTTCAAAAAAAAAGAATAATTGATTTTTCTTTTCAATATAAGAATTAGTTTTCTACTTTTTAAAGGTGGGACATATTTTATATATAAACCTATTAGGTTTGGAGGTTGGTTTTTTTTTTCGTTAGGGTTTGCAAGGTGTTTTTTGTTTGGCGATGGCAGTCTACCCACACTAATGGAAAAAATGGATTTCATATTGGTTAAATTTGACATTCCATATCGGTTCCTGAACCGATGCCGAAAAAGGAGATATAGAAAATAGAGACATTTCATATCGGGTTCTTAACCGATATGGAAAGTTCTTTTTATATCGGTTAGAGGAATAACCGATATGGAAAGTCAATTTTTATCAAATATTAGCGTATATTTGACATCGGTTTTCTCAATAACCGATATGAAAACGAATTTTTAACATCGGTTTTACTAAAACCCGATATGAAAACTAATATTTAACATCAGTTTTATGAGAAACCGATATGAAAACTAATATTTAACATCGGTTTTCAATAGAACCGATATGAAATGTCTGATTTTTAACATCTAGTGATTTTAGAACCGATGTTAACTGGATAATTTTTTTAAAAAAAATGGTTTCAGCTCAGAGATGCTGCAGGGACAAAATGGTTTCTGCTCAAAGCTAGCGTGAGAATAAAATATAGCAGCACAAGCTAGCATGCAAAAAGAAAAATCACATGAATATATTTGACATACACAAAATGCTATGATTAATTAGAACATCCTAACATTTGACATTTGACTTACACAAAGAAATTTCATCATCATTGGGCTAGCTCCTACTCATGAAGAAGAAATACACACAAGTTGATAAGCCTCTGTACAAATACTACAGGTACAAGGAACAAAATAGTACTGAAAAGTGAAAACAATACACAACTATCACAACCAACTTCGAAACCATCTGGAGCCAACTGAGTAATCCACTGGATTGGATTGACTGATTGCTTCAAATGGAAAGCAGTTGCAGCAGCCAAACGTGTCCAAAACAACCACTGCATAAGAAAACATGAATGTCATGCAACTTGATTAGTTGAAAAAGATTTTGTTAGGAACTCAATGAATCAGTAAGAGGAAACAGAATTAAAATAGAAATGAGACTGTTCTATTACTTGATAATCTATTTGTTTTATCCAACTGGCTTTTGCCCCTCCTAACAAAAACATTACCAAACCTATTTGTTTGGCCCAATTCAGCCACACTTAGGTTTATATAACGGGTGGTCTCTGGACCCGTTAACGGGTGAGAGGGAAAGTAAATTTGCTTCGTTTCTATAACGGGTGGTCTCTGGACCCGTTATGGAATGCCTAATTTTTGGACTTTTCATATCGGTTATATACATGAACCGATATGAAAGATAATTTTTTCGCTTTCTATATCGGTTCCAATGCTAACCGATATAAAAAAAGTAATTTTAATTACAAAACTGCCACCGCGTCACTTTTAACATCAGGTTGTTTTTAACCGATATGAATTCCTGTTATAAAATGTGTTTTTTCCACTAGTGCCATTTCCATCCCTAGTTTATTTAGTGTGTTTTTAGTGAGAGCAGTGGCGGACCTACCTTGTATAAATTGCACTTACCACCCTATATAAATAGCCCATATAAATAACTCAAATCCCTTGAAAAAAATTGCACTTACCACCCTATATAAATAGCCCAAATCCCGTTAAATTTTAATTTTGAACCCCCTGAAAATTTTAGATTGCACTAGTAGACCAAGTTTTGCACCCATTTGACACTGACCTTAAAAAATTTGGCACCCCTGACCCCGGGGTCCTGGGTCCGCCACTGAGTGAAAGTAATATCGTATTACCATCTCTAGTTATTTTGATGTTATTTTTGCGCGAAAATGTAAAACAGTCATTCAAAATGCTAATAAATTGTGATTCAATCTCAAGTTCTACTACCTTGAACATGTTTAGAAGGAGCAACTACAGTCATTCAAAATGCTAATAAATTGTGATTCAATCTCAAGTTCTACTACCTTGAACATGTTTAGAAGGAGCAACTATTAGAGATATCCTTTCAAGACAAGAGTGGAGGGCAGATCACGCTATGTAGCCGAATCCTCCCTTAACTTTTTTACTTTGACAAATCTCACTTTATTTGATCTTATGTTGTTAGTTAACTTCTAGCTTGATTAGAGGTGATCTGAATACATGTGTTAAATTATGAACTATTCATATTTTATCGGTGTGTTTAGTTTTATGAAAGTGCACCAAAATATTATCGACACTTATAATCGATGGTATAGTGCTTGAGCGACACTTATAATCGACAAATTATGCACCAAAATATTATATTTTCATCAGAGAAATGTTAGTGTTACGGATTGGACCCAATCCTCAATAGTGAGACCCATTATCCAAAACAAATCCATTGATCAACGGCTAAGATCTAGGCCCTAGATCGGACGGCTCTGATTCATTAGGTCAACACACATTTACTCTATAAATAAGCATTCAATGCAATGCCAAAGGTACACACTCTCTCCTATATTCTTACCTCTAATCAATTCACTTCCTGACTTGAGCGTTGGAGTGTCTTTGCAGGAACCCCCCTAGGACCGGAACTCCATCTAGGATCGGAACTTCACAACGGAGCTCAGTTAATCAAGACCTACTACTACCAACTATCCCGGATCGTCCATACCTTCTGAGATACGGTACTGAACATTGGCGACCACAGTGGGAGGATCTTGTACTCTAGTTCCTCTCCCATCTCCTTGATTGATGATGGCTCCGATCATAGGACTATCCCGAGTGTCGTTGAGGGACCGGTCCTGCAGCAGGTGACTCCAGAAGGAGTGGCAGTCACCTTAACCATTAGCCCGGCGCATGCTCGAAGCTAGACTACGGCTATGGTTCCTGGGAGCTCAGCCCGGAATCGACTTCCACCTCCCCCACAGACGGTCCAGGTACCGGTCGATGCTGTTCAACAGCTCGTCTAGTTCCTAAATCGGCAAGCCGAGGCCGACCAGCAGGAAAGCCAAAGCTACACCTAGTTAGAAGCTGAGATTGCTGAGATCCGGGCTCGTAACATCCCGGATCGGAGTTCCTCTCGGCGCAACTCTTCAAGTGGAAGGACTCATGGTCGCAGGCGCCACCGTTCTCCGGCTTGGAGGAGATACCATCATCGCACTCCACCTCGTCGTAGAGGAGGGCGAGGATCGGACCCCCATGTCGGACCCCTGATGATTCCTACAATCCTGAGGGTTCCCCTCGGCCTAGCTCATCTCTGTTTTCCTCTTCTCTGAGGCGACGTTCCAAAAGTCGAGAAAGGTCCCGGAGGCAGGAACGTCAGCGCTCTCGCTAGCGGGGATCCCCTAGCAAATATGGCTACCGACGATCTCCACCCCTTGAGAGGTCGGCAAAGCGTAAAGGACCTTTCACAAGTAAGATCGACTATTTTCCGGTGTCGAAGCACCTCGAGAAACCCCCTGAGGGTTTGAAAATGCATGATGGAACCGGCGATCCGAATCGTCACCTCGACTATTTTGACACGATGATGCAATGCCGGAACGTCCCGGATGAGATTAAGTGCCGGATTTTCCCTCTCACTTTGGAGCAAACGGCCTTGGATTGGTTGAGGACCCTCAATCCAAACACCATCTCTTCGTGGGACCACTTGACTAAGCTTTTTTCTGCTCACTTCGCTCACTCCAAGATGAAGCTGAAATCCCCGAAGGTGCTGCAAGCAATTCGGCTATGCGAGAATGAGTCTATTCGAGACTATATAGAGAGATTCAACCGTGAAGCTGCGTAAGTCCGAAACCTCGACGACTCTTTCCGACTTTACTTCATGGATGTGGGACTTCGTGAAGGGAGTTAGTTTCAAACCGATGTCGACTTAAATCAGTCCGAGACTCTCGCGGAGTTCCTCCAGAAGCCTCAAAAGTACATCGATCATGAAGAAGGGGTTAACACAGGAAGGTCACGTGTCACTTAGGCCCCAGAATGAGCCTACGGGCCTGATGTAATTCGACTTTGTAAATATTCAACCATCCAATATATATGGATCGGCTACGATCTTCCTCACATAGAGTGCTTAGTAAAAGTGAGTTTCGAGGTTGAAGGGAAGCATTTGGGATCGGTCGTACGATCGCCTTAAAGTTCCACACTAAACTGGAATCCGAGACACCGAGCTTGACATCGCTAGTGTTTGAGGTAGTGGCGACCCGTTGGGACGAGTTCAATTCGATCCGAGCCCCGGTAGACTGTCCCAAGGGCTACGAAGATCTTTGGATTTCGAAGTCGCAAAGATTACTGGCCAAGGCTACCATTACCCTGAAGGGCGAGTTCGATCTGGGCCGAGTCCTGGTAAACTATCCTGAAGGCGACATTAAACTGACACCTCGAGTCCCTCAGGTGGTCACGTTTTAACATGGCCGAAGCTGCCATTACCCTGAATGGTGAGTTCGATCTAGACCGAGTCCTGGTAAACTGCCCTGAAGGCGATATTAGACTGACACCTCGAGTCCCTCGGGTGGTCACATTTTAACATGGCCGAAGCTGCCATTACCCTGAAGGGCGAGTTCGATCTGGACCGAGTCCTGGTAAACTGCCCTGAGGCGACATTAAACTGACACCTCGAGTCGCTCAGGTGGTCACGTTTTAACATGGCTGAAGCTGCCATTACCCTGAAGGGCGGGTCACTCGGTGGTCACATCATTCCCAAATCCCGGATATTCAGAGGAACCTTGAGTCACTCAACGGTCATCTCTATCTTGTGAGCACTAGCCCGGCTTTGTGAAGATCGGCCCTGGCGACAAAAACTCACATGAGCACAAGCCTGGCTTCGTGAAAGATCGCAGCTACGGAACAAAATCCCAGTCACTTTGAGAAAGGGTCAACGGAGTCTTCAGGAAAGTAAACTCAGCTCTGGAGCTCGGACAAGCTTACAAGTCAAGATCGCTTCACAGACGACCCGACTTGGGGGTCAAGTGTTACGGATTGGGCCCAATCCTCAATAGTGGGGCCCATTATCCAAAGCAACCCCATTGATCAACGGCTAAGATTTAGGCCCTAGATCGGACGACTCTGATTCATTAGGTCAACACACATTTACTCTATAAATAAGCATTCAATGCAATGCCAAAGTTACACACTCTCTCCTATATTCTTACCTCTAATCAATTCACTTCCTGATTTGAGCGTCAGAGTGTCTTTGCAGGTACCCCCCACCTAGGACCGGAACTCCATCTAGGATCGAAATTTCACAACGGAGCTCAGTTAATCAAGACCTACCACTACTAACTATTCTGAATCGTCCATACCTTCCGAGATACGGTACTGAACAGTTAGCAACACACTTTCTATTACTCGTTCTTTAACACACCCTCTTATTATTTGAAATTCAAACAAATCTCACTAAAGTAAGAGAATATCATAAATTTGGTGAAGTTTATATACATTTCAACTAATAAAACATATTGAAAAGAGTGTTTTTATTGTTACAATATTGAAAAGAGTGTGATAGAACATATATCTAGATTTGCCTCTGCCTCCAAAATATATAGCTTCACAAAAAAAAATTCTCATGTGGTGACGTGGCAGCATCCTAACAGTTGAATGTATAATTATTATTATTATTATTATATGTATTAAGTATATAAAAATGTAGATGTATGTGTGGATGTATTGTTGTTGGTAAGTGGGACTTTGTCCTCAATTTTTTATATGAAATAGACCTACAAAAAATTAGAACAATCATTGTATTGTGGACCAGGGTCAGCCGGGATTCCTGCACAGTGTTTTCCTGTCTTTAGGCTTTTTAATTAATTTCTTTGGTGAAACAAATTGTCATCTTATTCAATCCTCTAGGCAAAGATGATTTTTTTATTACCACTTAGAAAAGCTGATATAGTTTTGGATAATAGTTTTTGCAATCAAACAACACGTACCTAATTTTAATGTAAAGTATTTAAGGAAAATAAAGTTATTCCATTTTTTAAGTAAAAGTACGACACATTGTAACAAGTCACATCAAGACCTCTGTTTAAAATATATCTTATAAATGAAATTCTTCAATTTTATTTTATTTTATCCAATTGAACCAACTTATTGATAGCAAAGATGCTTCCAATTTGTTGAAACTTAGTAATCTATTCAAGTTCCTCACACCTACTTACACCTTAAATCAAATTGCACTATTTGAAATCTAAAAGAGGGCGCATTTCAGAATTTGTATATAGAACTTGATTCTCTTTGATTGGGCACTTAGATTGTGATATGTGGACGGCGTCAAGCAATAGTGGTTTAATCGCACACCATTTATGAAATACATTTCCACGGTTCCCCCGTTAGATGATTAAAGTTCCACTTTAGATAATTAAGTCTATGTTTGGCAAAATGTAGCGGATAGTGAATGAGCTGATAGCTGATAGTGGATAGCAGATAAGGTAGCGGATTGAATTTAAAGTGTTTGGTAAAATTAGCGGTTGAACTAGCTTATAAATATAAAATGACATAAATAGACATTTGTAATTAATGTTTAAATATGAGAAAGAATATTTATTTAATGAAGGATAAATAAGGAATTTAATTAAAGTATCAAGGGTAAAAATGGAAAAAAATGAAATGCTATAAGCTATAAGCTCAAACGCTAATTCAAGTAGCGTTTCAAAAAAACACTATAAGCTACCATTGTCAAACACTTACCAAAGGCTCATCCGTTATAAGCTTGTGAATTGGCATTGACAAACAGAGCCTAAGTGTTCACTAGTTTATGACATTTTTTTCAAACGTTACTTACATAGTCGTCTTTTCTTTTTATTTTTCTTTTTATTTTCCTTTCTTTGGTACTATTTCCTTTTTTTTTTTAACTTTTCTTAATAAATGCGATAGTCGTCTTTTGTTTATATAAAGAAAATCAATAGTTATTTGCATTGAGAAAAGAAAAAGTAAAGGATAAATTTGGTACATTAACTAAAAAAACTTTAACTTGTTTATATTTGATAACATGACTTGATAGATATTTTTGTTTATATACAAAAACGGAGGGAGTAGCTTCTTGCAAAATCATGATGAGTGACCATTGGAATGTGTGTTGAGCATGATTGCAAACACAAAATTCAATCGTGCACAATTTGTATCCACATCGTGACTCCTCCCTAGTTGGAAGCCCGAAACCAAGCCATGACCATAAAATGCACTTGGGAAAACACACTACTATTATTTTATTAGTGCATTTATTACTATTTTTTATGTGTGACTAAATATTCTGACTAAATATTTGTGACCACCTAAGAATTACTCCGACACTACTACATCTCTATTGACATTGTACCTTTCTCCTCTTTCTATTTATCTAATCTTCCACCTAAATTAAGACTACTAATTTTATCATATAAAAAGTAAAAACACTAGTATGTTCCATCATATTCAAGTGATCCCCTTTTATTCTTCCTCATCCTAAATAAACATGAATGAAAAAAAATTGGGTATAAATCGAGTATCCTCTATGCGCAACTGCAGACACTAATCCCTCGAGCAGAGTAGGACCACAATGGCCGGCAAAGCTCTCTCTCAAGAGATTTAACACTGCTGCATGCCCAAGCCTGAATTTGAACCCAGGACCTTGGTTAAGCTGGAAGAGACTCCTACCATATTATCTAAGTGCTCTTGACTAACATGAATGAAATAACATGCTTGCTTACCATATTCCATAGAGAACACATAAAGAATATAAATTTTACAAGAGTAATCCTTCGTGTGCAATTGAATACAAGTTACTAAAATTTATAAAGGTTCAGAAACTCATAATAATTCCAAAAAGTTTCAAAGCACAGTTGCTGTGAAGAATATAAAATTGACCTTACTCTTTGTTCCTGAAACATTTTCTAAAGCAAGAATAAGTTACCTCTCTGCATTATATTAGAGTAAGAAAATTGCAAAACCAGCCTACTAGACATACAACATTGCACCAGGGGGGAGAGTACTCTACTGTCACAAACCAAAATCGAGTTCAGCTCGTTTTAACACAGCAGTAACTCTACCGTAAAATTCTGGTTCCTTTTCCTTTATATCATCCAATGTCTGGGACTCGTGCTCATCCACCTGAGTAGACAAAGAACTAAATTATCATATAAATTTAAATGATCTACATATGGCAGTAGAGTATAAAATGTTAAAACATGATCCATTAAGAATTATATTCACTGCGATGCAAATGACTCAGAGTAAGGCCATTCATGGTACTTAATCAAAGAAGAAAGAGTAATCAATATATTTTGCAATATATTGATGCATCTGATTAGTTGCCAAAAAATGTCTAGAGTATACATCATAAACCCTTCAAATCTGGTTAAATTCAAATAAATGAAAAACTTGTTATTGTAAATATGAACTTCCATTTGTCATTTTGCAGGTAAAACGATGCAGATCAGAAAAGGAAAGTCATATTATATGGATGTTTCTTTTTATTCCCGTGTCATAGGATATAGCTGCGAATAGTCTTTCAATAAAATTGTCAAGACAAAATGAGATTTTGCCCAATATGATAGAGTTACTAAATTACCTCTTTGAATTTCAAAAGAATCAAATTTGAAATAGATGCCGGTTTCGTCTGGTCCCACCTAAACAAAAAAATTAGTAGAACAATAAAGTTTGAAAAAATTTCAATGTAAAGAGAAAGAAAACTTGTGTTGACATATGCTAATGTAGGTAAGTCTCAAATATTACAAGAACAGTAATATTTTGAAATTTAACAGTTTTACTGAAAAGCGAAAAATGGATTTGCAAGCTTTGAGAATGCTTTAACAGATAGAGACGCTTTGGAGGGGGCACATTTACATCTAAAAGAAAGAATGTAAATAAATGAAGTAGCTTGAAAACACTAACACATAACTAAGCGAAAATGGAAAGCCACTCATACCTTACAAGCATTAACTCGTTGATTGATCGCCACATTCCTCGTCCAACATCTTTTGCACGCTGTTCTCTAGCACTTCTCCCATGCCATAATTCTTTAACAATATACATCACTTCTTCAACATCTACCTATACAATAAATAAAAATCATACATAAAAGAAATTCCACTCTCATTATTTCTTTCATATTAAGACAATTATATGTATGCCATTGCCCCACAAAAGTTTTCATATCAAATTCAATCTATGCACTTTATACAAACAGGTTATCTCAGGGCTTCTTTTTGCCCATGCTTTTGTAACTTGTGAGGTCTGTAAATCATAAACATGCATTATGCAAGAGATAAGTTTTTAGGTCAGCTGAACTTTGCCATACTTCGTTATCACTCTAATTGCACTTTAACTGATAAATTAAGCGAATTTCTACTTGATTGAAATATAGCTTTTGTTTAAAAATTAGGGAATGGACACAGCAGGATATGACAAACTATAAACATACCTTATATAATGTGATATATTAAAAAATAAATAAAATCATAAGACCTCATAGATACAACACAATAGATGGGCCACTCCATGATCATGGGGAAACTTGGAGACAGAAGTTATAATTTTTAGTATGATAATTAAAATACAACAAAGTTTTAACATTTTAACATTTATTAAGCATCTGAGTGTCCAGTATAGTTTTGCAATTGAAATCATATACAAATCTAACATCAGTAAGGAAGATATTATGAAATACCCGGCTTCTTAATCTCCACATATATGATAAGCCGTGTAAAGTAACAGAATAAGCAACTTCTCGACAGAAAAGCTACTCACAGACCTTCTAATGACACTGAAAATAAGTGGTTTGTGTCTCCTATAGACTTTTGACGAGAGGGATAGTCGTAATGAAGCAAAAAGTTATTAGGGTAGACTTCATACCTGCACTTGCATGGAAGTTCCGTACAATGACTCCTCATGCTCAATAAGGCGTTGATGAAGAATATGGTAATGATCCATGTCGAAGTTGACTACAGGTTCTGTTTGAACATGGAATCCTGCTAAGTCAGTCAAAACATAGGAGGCCATGATTTGTCCAAATATTGCAGGGATGGTGCCTAGAACAGGTATGATACGGACTCTAAAACCTGGAACTATCTGGCAAGACGACCAAGAAGTCAGAATGCGTAGCCATTGCCACTAAATGTTATGTGAACAAATAAACTTAGACTTAACATTTATGATGTAGATAAATGTCTAAACAGTAATATAGCAACAACAACAAATGAAAAAGATGTTTATTAACGATGTTGTTGAACGCTCACAAAATAGATGGTCGTACAATTGGTGGGTGACAAAAATTAACGAAACCAATGAAGTCACCTGGTAATCTGAAGGATTTTCCTCTTCTCCATTTGGAGCCTTAAATGGAAGCAGCTTCACTTTGGGTTTTTCTAAAGAAAATACAACAGGGATGCCACCATCAATGCCATAGTCTTTCCTCAAACGGTGTCTTACCTACATAGGTACGATCACAATGAGAGTTGCATGCATAATACTAATAGTAAAAAATGAGTAACGAAGAAAAACATAGTTGACAGATAGAAGTTAATCAGTTCTGGACTAACTGCCATCTAGCTGGAATTTGTGGACACACAAATGAAGTGAGTCCCTTTTCTCAAATATTATTGACAAGACATTTTTATAAAACAAAACAGAAAGAAGTAAAACAAATTCCTCAGATTTTCTATTCTTTCCAAAGTCAAATATGTATTTTTTTTTGCTTCTGTTTTCTTTAAGATTTGTAATTAACTGAAGTGTAGGATAAATAGACATCCTCCTTCAAATGTTCACTTCTCGATGTTCAGACATTGATTAAGCTTTAAAGGTAGTTATGGCATGGTTTTTCTTGTATGAGTAGTGAGGTGCGAGCAAACCTTCTAAAGGCTCAAGATCATGTCAGGGCACAGGTTGATAAGCATCATATAGATTTACAAGCTTGGTGACTGGGCTTTGTCATGTTGCAGCTCTACGGACTCCAGTCGTTATCCAAGAAGTTAAATGATAAGTTTGGTCTATTTCGGGTAGTGAGATTGGACAGGTTACCTACTAACTCCAGTAGCGTAATGATTCTAGGATAAGTTTTCCATGTCTCTTTATTCAGGAAGGCCATTTCTACACGAATACAATGGGAACCCAAGCTCTCACATCCTATATTGTTGGAAGGCCTCAAATTGAAGATGAACCAAATTGCTATGTCGGCTGTCCGAGACCACCCCCATGGGGTTGCCGAAGTCTTCAACTGCTGAGAGGATCTTTCAAACTAAAAGAATACATGAGAATTGTTCCCTACAATCCATGAGAAATTTCTTGACTAGGTGGGAGTAATTTAGACTCCAACTCAACATATATGTTCGGTAGGAATAATATAAGAGGGCCCAGTGGGCCAGTAAGTTAAACTCTCGTTAGCTAGAATAATTAGAGTTGGTTAATAATTGCCAGTAACAGAACTGTTAGTTACAAGTACAAATTTGGCAGAGACGATATATAATGTGACAGGGACAAAGGAAAAGGATTTTTTTTTCAGTAATTGTGAAATTGTAATGTGAATCAGGACTCTCAAATTCCTCGGTTAAAAGAGTATTCATTGATTCCTTGACTCACCTTTCAAGAATCCGCAATCCCACTGATTCAGGGTGGTGGAAAGGGATTCCATTTGTTAGTATAAAATGAAAACAGTGAAAGGAATTAACTGGGCAATGAAACAGTACACTATATTGGCTAGAATCAGAGTGATTAACTAGCAGAAAAAGGTACTGAATACAATAGGATAATCAGAGAGATCCCAAGTACAGTGACACGGTGTGTGCACTGACTCCCACCCAAAATTGCCCAAAGCAAGCCTACCTAGTGATTCTCTTTCCTTCCCTTTTATTCTCACAACAACAACGTGATCTCACACTCCCATTCTCTCTCTGCTGACTCAGCAGAGTTAGTTACATCATTTCCCCTCCACTACTTACTGTGAAATCCCTCTCTTACCCCTCCTAACGTAAGCATTGCCAAATCTATTAGCTTGGCTCGTTTCCTCTTCATTTACGTGCTCATCAATACTCCCCCCTTTGAAAACCACCTTGTCCTCAAGGTGGAGGTCAGGGAACTGGTCCTGGAGAGCCTGCAATTCCTCCCAAGAATTCTCAAAATCAGGCAGCTGCTGCCACTTGATAAGAACTTCCAGCAAGTCATCTTTTGTCCTCCTCACGGCCAAGACATCCTCAGGTATCACTTGGAGCTCCCAATCTTCAGCAAGACACTTGGGCAGTGGCTGCACCCTGTCAGTAGCAGAAACAGCCTTCTTGAGCAAGGATGTGTGAAACACAGGGTGAACTCTAGAATCTGGTGGTAGCTTGAGCTTGTAGGCAGCTAAACCGATTTTCTCTAGAATCTCATAAGGGCCATAGAATCTGGGGCTGAGTTTCTGATTGATCCTCCTTGCTAGTTGCTTCAACTTGTATGGCTGGATCTTGAGATACACAAAGTCCCCTACCTCAAAATTCACATCTCTTCTATGCTTATCAGCATACTGCCGCATACGGTTCTGAGCCTTGGACAATTGCTCTTTCAACTCATTCAACATATCATTCCTTTCTTGAGTCAGCAATTGTACTTCATCCACACTTGTTCTGTTTTCATCTCCCTTAATCAACACCGGAGGTTGCCTGCCATATAGAGCTTCAAAAGGAGTCATCTTGATTGCTGAGTGAAAATTGGTATTGTACCAATACTCGGCCCATGCCAACCATTTAGGCCACTGTTTCGGTTTCCCGTTTGTCACACACCTCAAATAGGTTTCTACACACCTATTGACCACTTCGGTTTGTCCGTCTGTCTGAGGATGATAGGCTGAACTCATCTTCAACTTGGTGCCAGCAAGCTTAAATAGTTCACTCCAAAACGAACTTATGAAGACTCTGTCTCTGTCAGAGACAATAGAAATTGGAAACCCATGGAGTCTAACAATTTCTTTAAGGAACACAGCTGCCACGTCCTTAGCATTATAAGGATGACATAATGCTATAAAGTGAGCGTACTTGGTTAACCTGTCAACCACCACAAGGATAGTATCCACCCCCATGGCCTTAGGTAACCCTCCAATAAAATCCATGGATATATCACTCCACACTTGAGTAGGAATTGGAAGAGGTTGCAACAAACCCCCTGGACTCAAGGCTTGATATTTATTCTTTTGGCAAACAACACAAGCATCAACGTACTGCTGTATCCGAGCCCTCATTCCCTCCCAAAACACAACTGCAGCAACCCTTTTGAACGTACGCAAAACTCCAGAGTGTCCTCCACAAGCCGAGGCATGGAATTCTTCTAGAATCTTAGGAATCCTAGGAGAGTCCTTAGGAATTACAAGTCTGTTTTTGTAGTACAGGCGCCCATTTTTAAGGCTGAATCCAGTATGCGCAGTGGCTTGGGAAGCTAAGTCCTGCACAATTTTCTGCAACTTGGAATCAGCCAATACCTCCTCATCCAAACCCTCCCATTCCTGACATTGAATTGTTGTGACAGCACTGTATTGAAGCTGTCTAGATAAAGCATCTGCAGCTCTATTCTCTGTCCCCGGTTTGTACTTAATCTCAAAATCATAGCCAAGCAATTTTGTCACCCATTTTTGTTGCTCTTCACCCATAACACGTTGGTCAGTGAGGAACCTAAGACTCCTCTGATCTGTGTGAACTGTGAAATGTCTCCCAAGAAGATAGTGCCTCCACTTTTGAAAAGCAATCACAATGGCCATGAGCTCTCGCTCATACACTGACTTCCCTTGAGCTCTATTGGACAAAGTTTGGCTCATATACGCAACTGGCCGTCCCTCTTGCATCAGAACAGCCCCTAACCCTTTGCCTGAAGCGTCGGTTTCAACCACAAATGCCTTGCTAAAGTCAGGGACAGCAAGTACCGGAACTGTTGTCATGGCAGCCTTCAATTTCTCAAAAGCAAGCTGAGCTTCCTCACACCAATCAAAGCTGTCCTTCTTCAACTGTTGCGTTAAGGGCCAAGCAATATTCCCATAATTCCTCACAAATCTCCTATAATAACCTGTGAGTCCAAGAAATCCCCTCAAACTCTTCACATCTCTTGGAGTAGGCCAGTTGACCATTGCACTGATTTTGGCAGGATCAGCTGCTACACCGAGGCCAGAAATCAGGTGCCCCAAGTATTCAATTTGATCTTGAGCAAAGGAACACTTCTTGTAATTAGCATAAAGCTTGTTGCTCCTCAAAATCCCCAACACGGTTCTCAAATGTTCTACGTGACTCTCATTATCCCTACTATAGATAAGTATGTCATCAAAGAACACCAACACGTACTTCCTCAAGATGGGTTTCAAAATCTTGTTCATGAGAGCTTGGAAGGTTGAAGGGGCGTTAGTGAGCCCAAATGGCATGACAAGATACTCATAGTGACCCTCATGAGTCCTAAATGCAGTCTTAAGAATATCATCTTGCTTCATTCGTATCTGGTGATACCCTGACTTGAGATCTAGCTTAGAAAAGACCATGGCAGCCCCCAACTCATCTAGGAGTTCATCTATTACAGGAATGGGAAACTTGTCTGGTATGGTGTATTTGTTGAGAGCCCTATAGTCAACACAGAACCTCCACCCTCCATCTTTCTTCTTGACTAACAATACAGGACTTGAAAAGGGACTTATACTAGGTCTAATGATACCAGCAGACAACATTTCATTCACAATTTTTTCAATTTCATCTTTTTGGTAGTGAGGATACCTGTAGGGCCGGATATGAGGAGTAGGAGCTCCGGGCTTGAGAGTGATTGCATGATCTTGCTCTCTCTCGGGTGGCAGTTCCCTAGGCTCCTGGAAGACATCTGAATACTCTTGCAACACCCCTGACACATCTCCTTGCAAGCTTGTAGTCTCAGCAGCAGTCATCATTCCACAATATTGCAATAAATAGCATTCTTCCTCCTGTTGAATGGCCTTCACCATAGTCTTTAGTGAAGCTTGATGTTTGCTCAATGAAGGTTCACCTTTAATCTTAAATTTCTGCCCACCTCCCTTCCATTTAATCACCAAGTTCTGAAAATTAGCCTTGATGTCACCTAGGCTCGCAAGCCAATCCATTCCCAGAACTACTTCTCTCCCGGCCAGTGTCATGAGAAAGAAGTATTGTGTGAAATTAATTCCCTGCACCTGCACTTTCAGCCCTACACACACACTTTTGTGCTTAAGCTTCTCTCCATTACCTACTTCCACTGTGTATTCTGCAGTATCCTCAAGCTCAAGTTGCAATTCTTCAACAAGCTTATAGGAAATGAAATTGGAAGATGCACCAGAATCAATTAAAATGAGCACTCTTCTGCCATTAATGATGCCCCATACCTTAAAGGACTGATTAGTAGTCAAGCCTTCCTTGCTCTTCAAAGACAACTGAAGAGTTTTAATTTCTGCAGTAACTACAGAGGCTTCCTCTGTTTCTGGCTCTGTTAACTCTGCCGCTTCTTCTCCATCATCATCCACGAGTATCACTCTGTAATGCTTCATTTTACAGATATGATCTCTCCCCCATCGTTCCCCACACTTAAAACAGAGCCCCTTCCTACTCAAATCACGTAATTCCTCCTGCGTTAGCTTCTTCCCCATCCCCTGTTTCTGTTCTCCACCTGCGTTCTGCATTTTCACTTCAATTGGGCCTCCCCCAGTCGGGTTTGACCCGGTTTTGGGCTTCGTCATAAAAGTTCTGCTCCGACCCGACTCCCAACCCGAACTACTCGCGTCGTTCCTCCCCTTATATCCGTCGTGCTTCGTCATCGCGTCACTCTTCATCTTCGCGAGGTTCTTCTCTTCGATTAACAGAGCTCGGTCCATCAGTTGCTGTAACCCACGGGTCTGGTAAAGCTTCAATTCAGCTTGTATGTCTTCACGTAATCCATTCAGAAAAATACTCTCCAGCATGACCCGTTCTTCACGCTTCAATGGGGCCATTAGGAGCTCAAATTGCTCGCGATACTCCATCACAGATCCGGTTTGCTTCACACTGAGGATCGGGCCCAGAGGATTACGAACTAACGCCGGTTGGAATCGGCGTATAACGGCTTGCTTAAACTCATCCCAGGTTGGATTCTGATTCTGGTCCTCCCACCATTGATACCAATTCAAGGCTCGGCCATCTAACGCTATCACCACCGCCTCCAACATCTCATCTTCCTCCACCCCGTTAATGCGAAAGTATCGCTCCACCTTCACCAACCATCCATAAGCTTCTCCTCCCTCAAATACTGGAATCTCGAGTTTTCGTCCTCGTACATGGTGACGGTATCGCACCAGGCTACTGTCTCTGGAGGAATCGTCGCCGGAGCCACCTCCCCCGCTTTCTTCCCCATCTCCATCCTCCACCGTAGGACCCCCATTGTCACGATTCCGGTGTGGTGGTGGTCGTGGTCGACCACGTCGCCGGCGTGTCTGTTGTTCCAGGAGTTGTTTGAGTTCATCAAACCGAGCATCGGAGTGGAGTTTCATCTCCTTGATGTCCTGTTCGAGCTTCTCTACTTTCTCATCGATGGCGGTTTTCTTGACCATGTTCAAGCTCCCAAGGACCGAGAGCTTTGATACCAATGTTAGTATAAAATGAAAACAGTGAAAGGAATTAACTGGGCAATGAAACAGTACACTATATTGGCTAGAATCAGAGTGATTAACTAGCAGAAAAAGGTACTGAATACAATAGGATAATCAGAGAGATCCCAAGTACAGTGACACAGTGTGTGCACTGACTCCCACCCAAAATTGCCCAAAGCAAGCCTACCTAGTGATTCTCTTTCCTTCCCTTTTATTCTCACAACAACAACGTGATCTCACACTCCCATTCTCTCTCTGCTGACTCAGCAGAGTTAGTTACATCATTTCCCCTCCACTACTTACTGTGAAATCCCTCTTTTACCCCTCCTAACGTAAGCATTGCCAAATCTATTAGCTTGGCTCGTTTCCTCTTCATTTACGTGCTCATCACCATTCAATTTAATATCCTAATTCTTCCTTTTTCATTTCAATTCTGATCCAGTTACTACCAATGTTGTTCCTTCAATCACCAAAGAAAGGCCAGGAATACCATATTCTTTGAAGTAGCTAAGATAGTAGAAACTGAACAACTAAAATTTATTTTAGTTAACCTTTACGCATTCAAGAGCACCCTTCTATAGGCAGTTGCACTTAGGGTATGTTGGGAGGCGGATTCTGGAGGGGGAGGGGGGGAGGGGAGGGGAAGACTTATTCTTCAATTCTAAATTGAGAAAGCTACAAAATGTTTCTAAACATTAATGAAATGTGATTAAAAATGTCATATTATTATGTATCATATTATTCATTCAATTTTTTTAAAACATCAAATATACAGTAAAATATTGATTTAACCCTCCAAAATTTCCCTCCCAAACACGGTTTTAAATTTGTAAATAGTAATTAGCACACAGTGTGGGAAGACAATACATTAGTGTAGTTTCAAGATAATCAGGATTTGGAGATATACATGTATAGAAGGCATGTGAAGTAGTGTTAAACTGCCACATCAATGCACATATGGTTTAAGTTCTAGTAAACACAGTAAAAAGGAAGCATATAGGGGGACATTACAGATCGAGATAATGGATCATTAGTTGACTCTCTTAGATCAGCAATGCGTATTCTCGTTGGATCAGCTCTAGCGCCAGCCCCAGTGGCAGATAGAACCTTCAAGCCCCTACGTACACATGCAGCAAGAAGTGCCACCTATTACATATAACAAATGAAGCAACTGAAAATTCTAAAACTACCATATATTTGAAGATGAGTCATTGTAAATTATAGGAAGCAGTGGAGAAAAACATTATTTTTATCAAGTGTTCCAGGACAGTCAAGTCATATCGGTGGCATATATGTAATTACAAACTATACACTCCAGCATGAGATACTAATATGCAACACAAAATTTTGTGTTTTGCGGGTCATAAGCTAAAGCATTTGAATGCAAAAATGAATGACTATAAATATTCAAGAACCATTAGCAACAGAGCAGAACAGCTCTCACAAGTCACAACCCGGGAGTGTGGTACGGCAGTGTAATACGATGAAAGGGCAGCATGGACTTATAAGAATATAGTTAAATAGGGAGTAAAATTTAGAGCGTACCTTCGTATCAATGTTATCAATACAGTCCAGAACAAAGTTGGGATGGCCTGAGAGGATTTCTTCTTCAGTAGATGAATCATACAACAGAACTTTTGCATCTATTTGGCATTCCGGAAAGATAGATAAGAAATGCTCCTTGAGGCACTGAGCTTTTGAGATGCCAACATCTGCTCTTGTCGCAACAGCGTGTCGATTTAGTGATGAAAGAGAAACCTTCTCATTTAATAAATAAATAAGTACTCATATAACTAAAAAAGGAAGAAAGGGAGCATCAAAATCAGACACAAGATTTGTGATTTACAATGTAATATAACTAAAAAAAATCTGTTAGAGAGTGGCATCAAAATCATCAACCATGACAATTAGGAATGCCAAAACTTTTATGTAATAGATGGGATTCTCATGATAGTACATGTACCAACCGAACCGGGCAGGAAAGACCCATAAAGAAAAAATGTAAAAAGCCAGGCAAGGAAAAAGGAAGAAAAAATAAGCATTGTGAAGGGGAGAGCCGGTTAGAGAAAACACCTGATCAAAGTCCACAAGAAGAAGCTTGCCAATCCCTGCCCTCAAGAGCATAGAAGCAGCATGACTGCCAACCCCTCCAAGACCAATGACCACGACATATGATGCAGTCACTTTCTGTTGAGATTCAAAGCCAAAAAATTGAATGTTCCTAGTTACATGGAAACATTCCATCCCAAAAAGTTTGATTAGTAGAAACCCAAGAAAAGATAGATATAATAATTATTAGCTCTAAGCAGAAAGGCAATATATATTAATTGATGCATCAACGCTGAAATTGTCCTCCACAAACAAAGGGGCTTTTAATATCAAATAGAAATAAGATTGCATGTACTTAGAGCACATTTTACTAAATAATTCAACGCTACATGGCAAAAAAAACATATGCGTTCAAAAATAACTTGTGCAGCGAAAATGTCAAATTAATCGACAATAATTTGTGATACCTAGTCAGCTGTTCTGAAACAATCTCATCATTCAGAATATCTTCAGTGACCACCTTATCACTCTTCTTTCCAGAAATAGTGCATCCTTCAACACCTATATGAGACACAAAGTTCAACAGTTATTAGGATACAGATAACATCAATCTCTATGATGTGAAAATAGAGTTTAGGCAACACTCTGATCAGTGATCAGTTATGTACAACAAGTTGCTTATAATTGACAGCACATTAACAGAAGGGTTCAGCATAACACATATTCAAGTTCACCTGCAATACTTGACAACCCTAAGACCCAAATATTAACCTTCAAAAAATGTCAGCATTTAAAATTGAATCATTGACGACCTACAGTATACAAATTGTATTGATTTTAGGTAAAAATTGTATCATCATTGAAAAGCAGAAATACAGAGAATCATACAAAACAAATTGCGCAAGTTTGTTACACTTGCAGGTAAACGAACCATTAAATTCAGCAGTAGCATTCTCAGTGCATTGCCGCCGCACACCTCTTCTGTAAATAAAAAATCACAACATACAACTCAGAAAATAAGAAGAAACAGTTCAGTTGCAGTGAAAAATGATGAAGATAAGAAGAAGCAACTGACTTTTGAGTTTGAAGAAGCTTGAGAAGATAGAAGGTGGAGAGAGAGCCCAAAACAGCACCCCCTCCGACCAATGCCAAACATTTATATCTCTCCATGTCTCCAAACACTGTTTTTAAGGTTTTTATTTTTCTCTTAACTTTCTTGGCTGATCGGAGGTTGTCTGGTTCGGTGGTTTGTGATTTTGTGTGTAATAATGGTCTCGGCTGCGACGGCGATCGGCGTAGGACTCTGCTTAATTCGATTGAACCGGGTATATAAAAATTTGTGAGTTGAGAATAATTATTAACACCCTTTTTTTTTAACATGCACCCCCATAGTGCTCTATTTTTTATTTTATCTTGTATTTTTATTTTCTTTTGAATATATATATATATAAATTTAAACCTAAATAGGAAGTTAACAAAAATGTCTCACCCTTCATTTCTCTATCTCCTCCCTTCACTCTTCTTCAAAATCCTTTCAAATCCCATTCCACATTTTCTTCTCCCTATTTCTGTTTCATTTCAATTGATATATATAAAGTATAAACGTTTCCTTCCTCATTCCGTATTTTTTTGTGTTGTGATTGTATTTAGATGTGGTGAGATCCAATACTCTAGTGTTGAGGGATGATTCTGGAGGGGTATCGTTAGCATGTGAGTTGCAACATAATGTAAATTCAAATTATAAGGTTGTCAGTGGTTGGACCGGAAGAGTTAAGGAGTGAAGTGATGATAATAGAGAATTCAAGTCTCACCTACTAAAAATTCTGACAAATTCATTCAAAAAAAGTAATTTAGGGAGCTTAAGTTAGGGTCGAAACGACGTCATGATTACCATAATGTGAAACATAAAGTCCACAATAATGGCCTTGATCACGACTCGATGGGAAACACACATGGGTCATCGCGATACGACGAATCTATAACACCTCAATTGCGAGAAGTCGTGATGGGTGAGGATACGAGAAAGGTCTTAAGGAGCAATTAAAAGAGATGGAGCACATAAAGGATGGCGTGAGTAGCATAGCAAAGATGTTCCAAAAGGTGGATTGAGTAGTTCGAGTCAGGTAGGGAGATTTGAACCCTATCCACTAGGAATATTGAAGTGTAACTAAGGTATTGATAGGCGTAGGGTGACCTAAACCCTACTATCGGTTGGTTAATAACAACATCTTAAGAGAGGAGTTGTGACCTATGATAGTTGACAATGGTCGTGAGTATGCCAACCAAGGGAAACAATACCTAATTGAACTCGGGGATATGCAATGATTATGGGATGAATGATCCTGATTGTGGTGACCTAAGATGGATGATTATGATGATATGAGCCTTATGACATATGACTTATCATTTGATTGTGATTGAATGCTAGAAAACGGTTGCCATTAGTACTGACACTAGGGTATGATCTTCGTACGAATGTAGATGATTGTGATTGATGATAACAAAGAAAAGCGGTGTATCATAACGGAAGTAGCAACGAATCAAAGAATGTGCGTTGAGGATGATGACCCAAAAGGACGAAGATTGAAATCAAGGCAAGATGAAGTGTTGAATTCGAAGTCATCTTCTTCTTGATTCAGCAACTTCCAACATGATGATCTCATTGTTGGGGGCGATGATGGGTGGTGCGGGACACACGATTGTAGCTCCTATTGAGGGGGCCAAGCTATCGTTGTATACCCAAGGAAGCAATTGGGCTATTACTTCCAGTGGTGGTTGTAAATGTTGGGATGGCGGCATGCGACCTTTGCTCCCCCATCATTGTGGTGTAAGAGCTGAAACTCGATATGATATGAGAACCGTGAAATTGGGGTCACAAAAATGTGTAATAGTGGGTTTTGAAAGGAGAAATCCCAAATTTGAAGAGATGTGAGAGAGAGAGAGAGAGAGAGAGAGAGGAAAGGGGCACACAACAGTGGAGGCGAAGGGGCGAGTGGAAGGACAGAGAGGCGCGTTGTGTGTTAATAGGGAGATAGAGTTTTTGTTTATGCCATTATGCCCTCAGGCTCCGGTACATCCATACACCATAAGGAGTTAGTTAATAGCCTATTTAGTCCCTGATTTTTTAAAAAGGTTCAATTTGGTTCCTGAATTTTTAAATATTCCTATCTAGTCACCCAATTTTACAAATGTGTATCAATTTAGTCCATCTGTCAACCATAGTTAGTTAACAGTATTGACGAGCTGACGTCGTGACAATTAAGTGCTTGTGTGGCGAATCTTAGGAACCAAATTGATAAAATATCGAAAAAAAATCATATATTCCTCCATACATGCATCACTTCTCCATACATGCATCATATGCGCAATTTCTCCATGCATGCACCATTTTATCCTAGTTGCATCATCTCTCATACTCATACATCGCATTGCTATTATAAAAATTTATTTTTAAATGCATCATCTTCATGCATCATAAAAAACAAGGACAAAAGTCATTTATTCCTATCCATCTCAAATGCATCAGTCCTTCAACATGCGTCAAAACAAAAATTATAAATATCTTCATTATTGCATCATTCATCACCCAATAGCATTTTGTTAGCTTTTTATTTTAGTTGAAGCATAAAAAAAAAAGGATAAACCATCACGCATTTCATTCATCTCCATTGTTGCTCATGTACAACAAACGTCCATATGTTCATGCATTATACTTTATTCAAAGAAAACACAAAAAAATCACCATTCATTCATACTAAAATCACTCTTCCATATGCATTTCATTGTTATTGCACTATCATGCATCGCAAATGTATCATTTTTTTCAAAATTGCATTCATCTTGTATATCCGTACATCAAAAGAATCTTACCCCCATATTATATAAAGGTTATGTGCATTACTCTTTTCCACGCATTAAGAAAAAAAAAAGTCGCTGCGAGTGTCATGCATTTCGTTTCCTCGCACACAAAAAAGGCAATAGCATCATAGGCACTGACATTTATTCATAATCATTCAAAGTCATGATCACACAGTGTAGGTACCACATCATTCATAAAGTCTTGAATTACATAAAAAAAAAACATAACATCATTTCCCTCATGTGGTCATCCTAGTTTAAATGTAACAATTCCATATTCATGTGTCATTTCCCAAATAAAACAAAAAAATCATTTCATTATAATTGTATCATTTGTCATCCAATAAATCAAAAATAAGAGTCTGCATACATGTTGCACTACCTCTCGGAAAACGAAAATAATTGCATTAGAATCAAACATTTATTTCTTCATGCATTCGCATTTTTCATACATATCTGTCATCATGGGCATTATATTTTGCTAGAAAAAATCACCATAGAACGAGTAACTTGTTTTCATATACATCTCGTTCTCATGGTACTAACATGCATATCATCCTCCAAAAAAATAAAGACACTACATAGTTGTCCAACTTTCATCATCTTGCATACTCAAAATATACTATATTCGTTACTCCTCTTCATGCATAGAAAAATAAAAATGCATTATTCATCTGACATGCAAAATAAAAGAAAAATAATAAAATGATGCCACTTTCTTGCATTATTCACCATCATATTGCATTGCGTCCGAAAAATCATTTCGGATAGTCAATCTTTTCAAGCGATCATTCATTCACATTCCTCGCATCTGCATCAGGCAACATTAGTCGTTCATTCATACATTGCATTTTTCTTTCTTTTCGCGAAAAAGAAAAGAATAAAAAACATGGTCACAATTAAAAAAAATTGTGATTGAATATCTCATTTAGCATGCATTTCCATCATCAAATAATATAGGCATTTCATCATTTGCAACATCATGAAATGCATAGCATTCGCGCACCTTTTCACTCATCCAAAAACTGTTGTTTTAAATCATCCATACGCCATTTCATCCACACATCGTTTATATACCGTTTCAACATGCATCATTTCAAAAATTACGTCATCATTTTCGCATCATTCATAGATACGTATTTAGCATTTCATTCTGATACATGAAAGAGGCTCTGCATCGGTCACGTGCCGCATTGTCTCCAAAAATCATTTAGAATAACTGACCTTTTCCAAGTGATCATTCATCCACGCATTTCATGCATTCGCATTTGCATTTTCGTCATTTTTCACCATGTGTTCCTTCATGCATTAGGACACAAGGTGCGTTTAACTTGATTATTCTTGTTGCGTGAGCATAGTTAGTCTTTCAACTATAAAATAAAAAATTATCATGCATTCATAATAGAATACGGTCATCGTTTTCATTATCATGGTACCAACCTGCATCTCATCATCTAGAAAATAACAAAATATCATATTTTTTATTTTTCATCTTGCATAAGCCACACGCCAAAAATGAGAAAATAATATCGCCTTGATATTATAAAAAAAATTACATTCATTCATTATTTCATTACTCCTCTTCATGCATCATGAAAAAAAGAAACAAAAGTCATTCATTCTCATGCATCTCAAAAACAACTCCTTCATGCGTCATAAAGAACAAAAACAAAAGTCATTTATTCCTTTTACATCCATCTCAAGGGCGTTAATCCTTTCACATGCATTAAAACAAAATTAGGATTCGCTTCATTTTCTTCTATTCTTGCATTATTCATCATCCAATAGTTTTTTTAGCCTCTCACTCTAGTTGAACTTTAAAAAAAATAAAAAAATAAAAATCACACACTTGCTTAAGGTATCATTATGCATTCCATTCACCTGCATCATTGTCTGCGTACAACAACATCCATATGTTCATGCATTCTGCTTTATTCAAATAATTTTTTCCAAAAATAAAAAAAATGAAGCTCATAAGTTTTTTGACATGCTGTTTGATGAGAGACGATGCCTTCTTGAAAATATATTTTAATTGATTCCTCTTCCTTGGAAAATGTGGCCATACCTTAACTTGATTCACCAACAACAAGTTCTTCACTCTTCATCCTACCACATTCATGGAAACCACCTACCCACTTAACCATTCAATGGAATTCACCAATAACTCATTCACCATCATGGTCACTATAATATTGACCGTATCGTCCTCAAACCCCTGCTCCCATAGGCTTGACCCTTAGCCACTGCACGCCCCACCAAGGGCATCAGCCAACATATATCTCACCCCCGTGATAAGAAGCTTAAATGTCTATTTTGTTAACTTGTGTGGTTTTAGCAATTAAAATTGTTCTATCTTAACCGATGTCAACTCTCTATGAAGCATTTGCAAAATAAATTAGCATGACATGTGTGCTTACTCTTGTTTGAGTCAGTTATACTATCCCCGTCTTTCCTTCATTTTCAAAACCAAATCCAACCATTCATAAAAGGCCCAGTCCCCACAAGGGCATTTCATTCGCTTTCCCCCAGTGATGAAATTTCACGAATAGCACTTTGTATGCTCCATGCTTGGGCAGAGTAATGATTACTAAGATTTTCTGCTAGCATTCTAAACACTCGTGCAAGTCCTTTGAGTAAAAAAAACAAAAGAAACCCAAAAAAGAAAAGTCCGTTAGGTTGAAAACTCACAAGAGCAATCTAAGCAAAAATTAGGGCATAAAAAAATAATAATAAAGAAAAAGCAAATATATTAAAATAAAGTTTTGTCCTATAGGCACAATTTCAAGAAAATAAGCAATCATGATTTGAAGTGGAGTTTAGCCATATCCAAAAACCAAAAAAGAGAAATACCCTTTGCCACCCACTTCGAGCCAAAACAAAAAAACAAAAAATTTCAAACACCTTAGACAATGATCAATCCCATATCTAACAGCTCGCTCAGCTAGAAAAAAAAGATCACAAAAAAAGAAAGTGAAATTCAAAAAAGATGATTGAAAAAGAAATCCTCAAAGAAAAAGACCAAAGCGGTCGAAATTGTGAGCTGATACTTCACACCATCGAGCATATAAAAGATCATTGTCTGAAATAAACCCACAAACACTTCCTTTGGCCTAAGCGTCCTATCCTCCATAAACCCTCAAATGCGCTACAACCCTAAAACAGGTTCATTCTACCGTGAAGCGCATAAAAGATTATTTGTCTCAACCAACCCCGAACACTCTCAGGAGCAAAGTAATCATTTCCTTCATGAATCATTAGCCATATTACAATCCTAAGGCCTATTCTGATCAGTGATTGGTTGCTTCCATTTTTCTCAAAGCTTATACTATAGGACAAAATAATCAGAATAATTTATTTGCTCAAAAAAAAAAACAAAGAGAAAAATATTATTACAAAAGAAAATAAGAAAAAAAACTTAAAAGGGCTTGCACGCTCGAAGTTCATCAAGAGAAGATAACAGTGATCATCAACAAAGTGAATTTTCATCGAACCAAAAACTCTTGACTGTCTTAGCTTGTGGAATCCTTCCCAAGGAAAACCACAAATCCCTACTAAGACAGTTACTTGACCTATCATATCAAAATGGGGCAATACCTCACCCCCCATTCCACTCAAACTCAGGGAGATTTTTTTTAGCATCCCCAAAATACCCTCATCTTTCATCCCGTTCATATACTACACTCATGTAGCCGTACCAGACCAATTTCCAAACAGTGATTCTAACTTTACACCCTGTCACAATCCCACTCGAGATGGGACAATCTTCACCTTTCATGGATTGGGGCAACCTTGTCCTCTTGTAGACCGGGGCATCATATCCCTTGGGCCGAAAGAATCCTTTTGCCTCCCATTCCATTCATTTCTAGTCACGCGTCCCCCAATACCAGCATATTTCCCAATCCCTCAATCAGTCTATATCCTTAGTTGTCATTGTCCTCCTTAGTTTCACTCCCCACTATTTGAAGTCAAAATTGGGGCAATCAAACATTTTTTACCTTGGGGCAAGCTTATCTCTCATAAGTTTGAGCCAATAAACCTCATCCTCCACTCCACTCATGTGTCACACTTGACTATACCCTACATTTCTTGAACCCTGAGTCAACTGGCACATTCATTTGCATTCGCACTGTTTTTCATATTTATTAAGCAAATGCTCCAAAGAGAGAGACACACAATAATGACAATCCCTCTAAGTTAACATCTTAGACTTGAAAGCTTAGCCATCATGGGTCATCATAACCAAATGAGAACCCATCTGCAAATACACATCTCGATTTCTAGAAAGGGCTAATACATTGCTGCAAGCCACACTTTTCAAGAGGACAATCTTGAGCTTACCAGAGTTCAAGTCCAAGCCATCAAAAATCTTTCTTCCAAAGAACGATCAATTCAAAATGTTCAGCTCTCTGTTTCCAACATCAAAAGTTTCGTTTCACATCAAACATCTTTGCATCCTTACAAAACAAAAAGTGTTGTTACCAACAAATCATGCATTAGACATGTCCTCATTATTCTAGAATTAAACCCTGCATCTGATCATACTCATTACCACTCTCTCATGCAAGTATTGTACATGCATCCACATTCAACTTGTTTTTGCCTACACAATTTTTCTTCTTTCGCATTACGCATTGCGTATCCATACATGCATACCAATACATAACATGTATTGCTTCAATAAAAAGCCGAATGTCGGTCTCATTATTATCCAAAGTCTGTCTGCATCCCAATCAATCATATCATAACATCGCACCATGCATTCATGCACTTCCCTTTATTCACCATGGCGTTTGCATCAAAATATTACATATCTATCATATTCGCATTCTCATTTAATGCATTCATCAAATACCAAAAAGACAATAAAGCGAAAAGACACAAAAAAAAAGAAGAAAAAACCTCCCACATCCTAACAAACATCCAATCATTGCGCCATACAACATCAACTCATGCGGCTACCACAATCCTCCATCTAAGCATTACGTGTGCACGTTCATTCATTCATTCATTCATTCATTCACTCACTCATTCATTTATTCATGAAAAGGGGCAAAACAAGAGAAAACCAAAAAGGCAAAAATCACCCACATTGCACCCGTTACTCCCACCAAAGCATAGATCATTCCATCATGCAATCAACAGTACATTTGCATTCGCATGTTATCTGCATCCGCATCCACAACTTATCAATTTCTGTTTCCGACCAACTTCAACATCCATCATTCACGGGCCTTTTGTAGTCCATTCACTTTCGCATTGCACATTCATCACATTGCATACCTTTAACACTTTTGTGCTTCGATAGACGTGCCAAGTGCCGGTCTCATCGTTGCCAAAAGCTTTCTACTTCACCAATCATATCATTTTCTATGCATTCATGTGTTTTCTTTATTCACCATAGCATTTGCATCAAAGTATTACATTCGCATTATATTCACATTCGCATTGAATGCATCAAGAAAAGAAGCAAAATAAATAAGGAAAAAGCAAAAAGAAAAATCCACCCATTACATTCATCGTCACACCAAAAATTAATCACTACAGTCATATTCACATCTCATTCACCGTTGTCAACTTTCTCATTCCATCAGGTTCAACACCCATGGTATACCCATTTCATTCATCATCTCACGTTCATCACATTACATACATGACATTGTTTGCTTCGATAGATGTCCAAGTGCCGGTCTCATCGTTGCCCCCAAAAAAGAGTTTTTTTACATTACTAATCATATCTTTGTACCATGCATGGCATTCGCGTCAAAGCATTACATTTGCATCCCATTCACATTTTGCATTTCATACACTCATATACCAAGAGAAAAAAGAGAAAAGCAAAAAAAAAGGACAAAAAGAGAAAAACTGCTCATTCCATTACAGCCATCATTCCACCAAAATCAATCAGCACGACCACATTCCTACTTTATCTGCATTCACACACGTTGTTCGTCGTCCTCCATGTCCCATCAACTTCAACTCACAGCATCTGCCACACTTCATTCACCCCATCGAACACTTACCATTTCACATACCTATATTGCACGCAGACATCATTCATTGCATTTTTAGACATACCAAATATAGATAGCTTTTCCCTTCTCAGGAAAATGTATTCATTAGGTGTGTTCTAGGCAAGTACGCCATCTGTCAATCCCAATATTTTGTTCCCCCAAAGTCAGCACTCCAAATGCTGGTCTCATATCACAATTCAGAATCTCAGTACCCCTCCAGACCCCCAGCGGTCCCTCAGAGCCCAAGCGCTCCTTCAGACCAACAATGGTCCTTCAATCCAGATCGCACGTCGCGTTATCGAGCAACCGACGGATCATCCGGCCCCAGGCCCTTCAGACTAGCTGTGTCTGCCTAAAAAACACAGTGCACGTCCTTCGAGGTGCGCAAATCAGGTCAACGACCTGACCTTGCCCCCATGGCCGCTCGAAAAAGGCCACCCCCAAGCAGACCGTTTTACTAGTACCGTTGCTAGTTTGCGCTCCATCAGACCCATTGGTCCATCAGGCTTAGGCATGCCCTTCAGACCTCGTCGGTCCTTCAGTTTAACTCCAATCAATGCGCCAAGCATCGACTGCGAATTAGACCATCAGAGCCCAGTGCTCCTTCAGATCCCCGGTGATCCTTATTTACTTTTATTCTATGTCAACCCATTATCTTTCAATGATTTCTAAAAAATAATCTTGACAAAATTAGTGTCTTTTTATCTTCATTTCTATTTTACTCGGGAAATTTGGAAACTCTTCATATTTCCTAGTAAAATATAAATAAAGAGGGGCAGCTGTCATACCCCAATTTTGTCCGACTAATTGGAAAATCCCAAAAATTTTATCGCTCCGCATATTGTTCTAAACGCGGGTGTATTTGGCACTCTCGTGCAACAATTTTGTTTGGCGCTCGTTGTTCTCAAAAAAAATCCAAAAATAAATAATGAAATAATAAATAGCGCAAGCGCGCGTTTCGTTTAGAGTCGTGTGAGTAATTGCGTCGGTGCACGTTTATCTTTACCGTTTTCTTTTTAGAGAAGTAAGGATAAAATGAGATCAGTTTTAATAACTTACGCGTGTGCACATTAAGTCCGTTACGTGTTCATAGTCTTAACGCGAGTGCGTGTTGGTTGCAAATCGTGCGCGAGTGGTTGCGTCGGTTCGTGTTGCTTTTCCCGCTTCTTTTAAGTGTTATTAGTAAAAAATAATAGTAATAAGATAAAATCAGTTTTTTATATTAGCTGTCCCCTTTTTTTTTATTGTGTTACATATGTAGACAAAAAATTTAAAAAAAAGCAGAATAGTACAAAAAAAGTCAGCTCTTTTATTTACATGAAGACAAGAAAATTTAATTACAAATAATACAAAAAGCAAAATACAAACACAAAAAAGTACAAAAAAATAATAAAACAAAAAAGGACAGCCAAGTCGCTGCTGCCTTGGTTGGTGGCTGTGGCTGGTAAAACATTTTGAGCTTCAAGCTCAGCCTCCTTTCATCATGCCCCTTTTGCTTTTTCCACTTTCAGCAAAAACATCTCAGCCTTTGCAGCAACCACCTCCACCCCTTTGCTGGCTGCCTGCAACCTCAGTTGTTGTCTCCATGAGAAATGTTCCCCTGCTCAAATACCACACCTACACCACACAATTAGGATAAATGCAACAGAACAGAAATCAGGAAGGGGGAGGCACACACGAATACAGTGACAAAACACACATTCACAGAAAACGAAAAACAACAGTAAAATGGGGGGGATACAGAAGAAAAACAGAAGCAACTAGAAACACAGAATCAAAAGATCAGAAATCAAAAAAGAGAAAGGAGGAGCTTGAAGCTCCGGCCACCCCATGGTGGTCGCCACTGTTCTCCTCCCCTTCGCAGCCACCATTTCATAGCCACCACCACCGTACGAACCGAAACCACCAACCACCACCATCCCACTGTCCCTCTTCACTGCCACCACCAGCACCCCTCCACGGCCCTCCATCTCAAACGGCCGGTCACCGCCGTAGCCTCCCCAAAGCGGAACCCCTCTTCACCATCGAAGCCAACCACCACACCGCGCCCATACGACCACCGATCCACCTCCTCCACCCACGAAATCACCACAGAACGCCTCCCCTTCACCGAAAATCGCCGCCGTCAACACCGCCTCCACCACAAACCGAACCGCGACCAAAAACCACACCCCCAAGCAGTCAGCGACTGAACCGAACCACGCCACCCACAGAAACCAGATCGGAGAAATAGTGGCTCGGTTGAGAGAGAGGGAGATTCAGTTTGATGTTGGCGCGGTGGAGGAGGAGAGAAAACGCGAAAATGGAGTTGAGAGAGAGTGGTTCGGTTACAGTGGGGAGAGGAGAAGAAAAATGGGATTGATGATTTGGAGGGGGTGAGGGAGTGATCCGCCGTGGAAGGAGAGGGAGAGGAAAATTTTTAGGGTTGGCTATTTTAGGGTGTGCGCCGCGTGAGGATGAGAGAGATAGAAATTAGGGTTTCTATTTTAGCTCAGCCTTTTATAGTATTAGCTCAGGGGTAATTTCGTCTTTTCGCATTTTTTTATTTTCAGATCTCTATTTACACCCCCTCATTTTACTACCACGCCCCCTGTTTCTTTTTTTTTTTAAATTTTGTTTCTTTCCCCTAAGTAAACCTTTTTTCTCACCAACCTTTTTTCCAAATAACGAATAATTGTTTTCCTAAACATAAAATTAGTTTGTTATTAATGGTCATCTGAGCTTAGCTTGTTTGACCGTTGATAACAGCTTTGGTTTTCAAACGAGCTATGAGCGACGACCACTCTGAGTTTTACTTGTTTGGTCGTCTCGAGTACCTCTCCCGATTTCAAAAATAAATAAAAAACACCAAACACACAAATTTTTCTACCAAGAACTACGTGTGATTTGATTCTCTACCAGGAGATACGTAGGAGCGGAGGGCGGCCGACCTCTGTCAATTGCACTAATAAAAAACCTTTTTTTTTTTCTCTTTAAATTCATTTCTCTCATTTTTTTCTCAAAAATTATAAAAATAACTAACCGTTTACCGAGTCTTTTTATTATTATTATTAGGGTAAAAACATTATTTTTGAATTAATAAACGCTTACACATTTAGTTAAAAGGTAACCTTCCTTAGGAAGGATGTCGTAGGGTGCTAATACCTTCCCTACGCATAAACGACTCCCGAGCCTAAATCTGGTCCGCAAGACCCCTTCATCCACTCAATAGGGATTTTCCAATGTTTGCCCTTAAACTAAAACTTTGGTGGCGGCTTCATTTCAAGAACTTCGAAGAATCCATCCTCCGGATTTTTCGGTCGCTACAATAGTTCTCCCTTCTTTTCTTGAACGACCCCGAATTGGTATTTCTTCATCCATATTTGGCACCGGGATACCTTTAGCAACACAAAATTCTTGGACAACAAAAAATAAATTATCCCAACCACTATCTCTCAATGTGGCCAACCGAGATTTGACATCATCAACAAAATTCTTGGACAACAAAAAATAAATTATCCCAACCACTATCTCTGCACTATCTCCCTTCTTTTACTATTTTTGCCCCTGGTTATGACTAAAAATCAGCTATTGGGTTGGGGGCTTTACAAACAAAGTAGAAGTTGAGCCCGGACGCGTGCCCGGGCTAGCTGGGCCCTAAAATCGCCCCTGGTTAGTGGGGTGTGGGGAATGTTAGTTTCCGGGTATTGAACCCGAGACCTCATTCTTGCACTCTTTTGGTGCACTCTTTTGGCATTCATTAGTTCGCCAACTGAGCTACCTACTTGTGATATTGCCTCAATGTGTTATAATGTTTTATTCTATGATTTGTTCTTTTGCACACTCTTTTATATTGCCTCAATGTGTTATAATGTTGTTGTTATGCCATTTTGATTATGGTCTTCGTGGGGACCTTTTTGATATTAAGTGACAAAAGTTGGGGATCTTTTTGATATTAAGTGATAAAAATTGGGTACTAAATTGGTAATTTTATATTGGTGCAAGGTAGGGGAAGGACGTATGGGATGAGAGGGCCTATTGTACCTGACACATTGAGGCTGATGACAATTCCAATTAGGGACCAACTCTAATCAATCTGGCAATTGCACCTAACCAACCACCATCATTCGGTCCCAACGCCATGACCACCATCCATGATACCAGCTCCACAAATACCGATGATGCAATTCATTCCAACACAAGGATTTCAGCAGATGCGTCCAAGGCAACCATGATAGTCTGAAGTCGTTATATTATTTTGCGATAGTCATTATGTAATTGCACTTTAAGGGTGTGTTTGATTTGTTAAATTTTAAGGGACTGAACTGGACAAAAAAATATGTCCAGTGTTTGATTTAAAAAATGTGTGTGGGACTTGACAAAATAAAATAGGAGGGACTGGACAACTCCCCAAAAAGTTTTATTTTTTGTCCAATAGACAAGTAAACCAAAAGACTATTTTATCTTTGTACATTTATTTTTTTCAAGCGAACCCCTTCGTCTCTCACCTTTGCAGTGCCCCTCGCCTCTTCGACTCTCATCTATTACCTGTACACATAATCCTATTGTACTGTTACGTCAATCTGCTGCTAAGGTTTGAGCACTTTTTTTTCCATATTGATGAGGACATAGAGCACCATGATGCCTTGCAAAGCTTAGGTGGTCTTATGACCAGGGCAAGGGCAAGGAGAGTCCAAGAAAGTTTGTTTAGTCTAATTCATGACCAAGGCAATGTCAATTGAGGGCAAAAATGTAATTGCACCAAAAACCATGCTTGTCATACAAACTATGAAGGAGGCGCAAGTTTCATGACCAAAAAAGGCATCCAAGTCATTTTATTTTAATTGAATAAAAATGCATGTGACCAATTGATATTTTTGGAAACAAGACACTATGTTGTTTATTTTTTGTTGTGTTTAATCCACTTCAAGTTAATGGAGTCAATAATTTTTTGTCTAGTTAATGGAGTCAATAATTGCTCAACTTCTCAACAATTTTTTGTCTAGTTAATGGAGTCAATAATTGTTGCAATCAAAGACAATCAAAGCAAAGAAGTTACGAGACAAATGGATAAATGCTCCGACATCTCAATAAGGGGTGTAATTACCATTAAGATGTGCTTGTCTAACCTTTCCTAGTCTTGAATTGCTTGAAATTGATTTTTATTACACTAGCTTAGGATTCCTACTAGTCAATTTTGAATGGCACAGGCTTAGGGTCTTGTAATAGCTTTTGGTATTCCTTCTTTGTAACAACAAACACTTCTCTTATTAAAAATAGGGAGTGTTACTGTGGTTGCATTTTTAACAAAGATTTTAACAGGATGTTGAGCTCATACTCTCTAGGTTCTGGATTGGACCATTTTATTTTATCATATCAAGAACTCATTTTCTTGTGGTGATCCTCATATTCATAGGCTTATCCTAGTCTTGGATTAGACAATGTGGCGCCCCTTCTCTTTATTCCATTTTCTTCACAAAATTCACAAAACATTGTTACCTATTGTTGATCATATATTCATTCCCCAAAGCCCACGAAATTCCATATCTTTCCCTTCCCCATAATTCATCCATTTTAAACCAAAAATACAAGTAACAACCAGAATCCAAATTGAAAAACAAAGAATTGGCCCATTTTCACAACAAGGTGGCCTTCACATATGTTATCAATTCATTATTTCTTTTTTATTTTCTTAGAATATTTTCACACTCGTTTACATACCTCCTTTTCCCTTTATTTGATCCATTTTTCCCAACTTGTGAACTGAAGCTAACAATCCATAAATGACTTGGATCATCTCCTTCCCACTCACCCTACAACTCCCTCAATCCTCTCTATCTCTCTCATCATCATTTATAATTTTTTTAATTATTTTATCTCTTCCCCCACCCTTGTATTTTGTGATGGAGAGGAAAGAGAGTAGAAGAGGATCCAAACACATCCATAAAGGGTTCGCCAAATCAACTATGACAATGCATTTCTTCAAGACACGTTCATGTTAGATAATTGCTAAATCAACTATGTCAGAGAATTTGTAGGAGGACTGATAAGTCCATTTTATGTGTCTTTTTAGTAAGTTATTCGGTATTTTAGTTCTATTCTAGAGTTATTTTACTACTTTTTCGTTTTATTTTAATTTCAGGCTAAGTATTGAGAAAAGAGAAGAATATGAACTTCAAAAGCAAGATGTAAAAGTCCCAAGGCCAAAGGAAACAATAAGGGTCAAAAGGAAGCAAGGAAGGTCGTGTATGAAGCAAAGAATCAGACCTTGTCGATGCGCCCCAAGAGTATAGTCATACGTCCAAGCGCGGATTCAATAGTTTTACACCCGTTTACACCATTTTGGTCATATCTCACAATCCGGGAACCCGATTGAGGTGTTCTATGATGCGTTGGAAAGCTAATGAAAAATTCTATCTTTATGGTCCAGTGGCATGGATGACCCATGCGCCCAAGAGCACGACCTGTGCGTTTTACATCAGATGCCATTTCGGTTACACTTTGTACACTTAAGGCTTGTAATTGTCTTTAACTCTTTTGTCTCCTATCTTAGCCTATATAAAGCACATATTTCGGAGTGCTTAACCATCTTAGACTGTTGCAAACACTTCTCAAAGTGAATTCTAAGTTCTTTATGCAAGTTATATTTTTTCTCTTAACTTCTTACTCTTTTACTTTACGCTTTTTATTCTTCTTGCACTTTACTATTCTGCTCTTTCAATTCCGCATTTTATTTTCTGCACTTTATCACTTTCATTTACGTTTCCAAGTCCTTTACAATTCCGCAATTTACAATTCTGTTATTTATATTTCCGTAATTTACAATTCATGTCTTCTTCTTCTTTTAAGCCTTTGTCTACTATGATCATGAGTGAGTAAACTCCTTATAGTCTTGGGATTGTGGGACTAATAGAATGATAGACCCATAAACAATCCCAAGTCTAAACTCTATTTTATTAAAGTATATATTCTAATTTAATCTCATTATTTATAAAACTTTATCTCAAATATCAAACGAAGTACCGAAATGTGAAGTTTGATATTGGAACTATGGGATTAAATAAGGGAAACAAAACATGAAAATAGTTTTGGGACTCTTGGGATAGAAAAGACTTGCACTTAAGGGGTCTTGGCAATAATCAACCATGAAAATAGGTTCTGATTATTGGTTCAAGACACACTCTTGTATTTTGAAAGGAAACTTGAGTTACCAATGAATGTCTTGTCCTTAGAAAATACACCTTATATAAAATAAGAAATGGATGAGGGATTGTGAATTCATTATAGGCTTAAATATGTTTTAGGCCCCTACAAATATAGCGTGTTTTGGTTTAAGCCTCTGCAAAAAAAAAATTAGTAAAAAGTCCTTGCAAAATACACTCTTTTGATATAAGCCCTTCTGTTAAAGCTCTGTTACAAAAACTGTCTATGTGGCAAACTGAGTGGTGAGCTGTAATTTATTTGTATTTTATAATTATTTATTTTATGACCTTAAATGCCAGCTAATAAGCTTCTGAGTCAAATCTCTAAATTCCCAATTTTTCATCTTCTTCATCTACAGCCTCCATGGATGCTCATAGCCAAGCTTCTGGTTCCATCTTCTTTTAATTATTGTTTGCAAATAAAACAAACAGTAGCAGCTTCTCACTCACCTTTTCACTCCATCTTCTTCCTTTGACGTATTCACCTAAGGAAGAAAAACCAACCAGCACCATCATGGTTGCACTCTCCACCCTCAATCCTACCCACCTGTCACTTCTCACTCACTCCATTCTCTCATTCACCTGTCGTCATCATCGTCGTCTAACCTTCCTCGACTCTTCCCCAACTCTCTTTCCTCAAACCCTTCGTAACCTTCACACTCTTTCTCTTCACCCTCTGTGGCAGTGGTGATGGGGAAATGGAAGTCGGTGAGGTTGCGGTGTCGGCGGACAGAGTGCTTGATTTGCAAAGAAGAGATGCGAGTGGGTTCTTGGTTGAATACTTGTATCGTTTCTCGTACCCTTGGTTTTGGAAGGATCACACACACCCTTGTAACAAACAGATCTGGGTATTTGAAGAGATTCCAGATGTTGATATATTTGTTTCTAGATTTGGTGTTGGATTGAACTCATAAATTGGTTTTTTTTATGTTTTTGACAGATTTCATCTATTCACAGATGATGATTACTTCTTCTTTTGTTGCTTAAGAATTTCATGACTACCTTTATGATAATAAACTACCCGTCAATACATAAAAATATTTATGAAGAAGAACTAAGAAAATCCAATAAGGCTTCAAGCTTAACGTCAAGGTTGTGGAAACAGATCAACTATTTTCCAGACAAACCATGTAGCTCGGCTATAAGCATCCATAGAGGTCGTAGATAAAGAAGATGGAAAGTTGGGAATTTAATGATCTGACTCACTAATTTATTAGGTGGGATCTGAGGTCATAAAATAAATAATTATAAAATAAAAATACATTACAGCTTAGCACTCTGTTTGCCACATAGACAGTTTTTGTAATAACAGAGCTTTAACAGAAGAGTTTATATCAAAAGAGTGTATTTTGCAATGACTTTTTACTAATTTTTTTTTGCAGGGGCTTAAACCAAAACACGCTATATTTGCAGGGGTCTTAATCATATTTAAGTCTTCATTATATCATTGTGATGAAACCACAATCCTAGGACGTTTTTTTATTTTGAATTTAAACAATCAACTCATTCTACTAAATCATTCCTTTTAGCTAATCACCGCCGAAAATAATATTGGTAATCACACAAGTCTCCGTGGATCGATAACTCTTTTATTACGCGATATAACCGTATACTTGTGGCTTATCAAGTTTTTGGCGTTGTTGCCGGAGACTTTATGATATTGATTAAATTATCACAATCCTAGGACACTTAGGACGCTTTTTATTCTGAATTTAAAACCAAACAATCAACTCCTTCTACTAAATCATTTCCCTTCCCCATAATTCATCCATTTTAATCCAAAAATACAAGTAACAACCAGAATCCAAATTGAAAAGCAAAGAATTGGCCCATTTTCACAACAAAGTGGCCTTCACATATGTTATCAATTCATTATTTATTTTTTATTTTCTCAGAATATTTTCACACTAGTTTACATGCCTCTTTTCCCATTATTTGATCCATTTTGCCCAACTTGTGAACTGAAGCTAACAATCCATAAAGGACTTGGATCTTCTCATTCCCACTCACCCTACAACTCCCTCCATCCTCTCTATCTCTCTCATCATCATTTATAATTTTTTAATTATTTTCTCTCTCTCCTCCCACTCTTGTATTTTGTGATGGAGAGGAAAGAGAGAAGGAGATGATCCAAACACATTCATAAAGGGTTGGCCAAATCAACTATGACAATGAATTTCTTCGAGACACGTTCATATTAGATAATAATTGCTAAATCAACTATGTCAGAGAATTTGTAGGAGGACATGTGTCATTATTTGTCCAAACTTTAAATTTAAAATGAGATTATTAATTAAATTATACCTAATAGTATTAATTTATCCCTGACTTATATAACTTAATATCAATTTGGTTTCCACGAATACAATGATTTGTTTTTAAAAATGAGTATCAATTTAGTCCCCCATATTTTAATTTAGTCGTTAACATTTACATGACGTGACAGAGTGAGATGATTTTTTTTGGCGTTTCAATTTGGTCCCTGAGATTTGCCACGCAAACACTTATTTGCCACGTCAGCTCTGTAAACACTGTTAACTAATTATGATTGACGGGTGGACTAAATTCATACACATTTATAAAAGTGAGAAGACCAAAATGAGCATTTTAAAAAAGTCAAAGACTAAATATGCTATTAACTCATTTTGTAAGTGGTGCATGATAAGAACCTTTAACAAATTGAACTAGATCTTACCCCGTGCGATGCACGAGATATCATTATGAAAATGTAGATAGTATTATGCATATTACAATTGTTATGTAGTTGAACAATATTAACATTGCAAAATAGTTTAGTGAAAAATATTGAGGTTAAAATTTAAAATGGAAAAAAGTGTTCACTTGAGTAATTTCAGTTAAAAATGAAAACAAAAAAAAAAGGAAAAAAATAGTTATTATTTGGAATCTCCCAATTATTTTAATTCGACTCTATAATTACTTTGTTTTAACCAAATATCTAGCACCACACAACAAATCCAACCATTTAACGGGGCAGTTGCACGATTTCCATCTCCCTCACTCCCATTTTTCCCTTCTTCAATCCTCTCTAGCCTAGTTCTCCCTATATATCTCAGTCTTCATCTTTCATCTTTTGATCTTCTTTCACCACCAACGTAACCGCAGAAGTTTGTCATCGAGGAACAGATCTACGCCAGATTCGAACATGCAAGCTCTCAATCGTCAACTACCTCACTCTCCAACTCTAAAGGACCCCAAATCACACTGCTTATTATCGTACTTTGCGTATTTTATCACGAAATTATTATTGTTTTCTCCAAATCAGTTATTGAGGAACGAACTTCGTGTATTTGGACATTTAAATTTTTTCCTGAATCCTAAAGTACCCAAAAACACACTGTTTAGTATCACACTTTACATATTTTGTCACGAAATTAATTTTTTGGTGAGTTGTAATGTTACCGAGATACTCCTATAAAGTATGATGAGTCATGCTTACAATGATTGCACATTTTTGGAGTAAAGTACTCCATAACACGTTGCTTAGGATCGCACTTTACATATTTGTCACGAAATTAATATTTTTCACCAAACTCGTTATTTAGGAACGGACTTCGCATATTTGAACATTTAAAAAAAATCAAACGTACCTCAAGAATATAGTGTTTATCGTCACACTTAACGTATTTTGTCGCAAAATTAATTTTTGTTTTTATCAGATCGGTTATTGAGGAACGAACTTTGCGTATTAGAACATCTAAACAAATTTTCGGACCCTAAAGTACCCCTAAACATACTATTTAGTGTCATAGTTTACATTTTTTTTTTAATATTAATTTTTTGGAGAGTTATAATGTGACCACGATATCCTCTAAAGTATAGTGGGTCATACTTGCAATGATTAAAAATTGTCTTGGAATATAACATACCTAAAAATAAATGAAAAGGCAACCATTTGGCGCCTAAAGTTTTCTTTGTATCCACTATAGCCTTAAGGGTTATAGATGACATTTGTCCACCTTTTCTTCACTACGACCGCATCTAAAGTAGGAGCAACGGTATAAAATTGAATGACACTGTTAGTTTTTTGAGAGATTATATCCTATTTAGTTCTTGACTTTTCAAAAATGTTCAATTTGATCTTTGACTTTTCATATATGTCAACTTAGTCCTTAACATTTTAAAAAGTGTGTCAATTTTGTCCTTCCGTCAACCACAGTTAGTTACAGAGTTGACGGGGCAGTTAAGTGCCGACGTGGCAAATCTGAGAAACCAAATTGTCACACCAAAAAAATAAATAATTCCATGTCTATTTCCATTTTTCTAATATTCCATTTTTTAATCTTTTATTTTATTCCAGGTCAGATAATTAGTTACTTTTCCATTTTTTTCTCCACTTTTCATTCAAATCACTCACGCCTCTTCTTCCTCTCTCTTTTCTCTCATTCCTCAACGCAAAAACAGAGTCGCTCTCAACTCAAATTATTCACACCCCTTCCTCTCCTTTTTCTCTAGTTCTCCAATGATAACCTTAAACTCCTTTTTAAGAAAGTTACTAAAGGAAAATGGATGAAAAATGCTAACTTTTAGATGTGTAAAAAACAAACACAGAGAAAGATGAAACTCATATGACAGAACAGAAACTGTGGCGTCCTGGATAGTCTCTTCGTGACGGCAGCCAAGCGGCGGCGAAACGGCGAGGGCGTGGTGGAGTGTAGTGGTACAGTTCTGGTCTTTTGCGATTCTGTGAGAGCGAGAGCAATTCTGTTTTTTGCGTTGAGACTTGAGAGCGATAGAATGAGAGAAAAAGGAGAGGAAGAGGCGTGAGTGATTTGAGTGAAAGTGGAGAAAAATGGAACTAACTAATTATCTAAACTGGAATAAAATAAAAGATTAAAAAATGGAATATCTATACCTATATATAAAGGGGATTCACTTTTGTAACTACTACTTTACCTTTGTAACTACTTTTGGTTTTGGTGTATCACTTTCCTTATTCCAACTTTGCCCCTATTGCTTACTTTTTTTCAACCTTGCGCATATATCTATACATTTAAATCCCAAGTATGATGTCTGTGACACCCTTTACCCCGAAAGTAATAATAAGAGAAAAGTACGAAAAATGAGTAATTTTTTTTTTCAAAATAATATTCGTAATTCATTTTCGAAATACCTTTCGCAAGTAAAAGATGTCATCAACTCCTTAAATCATATAAACGTTATTTATAAGAACATTAAAGCCTACGGCGATAAAACACTTTTTTTAATACAGTAACTAGAATGACTTGAAATATAATATTGAAAATACAACCCCAAATCCCGATGTCACATGATCAGAGCAATAAGCCTTTAACCAATTAAATAAAACACAAAGTATCATTAACGTGAAGTATCGTTCTGCAAGTTGCTGGGTGATCCGCAGTGATCACATCTCCACCGCTACACGATCGTAGAAGTCTACTCCAACAACACCTGGAATTCAATCTAAAAAGGTGGTGCACGGGTGAGAAAGAGCGTCCAACCCATATAAGGAATATAAGACCGAAACTAAAACAGCAAAGACAACCACAATACATCAAATCAATATCAAAAAGTCACTCTCAAAAGAGTGACCAACACAACATGTTCATACAGCAAGATGTCACAAGTAAAGCCACAAAGGGCTCGTACGTAAAAAGTGAGAGTCACATCACACCGTTAAAATCACTACAGTATATACAACAAACATAATAATAGTAACTAAAACATAGTCTACAATTTGAAATCATTGCATGATTATATTTTTATAATAAAAGAAGGTATATATTGTAGCATTTGAAAAAAGTTATTACTTTTTTGTCAAAAAAAATGTTATTACTTGTATCTAGAGCTGGCAAAACGGGCTACCCAGCCTATATCGGGCCGGCCCATACCGGGCTCGGGCTTTTGCGGGCTGGACTAAAAAACCCGGATCCAAACCCGCCCCTATGCAGGCCACGAGCTTTTTGGGCTAGCCTGCATTATACACAATATTAATTAAAAAAATTATTTTTTATAAAAAATAAAATAAAAATATGCTTATTATTTATATTTTAGGAATAGAGTAATTTAAAATAAGAAAGTGAAAACATTAAAACTTAAACTGTGGCTGCAACTTATGTTTGCTGCCTAATTCAAAACTGCAATATACATTGATAATCAACATTCATAACAAACAACTTTTTTTATGACAAAACCAAACAAACAACTTGTTATAACTATAAATAAATATTAAAAACATAACAGATACGTATATGATAAATTGTCAAGAAAAATACTTACATGTTAACTTGTTAATATTAGGTGCGTACATAATAAAAACATGTTTTAGAATATAGATAGATCATCATGCGAGTGCTTTTATAATATACATGGACAGTGGACCGTGTAGTTTATGTTTTATATATTGGAAACATAAAATATTTAGTGTCAAATTAATCACTTTAGGATATTCTTTAGGGAATTATGTCGTGACATATAGCACTTGCGGGCTTACGGGCTACCCATGGCCCGATCGGGCCGGGCCGGCACTGGCTCGGGCTTTTATGGATAGGGCCAAAAAGCCCGAATATAAAAATGGACTAAAATTTTTAAGCCCAAGCCCTATGTTTTTTCGGGCTCGGCCCATTTTGCCAGCTCTACTTATATCGATCAAAACATTGCGACACGTAGGCAATGAGGTAGGACCTTACAATAATTAGTAACACAATTAAATAACTAAAACAAAGGCACGCTTTGACCAATGATTTTAAATGAGACTTGGTACTACTTGAAATAGTGAAATACATTGCGAACATTTAACAATAAAAGAAAAACTCGTTTAATATAAGATTACAAAAAGTCTCAATAAACATTTTAATTTTTTTTGACAAAATAAACATTTTAATTATAAATCACAAAACCACGTAGCACAAATCATAGAAAAATATAGCTATAAAAAAGATCGCAAAAATTCAAGATTGCATAAATTTAAAATTCACAAAAGTAGGGAGGTAAAAAAAATAAAAAATAAAAAACAATACGCAAAAGATAGAGTCTACACAGAAAAGATCAAAAGACACAATAGACACGCAACGCACGGCCTAAGGAAAAGATCTAGCTCTTTGGAAAATTCTCTCCACGAATGAGAGTTGTTTGGGTTATCAAGAGGATTCTAACATCTTTATATCAGCTCTAACCATGATACTCTTTCTTAAGAATACCTATCACTCATCCTATTATCTTAAGAACTTAACCACTAATTTGGTTAGTCTCACGACTATCAAGAATCAAGTAATGCATGCAACTCTAATCAAAGTTAACACATTGAAAAGCACAATAAACAACACAAACAATCCGGTTAGGACCGAACTGCTCTAATACCACTAAATGTGACACCCTTTACCCCGAAAGTAATAATAAGAAAAAAGTACAAAAAATGAGTAAATTTTTTTTCAAAATAATATTCGCAATTCATTTTCGAAATATCTTTCGCAAGTAAAAGATGTTATCAACTCCTTAAATCATATAAACGTTATTTATAAGAACATTAAAGACTACGGCGATAAAACATTTCTTTTAATACAGTAACTAGAATGACTTGAAATATAATATTAAAAATACAATCCCAAATCCCGATGTCACATGATCAGAGCAATAAGCCTTTAACCAATTAAATAAAACACAAAGTATCATTAACGTGAAGTATCATTCTTCAAGTTGCTGGGTGATCCGCAGTGATCACATCTCCACGGCCACACGATCGTAGAAGTCTACTCCAACAACACCTGGAATTCAATCTAAAAAGGTGGTGCACGGGTGAGGAATAGCGTCCAAACCATATAAGGAATATAAGACCGAAACTAAAACAGTAAAGGCAACCACAATCCATCAAATCAATATCAAACAGTCACTCTCAAAAGAGTGACCAACACAACATGTTCATACAGCAAGATGTCACAAGTGAAGCCACAAAGGGCTCGTACGTAAAAAGTGAGGGGTCACATCACACCGTTAAAATCACTACAGTATATACGATAAACATAACCTGTATGTTCGATTAATCATCAACAACAACAACAATAACGACAACAATAACAATAGGACCACGATACCTTGCCCGATAATGCCCTACGACGAACAACAACAATAGGACCGGAATACCTTGCCCGAACGGGATACCTTGCCCTATAACGCCCTACGACGAACAACAATAGGAACGGGATACATTGTCCGATAATGCCCTACAAGAAAACAACAGGACCGGAATAGCCCGAACAGGATACCCTGACCGATAATGCCTTGAAGAACACCCAAGAGAGGACTATGAGGACCGGGATACCTTGCCCGATAATGCCCTAATAACAACAACAACAACAACAACGACAACGACAACAATAACAAGATCAGATACACATGCACCTAATCAGACGCGATATCGCACGACAACGAAAACGACGATGACAACAACAACAACTATACCTATCATCATCACCATCCTTTGAGGTACGGCTCGCCCATACTGCGACGAGTCATTGCCCATACCGCGACAAGGTTCCTCCTATACAATTTCAACTATTGAGGTACGGCTCGCCCATACCGCGACGAGTCTTTGCCCATACTGCGACAAGGTTCCTCTTACAATCATCAACTTTTAAGGTACGGCTCCCCCATGCTGCGACGAGTCCCTGCCCATGCTGCGACAAGGTGCCTTTAACAAATCTCGATCATAAAGATACAGCTCGTCTATACTCCAATGAGTTCTTGTCCATGCTGCGACAAGATTCTTCAACACGAACCAGCTCGCTAATCATCAACGAATGATAACTTGCCCATTGTGCGACAAGTCTCCGATAACAATACCCATGAAGCCAACCAGCAATCACCACGAACACGAACGTCAAGTCATTTAATAACCTTAGCAATTCCAAGTTGGTCCTGGCTACATCAATCTATGCTAAGATTTTTGTCTAAGTCTCAAACAACAAGAACTTCTTATTATTTTGAATTACCTATCATTCTAGTCTATTAACACATTAGACACTAGCTCATCCTACCACTTTTATAATTAAATGATTTACTAATCTACTCATATTAGAATCATCCAATAAACTCGACCTATTGACTACAATCATCCAAATAATAAAATTACAGTCATCCAAATAATTTAGTTACAGTCAACCAGATCATTTGGTTACAGTCATCCAAATCAAATAACCAAATAATTTAGAGACCATTTAAATCATTACAGTCATCCTGAATAATTACAGTCATCCAAATTGAATAAATAATATAAGTAATAAATAAATAATAAATAACAAATACAGGCAAAATATGGATAGCGATAATCAAAACTATCTTAGTCCTATCCCCTATTCCCCATATAGAATAGAAACTCTTTCCCCCGTACCTGATATCGAAGTGAGTGTCTTCCAATGCAAAACGACAAGAGAAAATTACGAGTTCTCAAGCATGATCTAAGTCTGATGGCGTGACCATTGACTCGAACGGATACAAGCAACAACGCTATCCAAAAGAGACAGCACGGTAACCACTATTCTGAAACACGAATCGAACGATCCAAAGAACAAATCTGATTTCATGGAATTTTGGCCAAATGTGAGCATGATCTTTGTTGAGAAAAGGACGAATCAAGGGATCACGTGAGAAGAAGCTGAATCGTATATGCCATGGCTCTAGGAGTGCATGATGGTTCTTGACAGATCTGAGTAACAATCGCTCTAAAGCTATAGTGGGCGAATTCGAGATTTTCGTGGTTAGGGGAGCTCGAGGATGGGGGGGTGGACAAAGGTGGTCGTGTCATGGCGGTGGTTTCGTGGAGATGGCCGGAGTTGTTCTGTTTCGTTGGGACAGAAAGAGGTGGGCTCGGTTCGTGACACGGGAAGGAAACACTCACGAAAAGAGGGAGGGAAGAAGTGGTTGCGGTGGTGGCCGTCCATGGCACCCATGGCGTTTCATGGGAGAAGGAGACGAATCGAACACGAGATAGGGGCTCCCATTGTTTGAATCGATGGCGGAAACAAACTCAGGAGGTGATTTCAAGTATGTTTGTAGAATTTGGGACCTCGTCGTGGCTTGATGATGAAAAACGAAATGGAAGAGGGAGGGCTCATAGGGTTTTGGTGGTGCTGCTGCTGCAAAATTGCAAGGAAGAAGAAGCAAGGGCGTGGGTCGGGTCGGGTCAGGGTCCAGAGAGAAGCGTTGGGCTGGTGTTGTGGACTGGGTCACGAAAATAAGGTTCTTGGGGGTGTGTTCAGCGAAAACAGGGGGTGCATGCGAGAAATAAAAAGCCAAAATCAATTTTAAATCATTTTTAAAGCCTAATTTCACTATATCTATTATTTTAACACCTCAATAGCTCATAATAACTTTTAAAGTAGATAACATCTAAAATGCTAATAATTATAAAAATAAAATACATATATAGTAACAATCATATATTACAAATACCATATAAAAATACATTTAGACGTGGCTTCAACTAATTTTAATAACTCAAATACACAATAAATCAAAATAATATAATCTTATCAAATCAAAATAATTCATAAAACAAGCACATACTAAACTAATCACAACGCACAAAAATTGGGGTGTTATGAGGAATAATAGAAGACAAAAAATAAGGATTCACCAACGAGAACAAGAATTGTCGGCAAGGAGATCAAATTATAGACGAGAGAAAGATAAAGGCAAACAAGTTGAAAACTCATCTCCTGCATGTAATACATTATTTTCTTACTCTTTTATCGTCACGTATTCATATCACACTATACATACACATTCTAATATTGACTTTCGTCAAGAAAAAAATCAATCTAATATTGACATTTTCATATTTGAATGCGTAGTTCACATCTCCCGACCTGTCTTCCAAGGAACAAATGATAATGAAGATGGACCAAGTAGAACACGTGCTAATGCCATCCCACCTGGTTTGTCATCCTAAACTTTATTTATTGATTTTATCCTTTTATTTAATTGCTAATGTCATCTCACCTGGTTTGTCATCCTGCATTACGCTAATTTGGCAGCAAGAAGTTTTGAAGGAATACACATGCCACTGATGGTGGACCAAGTACAACACATTCTAATGAAAATATGGTCAGTCTACTATTTTTAACATATGATCACATCACCACTAATTACAATTACTTGCAAATCAATTTACAATTGTTTAAATGTTTTTAAGACATACGTATCCAAAACAACTCAAGTTTTGATGAGCAAGAAGTACCAACTGTGCAAATGGTAGACTCGACTAATGTGTTCCCAGTTCCCACCATGTCGTAATGCAGGTACACTGATTTATTTTTAATAATGTAAAAATCAACTCATTTAATTATGTCATTTTAATCATGTTTGTGCCTTTGGATTAAGATTTTCTTCACAAACTATGTAATTTTTATGGACATTAGTTTTCATGACCATTCGCGTTCATTCTAGGGCTACAACAAAGATCCTAATCAAAGATGGAAAAATTGAAGGAGAAGATGGCAACTTCACTAAAAATGTTGTCTATAGATCATTCAATTAGTACTTTGTCTCTTCACCAACACCATCGAACTCGTACTTTGTCTCTTCTCTGGAACGCATGAGGACTGAGATCTAAATATTCTTAATCATTTAGTTCTGAACACTAAAATTAGAAGAAAAAATATCACCGATTTTGAAATTAGAAGGCAAATTAGTATGAGAGTGAGATCCACATGGGTGTTGTTTTTGTTGTTTGGCCTTGCATCAACTTTATGATTGTTTATGTGAGGAGCAATATGTTTCTGGAATGCGTTTCAGAGAGAGAGAGAGGAATGAAAGAGATGATGATTTGACATCCATGTTGGCAGCCACGTCAGCATCCACTAACAGTGTTAGCCAAAAACTAATGGCGGTGACCAAACTAGAAGCGTTTGGTATTTGTAAGGGCTTTTTTAAAAAAATTTAAATTATAAGAACGAAACTGAATTTTTTGGATCTTTGTAGGAACTAAACGTACATTTATGCCTAATTGATTTATTTATGTATGTATAACTTTGTTGTTTTCAGTTATATTGACACTTATGTGTTGACAATTTTTTTTAGGGGAGAAACTTTGAAAAGCAATGGAACATATGGAAGGATGAGATATCGCCAACACCTATTCTACCAATTGACCAGAAGGTTAGATTTAATATGTATATATATACCCAATTACATTTTGATATTAATTTTAGTCTTTCTTTACATACACTTAAAATCAATAATACTCTAAATTTTGTTGCCGAAGGTTCTTCGTCTAAAAGTATACTCTCTGGGCTGGGGTGCTACAGTCTCGGTAGACAAGCATAACTTTTGGATGCTGATAAATAAGGAAGTATCGCTTGCGGAAGAGGCTAATAGGTAATGCACAATGATTTCTTTATAGTATTTTATTTGTGAGGATGTGTTAGTTCAAAATAAATGCTAACTTCTTTTTCCAAATAAGAGGGATGATCAAAATGTACGATCAATTGGTGGCGGTTCTGCTAGCGCATTTCAGTTGAAACAAGAAATCTCCATTCTTCAGGTGTTTTTTCCTCTTTCTACACTAACTCAGCTTTGTTACTTTCAAAATAATATACAGTATATTATATAAGAATGAAAACTGAATAACAAGTGCAGTTTTAAAAAAAAAAATCTGACATTTTTTTGGTAAAATGCAGGGTCACACAAAATACTCCAGATTTTGAATCACTATTTGGTCTACCACATGAATGATACTTACTTTTGTACTTTACTAGTAATATACTCGTGCATCCGCACGGGGCGGTTGCATTACATGGTATGATTAGTACTCAAATCAAAATTCAAATTTTGAAATCTCAACATTATAAGGTAGAACAACTAAATTATGAAATAGTTTTGTTGTTGTGGGACAAATTCAGAAGTTACCACAAATTAAGGACAAATAAAGTAGAATAACATTTAAATTATAATTAGTTCAAAACTACTAATAAAATAATTAGTAGGAGAATAATAATCCTTTTGTCTTGAAATTTTAAAAAACCAACAGATTAGATGTTCTTCTTGCACAAAGAAAAATATAAAATTCTAAGACAAATCTTCTATATTAAGATATCTACCCTAATCTATCAATCAATCAATTATTTTGTCGTCTTTCTTTAGAACCTTCACGAATAGACGTTCAGAACTATAATATCATGAAAAAATTATAATTAAGTGGAAAATGTTTCAATAAAATAAAATACAAACGAATAGTCTTCCTTAATATTCTTTGAAACCCTAGGTGTCTAATAAAGGTCAAAGGCCTAAAAATAATTGCCAAAATCAAGAAATGTTCTTAGTGAAAAAGACATCACGGGACTTATATGATACTACTCCGGACTCATATAAGCAATAAACAACTTTTTAGATTCATTGAAAAAGTGATGTATCTAGACAGCAAAGATTAAAATTAGTTCTCATTTTCATATACGGTTATTAATAAAATAAACTTAGGTTTTGATTTGCTGCCAAACTATATGAATAAAGTAAAAAGTTATGGCATTCCTTGTCAAAAAAAGTAAAAAGGTATGGCATTTGATGGTTTCACTATAATTCGCAATAAACTATAATTCGCTATAAACAGGACAACTACTTAGTGTAGCAATACTTATTATAAACTTAACACAAATAAGAATAACAAATCGTAGTTCCACCAAGATTTACAATGTCAATATTTAAAAGACGCAATTTGCAGATGTAACAAAATAGAAATAAAATACCAGATCTCAAGTTGTGTTCATGTTGTTATCAGTTTGTCTAAAAACTTTTTGATCAACCATTGTAAACCATCGAATACTGAGTACAAATAGATGAACCATGAGTATCAATTGGGGAAGGAAAAAGAATTAAAAATGTAGGAATGTGGCGGCATCTATTTCTAAGCTAGGATCAGTCTACTGTGGTAGTGTCAAAATAAAAGTCATTCTCAAAGAAAGAAAAAAACAAAAACCTATAAAAAAAACTGGAAATATTCTAAACTACTTTGCTGTCATGCAACAAAATTCACCGACAACTGTCAGAAGAGAGCATAACCATGGCCATTTCAAGCATTTGTAAACCCAAAATATTGGACTTTTGTTTGAGACATCAAGAAAAATACAAAAATCTATCTCTTATTCTGAATTGAAAAGTATGAAATCCTCTAAATTCACTCATACAATGATTTCCTCTTCAAGTGTGGATACACATAAGCATAACCCCATAAACAAAATCTATGAAACCAAAACCCCTTCCCTATATACCAAATTATCCCATAAACCATTTATGGTATTCAACAACTCAGTCGTTGTGAGACTATGATGGTTCATCCCACATAAACATAGCAAGTAAGTATTTGTATCACAAATGTTAACTAAAACATAATAAACTTCCGACATTGCAAACTTCCAAGAATAACAGCAACACATAGTAAACTTAACTTTTTTGCACACATTATGTGTGTGTTTGGATGGGCGGTGGGATTGCCGCGCGGCAACACAAAAACCACGGCAGAACCACGGTGAAGGCAATGCTCCAATTTGTAGCTTCGAAGCCACCGTGATTTTTCCACGGCGAAACACCCTGCAGACGTGCGTTTGGATTGCAAACGTGCAACCAAACACACGCTATAAGAGGTGAGACATAACAGAAGTTTTAAAACATATATGCAGACAAAACAATCTGCGGCTCCACCTAATAATGCTCAAACATAATCTCAAGGATAAAATAAGAATCTTCAGAAAAAAAAAAACTGTCAAAATTGATGGTTGGCAAAAGTTAATTTGCATTCAGTGTTAGTTTGCATTTTAAGCAGTCAAAGATAGAGTGCTCCATTGAGGATTAGCTCCATCATGCAATGGCAGCAGCATTGTCCACTGCCCATATACGTGTCCTTTCTTATGTGGAGATGGATAAGGAGAATAGAAGACATTGGCACTCAGCTTCACTTTGTGACTTGTGTTAGCCATAAATGAATAACTGGAGCTATCAAAATGCTCAAGATACTACACTAAAGGAAGGAAAAACAGTTGTACAGCACAAACAGTTGTACATGCACAGTACAGATCCAGAATTTTTCTCTGATCTTTCAAGAATTGTCTTCCAACTTTCGAAATCAACCAGCTGCAATTCAAATTTCATCAAATTTAGAACAATAACACACAGCACATAAGGATTACTTTTGGTTTTGCCCTAATATTATTCAGTTCAGTGTTAGTTTGCATTTTAACATTCAAAAAGGATTATTAGACTGTTAATAAAGTGACATATTTTTTTAATCTCAAAATCTTTCATTATAGATGAAACCAATATTAAGAACAATCCTAGTCATATGAAGCTTAAAAAACATCTAATTTCACACCAACTCAGAAATCAAATCATGTCTGTGACTACACCAAAACATATCAAAGAATAACAACATAGAAGATCATAAGATTAAGAAGTGAAAACAGATCAAAGAACAACAACATAGAAGATTAAGAAGTGAAAACCCTAAAAGATAGATTAGGGGAAATCGATTGGAAACGGTTTTAAACTTGAGAAAATGGAATTTCAACGAAGAAAGTGAGAAAATGGAAATTTAAAGCACAGGATTTCGTTTTAAACCAGAGAAAATGGAAATCTGTAGCAGAGCATTTCGTTTTTTGGAAAAAATCGAAGCAAGGTTCCGGTTACTTACGTTGATGTCTGCGAGGAAAACGCGAGATGAAGTGGAACGGAAGCTTTGTTTTCACGACTGAAAGGAAGATTGGAATCTATAGCTTTGTTGAAGTTGAAAGTTGAAGGAAGATGAAAGATAGAGAATGAGAGAAGAAATCGGTTGTTGAATGTAGTAGGGTTAGGGAAGATATTGGAAGCTGTAGATGAAGATTTCATTGGGTTTGATTGAAGTGAATTCTCACCGTTGGAAATCTGCAAACAAGTTGTCCCTCGAGCTTTGCAATGTTTTCCCGTTAATTTCAAACAAATTCGGTTCCAGTAATTATCCAACAGATATAGATACGACCAGATTTTAACAAATGTAGAAATCAAAAGACCAAATTAGCCTTGTGTTAGTTTTTCCTTGATAACTAAAAAAAAGATGTCAATTAGTGGTTGAGGCTATTATTGGGTTTTTAAGTGTTGTTTACTTGATTAAATAGAATAGAAGAAGAAACAGATGTCAATTAGTGGTTGGGGCTATTATTGGGTTTTTAAGTGTTGTTTACTTGATTAAATAGAAGATATTAGATTAGATAGATTTTAACTTAATTTAAAGCATCGTATAAAGTCTCCAATCCTATGTATCTTATTTAGTTGGCACACATGGAATATAACCTTTAGAATAGAATATATACTTTTGCGTTCAACTTTTGGACATTGCAGAATTCATAATTGAGTTGTTTCCAATGCAGCAAAAATTGTGTGGTACCCATTTTGTAACACCCTGATAATTACTAACATGTAGAATTACCGAAATGCACTAAATGGTATACATCAGAGTAACTTTCTGTTAATGAATATTGAACACAGACTAAAAATTTCGATAATAAATATCAAATGGTTCTCTGAACCTCATTAACTTCCTGAAAATGCTTAAGTTTCATAACTTAAGACTTATACAATCCTGGTGTTCAATACTCAAAACATAAAGTAGCGGAAACGATTTTACAACTTATACAGTGATAGTCATACAATCGATAACATAAACTAGAAAAGCACCAAGGCCTAAACAGGAAATCAAGTCTCCAATGACTCCATGAGTCGCACCGGCTAACCGTGCTATGTCGCCTTAGCTTTCCCCTGCTTCTCTGTAAAAACCACAACATATAAAAGGTGAGATAAACATTATTTCAGTGAGTCCTATCGAGACTCCTTACTAACTCTAGCGGTTCATTATTCTTAACTTGTGAACCCATGACCCTAATAAGCAACCATGTGGACATGTAGTTTACCTCTTGTAATTTGTAGCCCTAATAAGCGACTACGCATTACATTTCTTTTACTTTCATCATTCTAGCATACCACCTCAAGCCTACCTATTCTAAGGCACTTCTTCGGCTTTCGGTGAACCCATCCCGCTATTACTAGTGGGAGAAACATGTGAGCCTAGGATTTAGGGCTCATGACTTCCCCCCTAGTATGCTAATCCTCTAAGGGTCGTCACCCTTGACCTCAATTTATATAATTTATATAAATGCACCTGAATTGAGCCGTCTCTTAATTTCATTCATGTACCATCTACCCTTCCTCAAGGGAAGGTATCTTGTCTTGAATTAAACATTACTTGAATTGAGAGTTTAAATGTCTTTATAGACTTACAATCAATTAACTTAGCATGACATGATGAACTCTAGGTTTGTTATCTCAACATGATTCGTATGCACTTGCGTTCACTATAGTTCGGTTTTTCCAACATTCTTAACTTTCAAAACAGAGCATTTTATAGTTTGAATTATACCTCTGAATAGACCTTTCAATAAGCTTTAAAACGCAACTGAAAACACCTCAATCGAATTCCCGGATCAAAAGTTATCGCGAAAACAAAATCAGTAGGGTTTGCTGAAAATTACACTGCGTCGCGACGCGAAAAGTTACAGAAACGAAAACTGTCACAATTTTATGCATGGTCGCGAGGCGACGGCCACGGGTCGCGACGCGACCGTTGGCAGAAGTGAAGAAAATGACTTTTCAAAATTCCATTTTGTTTCGTTTTGCTTTCAATCCGGTGCCGAGACATTTTAGGAATTCCGTGACTTAAAAACAAACATTTCAACCAGCAATTCAGTCATATTCCAGCGAAAGCATTAAAATCAATCAAATCAATAAAATATATATATATTCACTGAAAAACCGTAAAAACGCCATTTTCCCGAAAACGGTTTTTGACCCAATTCTTTTCAAAACGAAACGCGAGACATAAAACTCAGTAACACAACACTTCCCTAAGAGAGTATAGAACTCACCGATTGCGATGAAAATCGCAAAATTCCGAGACTCCGAGAACTCAACCGCTCCAAAAACCACGAACTCTCCCGAACCGCTCCTTTAACGAACTCATCTAGGACTCGATTCTGACTTCGGAACAGCAACCAAATTCAAATCTCAGCAACTCAATCACTTTTCCTTGCTACTGAAACACCCTCCTATCTACGGAATCGATATCTCTCGAACTTTGACGACTCGGACGAAATTCGACGAACCAACGTTCTAGCTCCAATTCTGTTTTCACAGCATCAATGAGCAGATTTGCAACCAATGTATCTAGGTCAATTCTTAACTAAAACCCCTCAAACTAGTGCCCATTGTGTAGACAATTTTGTCTAGTTTCATATGGTACAGACTTCAAACCGATTCGACAATTCTTCAGGGAGTTGTAACAGAAACAAGTGGACTGGGTAAAAACTGTCTCTAATCCAAAACTGAAACTTGTAACTCATTTTTCTCCCACCATACTCAATGAAATCCGTTAATTCTTGTGCCTAATTCGAATCATTTCGTGTCTAGTTTCTGAATTGACAAAAATCACGATCAACTGAGTTGTGTACAGAGAGATATAGGGCAAATATCGAAGAGGGTTCCAACGGGTTTCCAGCAGGATTTGATTCTTCAAGGTGAACTTGTTGCATCTTCAATCCCAACTTCGAATTTCAGCTTCAGCAACTACCCAAAATGAACTAGGTTCTGGTTCAGTAGCCACAACTCCTTAAATGTGCTTCAATCCATAATGTTGTTGTCCTAACACTTTAACATTGCTCTAGACTCAACTTGTAAGAGCTACAACTCACTACTCTCCTAAGACTCCATTTTTCTCACCTTGGACCTTGAAGTTTCAGAAATGGTAGAATGGAATTCAGAAGGGTGATGATGGTGTTTTTGGTATCAAATTGAAGAGGAAGAAAAATGGAAGAGATTGATATAAAAATATTGCACATGCATGAAGGTTTGATGATTTCACCCTCTCCAAGCTCTCTCTCTCTCTCTCTTTCTCACGACTTCACCCTCTCCCCCTCCTTCTATCTTTGCTGAGTTTCTGGAAAAATAATGGAGGTGTGGTGTTTGGGTCAGCTGAAGACTATTTAATGAGTAAAATTACCATGTTGCCCTTATGTCTAATTTTGACTTAAACCTCCTTAAACTTTTCTTAATTCAATTCTAACTCCATAACTAAGCAATAACTTATGCAATAATCAAATATTGCATGAAGTGGTGTTTTGTGAAAGGTGGTTTAGCTGAAACTCATTAATGGGTGGAAAAGACAAAAATGCCCTTATCCTAGTATGTTCGCTTAAAATCCCAATTAGCTCGCCAATCAATCAACAATTTAAGTACTAATATGTTTTAGCACACAAGTACAACATAATTCACTTAATCAAGTATGCTAATTACTTAACTTGACCTCTTGCTAATTTAAATAAATTAAATTAGTTAAATTGGGGATGTTACACATTCCTTTTTTTTTTGGGACCAAAACCCATTCCTTATTGTGTAATGCATTTATTCTTCTTTTTAGCGCAAATATTTAATAGAAACCAGAAGTACCCTTCTGCAGTTCTGCTCCATCGTTCATTCGTGGATAGAATAGTTTTTTTTTATGCTCATGGTATGCAGAATGAAGATATCTTGCTTGGATACCTTGATCATGCATGTACCTCACTCTTTTTTAAAGGATATTTTTTGGATTAATTAAATAGGAGATAAGGAAAAGAGAAGCAACAATTTGGCTGCCTTGGGGAGTTGTTCGTGAAGGAATATTCACCTCTTAATCCATATGCTTATGTTATTGGTGATTTTTCACCAACAAAATGCTATTTACATTTTAGTTCGTGGTCATTCCATATACTTATGTTGTCATTTTTTGAGTACCATCTCTCAAAATAGACATACTTATACCCTACGACTATGTAAGTATTTAGTGAAGCCAACCAATTTCACAGTAACGAAAAAAGACTAGCAGAAGACGGGCACTCTCGTGCCCATCTTTTGCTTTTAATTAATGCGCTACAGTAGATACTTATGTAGCCGTAGTTTATTGTGTGGTCAGGACTAGGTTAAATCAGACCAAATGAGCTTCGCTCCAAAGGCCCAATAAGCACATCACTCCAAACCACTATGAGCACCATCCTGATCTAACGGCCGAGCTCGGCTCGACGAGATCGAAAGTTCAAGATTACACCTCATCTCTTCACGGGTGCTTCCTTACATCTTTGGGATCGACGTGTCACTCACCAACAAAACTTATAAATATGTAACCTCACTCTAGCGTTATTGGTGAGTGACACGCATATCCCTAAGGCGCATGGAAGTGTATGTGAAGTGATGAGGTGAGATCTTGACCGTTCGATCTCGCCGAGCCGAGCTTGGTCGTTGGATCAGGAGGGTGCGCATAGTGGTTTGGAGCGATGTGCTTATTGGGCCTTTGGAGCGAAGCCCACTCACCTCCTTTTTCATTATATATAGACTCTCTAAGGCCTTTTTTTTTTGTACCCCCATCAACTCCCATCTACCCCCATCAAATTGCTAAAACCCGAAAATACCCCTGCCCAACTTACAATTCGCTCGGATTTACCTTCATCTAAGGTAAATCCGCTTTGTTATTTTTAAAGTCGGATTTACCTCAGATGGGGGTAAATCCGATTTCAAAAATAACAAAGCGGATTTACCTTAGCTGAAGGTAAATCCGCTTTGTTATTTTGGAAATCGGATTTACCTGGTGGGCACATAAATCCGATTTCCCTAAAAAAAGAGAAAATCGGATTTATCCCACCTAAGGTAAATCCGATTTCCCTAAAAAAAGAAAATCGGATTTATTCCACCTAAGGTAAATCCGATTTTGTTATTAAAAAAAATTGTTTTTTATTTAATTTTTTAAAAAAGGTTATAAAATGCTACTAAAAATCCGTTAAACAGCCAAAACTAATCCAAAAATTATAAAAACACCACTAAAAATCTAATAAAACCAAAATAAGGTTATGCAAATTTTTTCAGATTTTTTGGAGATTATGAAAAATTAAAAAAATTAATATAAAATAGTAAACGATGAAATTTGGGATTTTGAGGTCCCCAGTTAAGGTAAATCCGATTTGTTATTTTTCAAAGCGGATCTACCCCATCTTAAATAAATCCGATTTTAGTGGAAATCGGATTTACCTAAATCCGATTTAAATTTTTTAAATTTTTTAGTGGAAATCGGATTTACCTAAATCCGATTTTCAAAAAAAAAAATTGAAATCAGGATACGTTCGGGATTTTTAATTTTTGTGAAGGGCAATTGCGTCTTTTTGCAGGGTCGATGGGGGTAGATACTAGATAGGGAGGTGGTGGGGGTACCAAAAAAAAAAACCCACTCTCTAATATTTCAGATCACATCGTGGGTGAAGAAGTATAAGCCCTCTCTTTTTATAGATCTAACCCATCTCTTTCTTCAATACTCCTATCTCATCCCATCGTGAAGTATATCTTAAGCCCTAGAATTTTTCTTATCTGTAATTTTCATTTTCAATTTGTGAATCTCTCTGCTGAACATAACACGCATCATCTATGACTATGATTCTCTATTTCGCTAACCATGTCATAGAGAATACGAAGCGATGCGATATCAATCGGTTCCTCATGGACTGGCATTTTCCTTTTTTATCCATGGATTCTTGCTATTTCTCGGAGGCTCCACATTTTAATTTCTCAAATATTCTTTCGACTCCGTTTCTTCTTTTATGCGTTTTTATTATTATTTTTTAAAATCATGGAATTCATTGCAAAATTCCGACCTTTTTACAAATTGGATTGACAAGTCTTTTTTTCGTTCAGTTTTCTTTTTGTTTTTTTTACCCTCTTAGGTGCTGATTACTTTTCCCTAAAATCATGGAGTCAATTTCTAATTGTGAAGTTATTTGTTTTTGTTAATTTTATAAAATTGAGTTGCAAGCGTTTTATTTGTTGTTCTTTATTCGGCTATGTATGTGAATGGTTGTAGTAGATGCTTGATGATGATTTATTTGCTTTAACCACACTGAATAGAAGCTCGATGGGGGGTTTATGCCTATTTCCTTTTAGTCCGTGATTTGCTTTTTGTGCTTGATTTTGCCTGGTGATTTTTGTCTCTAACCAAAGAGGTTTCATTTAGTTTCCTCTTCTGTTAGAGATTGAAGGAATGCATTTTGAAGCACTTGAAGCATCTGGGCAGGGAAGGGGCATTTTCCCATCTCAAGTTTTCTCTTGTGGAAAAATTTGGCCTTTCGACTGAGAGCATAACTTTAATTTTGATGTTATTCTTAATTGTTGAGGTGTCTCGTATCCACTGTTGTAGATCTGTTAAAGGACATGTATAATTAATTGTTTCTAGGTTATCTTGATTACTAATTCATTCATTTTTAAAAAAGAACTGTAACACCTATAGTGGCAGCAAGAAATCATAATCTTACATAGTAAGAGAATTAGTATATGCCATTGTACTAAAAGAAGCCATTATATTTGAATTAGTATATGCCATTATATCTTTACTAACATGATTGGTTTTGTTACATAAAGACCTGGTAGCATCAGTTGCAAGCAGAAGCATAGCTTTATAGATATATTTATACTTGAATTAGTATATGCCATTATTTCTTTGGTAACATCATTGAGTGGTGGAACATTAGGTATTATAGGTATAGTTGAATTATATGCCATTAATTATTAGGTTCTGATTATATTCCTCAAAATCCTTGAATCAATTGCTAATTGTGAAATTCTTTTTATTGTTTATTTTATAAAATTGAGCTTTAAAAATTTTGTTGCTGGTGTTCTTTACTAGGCTATGTATGTGAATGTTTGTTGGGGTTGTTCGATGATGATTTATTTGCTTTAACCACACCGAATAGAAGCTGGGTGGCGGTTGATGCCCCTTTCCTTTAAGAAAGAAAACAGAATGGTATTTTGATTATACAGAATTTAGAAGTGAGTGTATGCAAAGGGAGAATTCCAGGGCCTCTCGAACTGGTTCCTCATGGACTGACATTCTCCTTTTTATCCATGGATTCTTGCTATTTCTTGTAGGCTCCACACTTTCTAATTTCTCGAATATTCTTTCAACGATTCTTCCTTCATGCATTTTGATTATTATTTTTTACAATCAAGAAATTCCTTGCAAAATTCCGACCTTTTTACAAATTGAATTGTAAAGTCTCTTTTTTGTTCAGTTTTTTTTAACCTCTTAGGTTCTGATTACTTTCCTTAAAATCATGGAATCAATTTCTAATTGCTAAGTTCTTTGTTTTTGTTAATTTTATAAAATTGAGTTGCAAGCGTTTTATTTTTGTTGTTTTTTATTCGGCTATGTATGAATGGTTGTAGGGGATGCTCGATGATGATTTATTTGCTTTAACCACACTGAATAGAAGCTGGATGGTTGTTGATGCCGCTTTCCTTTAAGTCTTTGATTTGCTTTTTGTGCTTTTCTTTGCCTAGTGACTTCTATCTCTAACAAATGAGGTTTCTTTTACTTTCCTCTTCTCTTAGAGATTGAAGGAAGGCATTCTAAATCACTTGAAGCAGCTGGGCTTAAATGGAAGAGGCATTTTCTCATCTCAAGTTTCTCTTGTGGAAAAAATTGGCCTTTCGACTGAGAGCAATAACAGCTAACTTTAATTTGCATGTTATTCTTAATTTCTGAGGTGTCTCATATCCACTGTTGCAGATCTGTTAAAGGATAGGTTTATTCTTGTTCATTAATTCATTTTTAAAAGAACTGTAACACCTATAGTGGCAGCAAGAAAACATAATCTAACATAGTAAGAGAGTTAGTATATGGCATTTTACTGTGAGAAGCCATTATATTTGAATTAGTATATGTCATTATATCTTAACTAATGTGATTGGTTTTGTTACATAAAGGCTTGCTTAGCATAACTTAGTTATACTTGAATTAGTACATGCCATTATTTCTTTGGTAACATCATTGAAAGATGGCAGCATTAGGTGTTATAGTTATACTTGAAGTATTATTCCTCAAAATCATTGAATCAAGTGCTAATTGTAAAATTCTTTTTTTGTTTATTTTATAAAATTGAGTTCTTAAAATTTTGTTTTTGGTGTTCTTTATTAGGCTAGGTATGTGAATGTTTATTGGGGATGCTCGATGATGATTTATTTGCTTTAACCACACTGAATAGAAGCTGGATGGTTGTTGATGCCGCTTTCCTTTACGTCTTTGATTTGCTTTTTGTGCTTTTCTTTGCCTAGTGACTTCTATCTCTAACAAATGAGGTTTCTTTTACTTTCCTCTTCTCTTAGAGATTGAAGGAAGGCATTCTAAATCACTTGAAGCAGATGGGCTTAAATGGAAGAGGCATTTTCTCATCTCAAGTTTCTCTTGTGGAAAAAATTGGCCTTCGACTGAGAGCAATAACAGCTAACTTTAATTCGCATGTTATTCTTAATTTCTGAGGTGTCTCATGTCCACTGTTGTAGATCTGTTAAAGGACGGGTTTATTCTTGTTCATTAATTCATTTTTAAAAGAACCGTAACACCTATAGTGGCAGCAAGAAAACATAATCTAACATAGTAAGAGAATTAGTATATGGCATTTTACTGTGAGAAGCCATTATATTTGAATTAGTATATGTCATTAAATCTTAACTAATGGTTTTGTTACATAAAGGCTTGGTAAGCATAGCTTTATAGATATAGTTATACTTGAATTAGTACATGCCATTATTTCTTTGGTAACATCATTGAAAGATGGCAGCATTAGGTGTTATAGTTTACTTGAAGTATTATTCCTCAAAATGATTGAATCAATTGCTAATTGTAAAATTCTTTTTTTGTTTATTTTATAAAATTGAGTTCTAAATTTTTTGTTTTTGGTGTTCTTTATTAGGCTATGTATGTAAATGTTTGTTGGGGATGCTCGATGATGATTTATTTGCTATAACCACACCGAATAGAAGCTGGCAGGGGTCGATGCCCCTTTCCTTTAAGTCTTTACTTTGCTTTTTCTGCTTTGTTTTGCCTGGTGACTTCTTTCTCTAACAAAAGAGGTTTCATTTAGTTTCCTCTTCTGTTAGAGGTTGAAGGAAGGCATTTTGAAGCACTTTAAGCGTTGGGCTTAAATGGAAAGGGCATTTTCCCATCTCAAGTTTTCTCTTGTGGAAAAAATTGGCCTTTCGACTGAGAGCAATAACAGCCACAACTTACTTTAATTTTCATGTTATTCTCAATTGCTGAGGTGTCTTGTATCCACTGTTGTAGATTTGTGAAAGGACATGTATAATTAGTTGTCTATGGGTATTTAATCTTGATCACTAATTCATTTTTAAAAGAACTACTGTCACACGTACAGTTTCAGCAAGAAACTTAATCTTACATAGTAAGAGAATTAGTATATGTCATTGTACAAAGAGAAACCATTATATTCAAATTATTATATGCCATTATATCTTTAGTAAGATGATCGATTTTGTTACATGAAGACTTGGTAGCATCAATTGCAAGCAGAAGTGTGATATAGTTATACTTGAATTAGTATATGCCATTATTTCTTAGGTTCTGATTAAGTGATTATCATTCCTCAAAGTCATTGAATCAATAGCTAATTGTGAAATTATTTTTTTTTGTTTAGTTTTTAAAATTGAGTTTTGAAAATTTTGTTTTTGTTGTTCTTTATTAGGTTATGTAAGTGAATGTTTGTTGGGGATGCCCGATGATGATTTATTTGCTTTAACCACACCGAATAGAAGCTGGATGGGGGGCTGATGCTGCTTTCCTTTAAGTCTTTGATTTGCTTTTTGTGTTTTGCTTTGCCTGGTGACTTCTTTCTCTAACAAAAGAGGTTTCTTTTAGTTTCCTCTTCTGTTAGAGATTGAAGGAAGACATTCTGAAGCACTTGAAGCAGCTGGGCTTAAATGGAAGGGGCATTTTTCCATCTCAAGTTTTCTCTTGTGGAAAAATTTGGCCTTTCAATGAGAGCAGACAACCACCACACCTAATTTTGATTTGCATGTCATTATTAATTGTTGAGTTATAACTTATATCATATCCACTGTTGTAGATCTGTTAAAGGGTAGGTTGAACTAATTTTTACTGGGTCTTTTAGCTTGTGTCATTAATTCATTTTTAAAAGAACTGTAACATCTATAGTTTGAATATAGTTTGAAAACATATGCTTACATAACAAGATATTAATTACTATATGCTATTATATCTTAAGTAACATCGTTGAGTGATGGCAACATTAGTTACAAAGAGAAACGCAATTTTATGGATATAGTTTTACACTTATAATTGAGTTTGTATATGTAATTATCTCTTTGGTAACATCATTGAGAGTAATAGATAAGTAGAATATTAATAGTAGATATGAAAGGTTGGCAGAATAATGAATAGATAAAACTTGAAAGGTTGGCTGAATAATGAATAGATAAAACTTGAAAGGTTGGCACTTATTTCATAGGATATGAAAGGCCAACATCTCTTGTATAAATAGAGCCTTGTTCTCACTTCTAAAATAATGAAAAACAGAATATAAGTTCTCTGAATTAGACTTAGTTAGAAGTCTCTAAATCTATCATAGAAGTCTCTAAATCTATCATGGTATCAGAGCCAGAAACGTCTTCCATCGCGCCACCACTGTGGCCGACGTTCCTGATCGTCTCGCCGGTGACATTGCAACCGGTCGTCGCATCACTGCTTCGTCTTCGTTTCTGTCAAGCTTTCTTCTACTTTCATCAATGGCGTCGTCATCTACGAATCAACCGTCGCTCAAACCGTTCAAATCTTTTCAATATCAAGTTTCAGAGAAGTTAACCGGTGATAATCTTCCTCTCTGGCTCCAACAGGTGGAACCGGTTCTGCGCGCGCATAAACTTCATCGTTTTTGCGTTTCTCCAGAAGTTCCAACGCGTTACTTGACTGATGCTGATCGTCTTGCTGAAATTGAGAATCCTGCATATGTTGAATGGGAACTGCAGGATCAGTTGCTGCTTGCGTGGCTTCAATCTTCATTATCACCATCAATTCTCGCCAAGGTAATCGGATGTCGCTACACATTCCAGCTTTGGGACAAAATTCATCAACATTCGCACGCGAAGACAAAAGCGCAAGCAAGACAGCTTCGTGCTGAATTGCATAATACGAAGAAAGGTGAACGTTCAATAACTGAATTCTTCGCGCGTCTTAAAACGATTACTGATGCATTACTCTCTATTGGGGAAACTATTTCGTTGCAAGAACAGTATGATGTTGTTCTTCAAGGCTTGCCTGCAGAATATGAATCTATCACTACCCTTTTATCCACAAAATCTGAGTGGTTTGAATTTGAGGAACTTGAGGCACTATTACTTGCACATGAGAGCAGAATTGCCAAGCAAACTGATGTTGCTACTGCTGTTGCTTCCTTGAATCTGTCACAGGCAATTTCTAAGTCTGAATCTCAACCTAAATCTACTAATGACATTGCTGTTACTACTGATACTATACCACAGGCTCAATTCACTGCATCTAGAGGTAATTTCCGTGGTGGTAGAGGTGGCAGATTTGGTCGTGGTGGCCGTGGACGTGGTCGCAGCAATGTCCAATGTCAAGTTTGCTCTAGGTTTGGCCACGATGCTTCTGTTTGCTATCACAGATACACACCTCAGTTTGCTGCTCCTGCAATGGTCCCTAATTTTGGCAATCCTTATCAATATGTGCGCCCTGGCTATGTTCCTCCTGCTGCTAATGCTACTGTCTGGCAGTATCCTGGTGTTGCTGCTGCAGCACCACCTACTGCTCATGCTACTATGTGGCCTCAGCAAGCTGTGGTGCCTCAACAGGCTCTCTTTCAACCTATGGTTCCTCAAGCATTTGCTGTTCAAGCTGCTCCAACATTTACCGCTAGCAATCTGACCGGTGATACAGCTGCTTCTCACCATATGTCTGGTATACCTCCTAACCCCGCCACTGCTACTACACTCTCTGGCCAGGATCATGTCTTCCTTGGTAATGGACAAGGTTTGAAGATTCACTCTATTAGCTCAGAATCTGTCCCTTCCCCTTTTGATCCCAAACGTACCCTCCATTTTAAAAATATTTTATATGTTCCTCAACTAACCAAAAATTTACTTAGCATTAAACGTTTCAATACTGATAACAATGCCTTTTTCCAATTTCACCCCTCTCATTGTTTTGCTAAATCCCAGGATGATGGAGCAACTCTTCTTTGTGGCAAAGGCACCTCTGATGGACTCTACCATATCCCAGGACCTTCCTCTGCAGTAACAACCCCTCTTGTCAAGTCAATCATTCCTCAAGTCATACCTCAAGCCAATGTGTCTGTTTCTTCTCCAATACACATTTCCTCCACTAGTTCTCTTTGGCATAACCGTTTAGGTCATCCGAACATTCATGTACTAAATAGTGTGCTCTCTATGTGTAACAAACCTATTATCAATAAAAATAAGATTGACTTTTGTGTTGCTTGTTGCATGGGTAAACATCACAAATTGCCTTCTCAACCCTCTACTACTGTGTACTCTCATCCCCTTGAGTTAATATTCTGTGATCTATGGGGGCCTGCACCTATGGTGTCCTCCATGGGTTACAAATATTATATCTCCTTTGTAGATGCCTTTAGCCGTTACACCTGGATTTATTTTCTTAAAGTCAAATCTGATGCTCTTTCTATCTTCACACAGTTTCAAAAACTTGTTGAAAACCAATTTAATTGTAAGATAAAAGCTGTCCAATCTGATTGGGGGGGAGAATTTCGCCCTTTCAGTCAATATCTTGCTTCTATAGGTGTGGCTCATCGTCTAATTTGCCCTCATACTCACCATCAAAATGGGGTAATAGAGAGAAAACATAGACACATTGTTGACATGGGTCTCTCTCTATTATCGCAAGCCTCCTTACCTCTATCCTTTTGGGATCACTCTTTCCATTCCTCTGTTTACCTTATAAATAGGCTTCCATCTCCTCACCAAAACCATTCCATTCCTTATACTACCATTTATCAAAAACCTCCTGATTTTAGCTTTCTTAAGGTCTTTGGTTGCTCATGTTTCCCTTTACTTAGGCCCTATCACAACCAAAAGTTTCAATTCCGCTCTGCAGAGTGTATTTTCTTGGGATATTCATCAAATCACAAGGGTTACAAGTGCCTTGATGCCACGGGAAAGTTGTTTGTCTCCAAGGATGTTGTATTCAATGAGAATGTTTTTCCCTATCCTAACCTATTCCCTACTACTCCCACAAAACAACCAGCCACAGCCTGTACTTTGCAACCCTTAGGTGTTGTTCCCTTCAATACTGCTCAACCAGCAACATTCCCTAATCCTACAGCATATACTTCAGCAACCTCTCCCTCTCCTAACCCACCCAACTCACCATATACTACATCTCTGCCCTCAACAGCCTCTTCCACTATAAATCCAGATTCCCCTGCACCCTCCATACCTTCTGCACCACAGTCACCTACTGCCCCTCCACCACATCTACCTACCAACACACATCCTATGATCACTAGGTCCAAAAATGGCATTGTTCAGCCCCGTATTCACCCTACACTTCTCTTAACCACAGCTGAGCCAAATTCAGTGAATCAAGCTTTGTCCTGCCCCAAATGGAAACAAGCTATGCAGAGTGAGTATGATGCTCTAATACAAAATGGTACTTGGAGTCTTGTTCCTCTTCCTGCTGGTAGAAAAGCTGTGGGCAGCAAGTGGGTTTTCCGGATCAAAGAGAACTCAGATGGTACCATTAATAAGTACAAAGCTAGATTGGTAGCTAAGGGATTCAACCAAAGAGAAGGCACAGATTATTCAGAAACATTTGCCCCTGTAATAAAGCCAATTACCGTCAGAATCATCTTAACTCTTGCTCTAACTCACAAGTGGTCAATTAAACAAATAGACATTAACAATGCATTCTTGAATGGTTTTCTTGAGGAAGAGGTGTACATGTCTCAACCACAAGGATTTGAGATTGGTGACAAGTCCTTGGTATGCAAATTGCATAAGGCTCTTTATGGCCTCAAACAAGCACCTAGGGCTTGGTATGAACGCCTCACTAAAACTCTAATTAGTTTTGGCTTTGTTGCTAGCAAATGTGATTCCTCACTATTGGTTTATGCTCACAATGGTTGCTGCATATATACCCTTGTCTATGTTGATGATATCATCATCACTGGCTCTTCTCCTACTGCTGTGCAATCTGTTATTGATAGGCTTACTACTGTATTTGCTCTCAAACAGTTTGAGGCTCTTGATTATTTTCTTGGTATTGAGGTGAAAGCTACTTCTAATGGTTGTCTCCTTCTTACTCAAACAAAGTACCTCAAAGAAATACTATCTAGAGCTGGTATGGACAATGCAAAAGGAATATCTACACCACTTCCTGCAAAGCTTAAACTCTCAAAACATGGTGCTGATTATATGGCTGATCCATTCCTCTATCGCTCTATAGTTGGAGCACTTCAATATGCTACCATTACTCGGCCTGAAATTGGCTATGCTGTCAACAAAGCTTGCCAATTTCTGTCACAGCCACTTGACACTCATTGGGTTGCTGTCAAGAGAATTCTGAGGTATCTAAAGGGGTCATTAGATCTTGGTCTTGTTCTACGCCCTGCTGCTGCCTCTGTTCCCTTCTCTCTGCAGGCCTATTGTGATGCAGATTGGGCAAGTGATATTGATGATAGAAGGTCTACAAGTGGTGCTTGCATCTATCTTGGGCCTAACCTAATATCATGGTGGTCTAAGAAACAAACACTTGTTGCTAAATCTAGTGCTGAGGCAGAATACAGAGTCTTGCGCTTGCTGCCTCAGAACTTTTATGGGTTCAATCCTTGCTACATGAGCTGAAAGTGCCTCACTCTACACCTGTTATCTTCTGTGATAACCAGAGTACTGTTGCAATGAGTCATAATCCTGTCTTGCACTCTAGAACTAAACATATGGAGCTGGACTTGTTCTTTGTAAGGGAGAAGGTTCTCAGCAAAAGTCTAATTGTTTGCCATGTCCCAGCAGAGGCTCAGATTGCAGACATTCTTACAAAACCCCTAGCAAAAGCGGCTTTCTGCAGTCTACGTGACAAGCTCAATGTTTCAAGCTTTGTTCGGCTCTCCACTTGATCTTGTGGGGGAGTAATAGATAAATAGAATATTAATAGTAGATATGAAAGGTTGGCAGAATAATGAATAGATAAAACTTGAAAGGTTGGCTGAATAATGAATAGATAAAACTTGAAAGGTTGGCACTTATTTCATAGGATATGAAAGGCCAACATCTCTTGTATAAATAGAGCCTTGTTCTCACTTCTAAAATAATGAAAAACAGAATATAAGTTCTCTGAATTAGACTTAGTTAGAAGTCTCTAAATCTATCATAGAAGTCTCTAAATCTATCAGAGAGAGATGTTTGTATTAGTTACAAAATGCATTGGGATTGAGTAGAACATATATTCCTGAAGTCAGGCCAAATGAAACTCGTTGATTCCTGCAAGTATAGCTAGAAACAAAATTGGTACATTTCTAGAAACAAAATTGGTACATTTTTGCTATTTACAAAGTGCATGGATCTAATTTATAATTTTATAAACTTGCTAAGTTAGCATAAGCATATATTTAAGATTTCTGCTAGAGATGATGTTAAATTACCGTAAGTAGATGGATTATCGATCAAGTCAAGAACTAAGGGATAGGTGTCTGCAAAGATGAGTTTTGCATTTGGAAGATGATGGTTTAGTTTGTTTATTAGTTTTTGCACGTAAGAGTTGAATTGTTGAATCCATTCATTGCATGCTTTAGCCTTTTTTTTGGATTTAACCCTCTGTGATGGAATGCAACCAAGTGGACCTAGTCTATGGAAGACCATTTTTGTGCTCCCAGCTGATACAGTCTCTGGAAACATGATTTTGATTTGTATAAATAGTCTTATTAGAGAATGTTAGTTTGTTGTTAAGTTAATGCAAACGTGAAGTTTGAATTTACCATAAGTTGTTGATCTAAGGTTGAGATTAAGAGCTCAAGGAACTCATCATGAGTGTATTGTTGTCCATCTGCCAAGAAGGGCTGCAAGAAATTGTTCACGTAGTCATTGCTGCCTTTTAGAGCTGTCAAATTGGCCCATGTGGGCCAGCCCACCCTAGGCCCACATGGCCCATGGACCAAAAAGCCCATGGGCCAAAAAGCCCACCATCCTAAGGCCCCACATAGGCCCCAAGCCCATAAGGCCCATGTGGGCCCAGCCCCGCCCATAGGCCCTGAATATTTATTTTGCAAAAAATGACCCACTCAATTTTGATGGCCTAGTTTAACCCATGGGCCCTGAATATTTATTTTGCAAATAATGACCCACTCTTGGTGGTGGTGGTGGTGGTGAGTGTGAGATAGTGATGATGGTGGTTGTGGTGAGAGGGAGAAGGAGGTGGTGGTGAGTGAGGGAGAAGAGGAAGGGGGTGAAAGAATGAAAGTGAATGTGTAAATAGTGGAAAAATAGGTGGTGGTGGTGGTGGTGGTGGTTGGTGAGAGGAAAAAGGAGGTGGTGGTTGTTGTGTGATGGTGGTGAGATGGAAAAGGAGGTTGTGGTGGTGGTGAGAGAGAAAAGAAGGTGGTGGGGGTGGTTGTGGTGAAAGGGAAAAGGAGGTTGTGGTGAGAGTGAAAGAGAAGAGGAAGAGAGTGAAAGAATGAAAGTAGATGTGTAAATAGTGGGAAAATAGGTGGTGGTGGTGGTGGTGAGAGGAAAATGAAGGTGATGGTGGTGAGAGGGAAAATGAGGTGGTGGTGGTGAGTAGAAGATGGTGGTGGTGGTGGTGGTGGTGAGAGAGAAGAGGAAGTGGGTGAAAGAATGAAAGTAGAGGTATAAATAGTGGGAAAAGAGGTGGGGTGGTGGTGGCGAGAGGGATAAGGAGGTGGTGGTGGTGGTGGGAGGGAAAATGAGGTGGTGGTGGTTGTGGTGAGAGGGAGAAGAATGTGGTGGTAAGAGGGAAGGAGAAGAGGAATGGGGGTGAAAGAATGAAAGTAGAGGTGTAAATAGTGGGAAAAAAATGAGAATAAAATTTGGGGGCCAGCCCACAAAGCCCTGGCCCCAACCCACTAAAAAATTTAAAAGTGTGGGCTGGGGCTAAAAAAAGCCCCATTAATAGGGGGCTTCAATTTTAAGGGGCTTGATTGGAGGCCAATGGGGCTGAGCTCGGGGGTTTGGGCCAAATTGACACCTCTACTGCCTTTACTAGTGAAGATTATATAGTATATGAATAATTAAAGTGTTTAAGATTGCAAAGCAATAATAAAGATGTGTAAATTAGTAGAGTACTTTTTGGAATGTGAATTTTTACCAATTCCAATGAAGTACATTGCTTCATTGCAATGCTTGTTGGTAGCCTCTTCACCTAATTTTGTTGTGATTGCTTCTTTAGTTTTCTTGAAACTGTTTATTTGATCATCAAAAGATCATCAAAAGATAATCTTTCTTGAAACTGTGAATTCCGCGCCCATTCAGCAGTAACCCCTTTCAGGTCAACAGGTAATTTCGGCATCCTTGTGGAAATGTATTGTCCCATCGAAGCTAATAGTGTTTGGTTGGCGTCTTTTGTTGGATTCACTGCCGGTACGCATGACATCTATAATATAACCTTTTCCTTCATGTTGGAATGCCGAGTTTGAAGGAAGGTCACAGAAGGGTAATCTTTCAAAAAGAATTGTTTCCTCTAATGAGGTTTGTTTCTTCTTTGTAATCATATACACATTAATTTTTTTTACTCTTTTCTACTTCTTATTGGGGGGATTTTGCCTTGAAATTCAGCCTTGAAATTAACGTTGCTACTTGCTAGAATATTTGTTAAAGCATTCTAAGGTTAATCAAGTTTCAGTTTTCTGTTAACCTTTTCTCTGACAATCAATTGGAAGGAACTATATTCACTGGTATTTTAAAAATGTTAAGCAATCTTCATATCTCTGATGGAAATTCAGTTTTCACAATTAGAATGTTTGTTGCTATCTGTTAGGGTTGGTGGATCTGATATTGTGTTTTCCCATGATATTAGATATATTCATCTTGCTTTGACTAGAAATCTAGAATGTTATGGGCAAAGAAAAAAAGGTTTCTTTCATTTCTTCTATTACCTCATGCTAACATGTGCTATAAACAGGATTATTTTACCTCTCATTCCATGAATCAAACAGTGAAGTCTGTTAGGAATACACTTGACAAGGTGATGTACCCTACTGCAGAATATGATTTGAAATCTTTAGTAGTGTTGAACTTTGAAACAAATTGTTCTTCTCATCCAGATTCAATCCAGTAGCGATCATCTACAAGCTGGATCAATATCAAAGAAAGCACGAGTTGATAATAGGAGGAGGATTTAATCTGTAAATTTTGAAAGTTGTATGTAATTGTGATATTTTTTAGGGGTGTGTTTAGGATAAGGTTTTGGGAGGGGAAGGGAGGGAATAGGGGAGCTTAGGGCTATGGCTAGCCTTTCACTTGTATGGGAAAACATGAGAATGACATTGGAGAAATTTAAAATCTCCCAAAACCCTCCTTATATGTATTCTTTGAGTTCTCCCAAATTGAGGGACTTAGAATAAAAATAAATTAGTTACTCATTTATTGTTTACCCTGCCCCAATGTGAAAAATTACACTCTCTCCGCTCCCTGAGTCAAGCTCTCTTCACACTCTTCTTCCAGGTCAAGCTCAGTCTCGTTTTCGATTTGATCAAGAAATATCATAAGGTAAGACAACTCTCTCTCTCTCTCTCTCTCTCTCTCTCTCTCTCTCTCTCTCTCTCTCTCTCTCTCAAATGAGACAAATGCCATGTAATCATTACACAAATGTGCATGTCAATGGTTTAGCTGAATTGCCTTTAATCATTTGCACCAAATATTCATCACTGAAGTGTAAGAATTTTCTTTTTTCTTGAGTTCCGTATCTGCGAAGGCATTAATTACAAAATGTTTGAAACTGGAGATATCTATCCAATCTTAGAAGGAAGGAGCTCATGAGGGAATAATAAGGAAGCAGAGTTGCTAATAATGAAAACTTAGGCTACAGGTTTCTGTTTTAGAGCAGAGTTGTAAGCTGTTATTCAAAGACAACTAGAATTTCAAACTAGATGAATACTCGCTAACCGCAGTTGCTAATAAGGAAGCACACAAGGAAATTATTTATACAGCACAATCATAAAACTAATAATCTAGACCAGAGTAACTTGTTACAGAACACATTTCAAAATTAGAGTGAAGCTTAAGGGTTGTGCCTCTGTGGTGCTGCGATCACATTGTACCATGCAAGTATTGATAAAAACAATGGCAACCACTAAACCATTCTTCAAAGTAAACTGAGGCAAAGCTAGCCAATTGGATTTAAATAATTTATCGAATGCTTTATGATTTTTTTTGTGACAAGAATATAATATTTTTTTGGTGATCAAGACAAATATATAACATGATCGCCCACCCACCGGGGGCTCAAACCCACGACCACAAGGTTAAGAGCATTGCGCTCTACCAATGGACGGGCTATTTGCATGATTCAAGATGATGCTTATGACTTATTACTCAAAATGTTAAAATAGTAGTTGTCGTTTAGCTTGTGATAATTTCATATTTATATCCCCATTTGAAAAACATATAAAAACAGAACAAAGAATGCTATTCTATATTAATAGATGGATTTTTATTGGGGAAAAAAGTTATTAAAGAGTAACCTCAGAAATCGTTAATTTCCCTTTTGAATAATACAACATAGACACTTAATTACACATGCCTCACCTCACAAGTATTGAGTATTCATAATATGATTTCAATGCACACCAAAACATTTACCTTCTTTAGAACATAGGTCACAGCATTTAGGATTCCATTAGAAAGAACTCCTGGATATTAAAAATTCCGCCTAGCAACTAATGCATACAAAAGGTTATGATTGGCTGAAGTCTTCAAAGGAGATTGATTGTAAGACTGCGTATTTCAGAATTTGTAACTAGTACACAAATCCATCCTGAGCGGGATATTGAAATTCGGGTTAACAAAAATCAGCAACATCACAAGTATGTACTATATCATTGAATTTTTCCATTAAGTCTCAAATCGATCATGAATGTGATGAACTCGGTAATCAAGTTTGCGGTGATTGGATTTCTGTTTGATTTGGTTTGTCGATTTGGGCCGAAAATGGTTAAAAGCATGTATTTTTTCTTCATTTTTTTACCTATGAATGTAAGGAATAGTTTAGTTTGTGTTTGTCTCTTAATGACTAGAAAATCAAATTGTAAATGCTCCATATGAGTGAGTCATGAAAACACATTCATCATATACAATTTGCATAAAATGCCCAGCTACCTTATTTGTTTGATGCATGCAATTTTATTCGAAAAAAAAAACAAGTATTTTCGCCCTTCCTTCCTCTTGAAGATCATGCTTCTGATAATAACTTATAAGGTAGGCGAGAACACTTATGGTCCATTAGAAATAACTTATTGATATTAAGAATGTATCTGCATCTAGGAGCATGCATTTAGGAACTATTGCAATAATAGCATACAGAAGGTTATAATTGGCTAAGCATTGAAGGGTGCTTTGTAAGAATGTATTTCAAAATCTCTAACTAGTACATAAATCCTAAAAGTCCCAGGTCAGAATATTGACCATGGATGATATCTCTTAGTAACATAGTGAAATGCAATAAGATATATTAGTTCCTATGTTAATGGAAATAATGTATATATGTAATTTTCTTTCAATAATACTATTTGTGTATATGTTTTCAAAGATATCTCTCTCTCATAAAATCAAGTGTGTTGTTTTGAAATCAATGGTGTGGAGGTAACTTATAACGCTTTTACTTAACTTACAACATTTTTTGAAACACTATTTGAAGTATGGTTTAACCTTACCGCATTTCATTTTTCCTCTCATGTTTAGTTTTATTATTTTAATTAAATTTCTCATTTATCCTCAATTAAATGACTTTTTTCTCTCATTTTTAAATACTAATTACAAATATTCATTTATGTCACTATATATTGATAAGCTAGTTTAACCGTTAGTTTTATCAAACACTTTAAATTCAATCTGCTAAATTTATCTGCTATTAGTTCACTAGCTACAAATTAGTTTATCCTCTATTGACTAACTTATTTATTATCCGCTCTTTTGTACCGAATAGAGCCCGATACTCTTGCACTAATTGTTTCCTCTCGTGTGAGAGAGTTAAGATGTGTGTCGTACGTCAAAGTTTTTTTTTTACACAAATGTTAAAGTTTTTCTTGCACTAAGATTCTTGGGAATTTCTAGGTCGGGAATGAGCATTCCATTGTTTGCTACAAGTTTAAAAAAATTATTCTTAGATACGAGAATTCTTTGGAGTAAGATAACTTCCAATAACCTCCAACATTCCCATAAAAAATGTTGGGAATAAGGATTCCTAATAAGATTATGTGAAAAATAAAATATAAAAATTAATTTAATTTCTATAACTACCTTATTCTCAGGAATGTTTAAAAATTTACCAAACACTTTTTTAGAAGATACCTAAGATTATTATTCCTATCATTATGTTCCTAGAAATATTATTTCTTGGAGTAATTCCACTTAACTTGAATCAAACAACCCCTTTTAACTTGAATCAAACATCTGGAAGACCTTCGGGGTCACTCAACACTTATAAAAGTAATTACATTTACCTCATCCCAAAGAGACAAGTGGGGAGTTGAATCTGAAACCTCTCGAATACAACTCCTATCATGCTCCACTACGCCAACCCTTTGGATTTGTGTTGTAATGTATTATTATGTTATTAACCATTAATTTATATGGCCATATCTATCTTTGTTACAGTGTTGTGTCAACTCCAAGTCACCCACTGTTTCGGCAGTTTATTTAATTTATCTTAATGAGTGGCTAAACATTGCTGACTGCGTCCATACAGACTCATTCACGTTTATGTTTTTTTTACGATTCTTAATTTCTCAAGGGGTAATTGACCAGAATATAAATATATAATAACTATAAAATATGCCGTGTTCTTTTGTCTGCCAACTCCTAGTTTCTTTTGATTACAGGAATCACCCACTAACTTAAACATTACGAAAGGAAACAACCATGCATAGAGTATTAAAATGCTTTAGGACAAGGGGAAACAAATGTTAGAGCACCGGGAGCAACAATGAGTTAGCCAATAAATCAGACTATCAAGAGACTTAGACGTCATATTTTCATCCAAAATATTAAGGCGTTAGGTATACGTGTCCCCTCTCTTATATATCTATCTTGATGTAAAACCTGAGTTGAGATGGAATCCGAGTTGGATCGACGTACCCTCCGAGTTGATGAGTTGATGACCGAAGTGGGTGTGGTACCTGTACATACTCCGACGCCCAAGTCAGTGTAGTGAATTGTATGGTGAGATGAGATATGAGATCTTACCTGGTACTACTAGAAAAATAGAAATTAGAGAGGGATTTTAGTGACGGAAATATATCCATCACTGCTAGTGACGAATTTAGCTACGAAATTGAAGAATCGGGTGGAACTTATATTTATACACGTTTGTGACAAGTTTAGCGACGGATGAAATCCCTCACTAACGTTTCAGTCACAAAATCCGTCGCAAAACTATTGGAATTTTTTTAGGGACGGACGTTGAGACAAAATATATCTCTCGCTAATGATCCGTAACAAAATTCCTCACAAAGTAACTCACTTTTGTGTTAGAGACGGATTTTTATATCTCTCTAAAGAATCCCTCACTAAATCCCTCACAAAAGAATCCCTCTTTATTTTGAGAAAAAAAGAGTTTCCTCACTAAATCCCTCACTAACCAAAAATATCTTTTAATTTGTCAAAAAATAATAGGGGTTTTTTTTTTGTACCCCTATCATCTCTCCAGCTACCCTCACATAAAAGTGAAACCCGAAAATACCCCTGCCCAATTTTCAATTCGCTCGGATTTACCTCCATTTGAGGTAAATTCGCTTTGTTATTTTTAAAGTCGGATTTACCTCAAATGGGGGTGCCCAATAGGTAAATCCGATTTCCCTAAAAAAAGAGAAAATCAGATTTATCCCACCTAAGGTAAATCCGATTTCCCTAAAAAAAGAAAATCGGATTTATCCCACGTAAGGTAAATCCGATTTTGTTATTAAAAAAAATTGTTTTTATTTAATTTTTTAAAAAAGGTTATATAAAAAGTACTAAAAATCCGTTAAATAGCCAAAACTAATCCAAAAATTAAAAAAACACCACTAAAAATCTAATAAAACCAAAATAAAGTTATGCAAATTTTTTCAGATTTTTTGGAGATTATGAAAAATTAAAAAATTAAAAAAAAATAGTAAACGATGGAATTTGGGATTTTGAGGTCCCTTGTCCTGAAAGAAGTCACTTTTTGAGGAGTATTGATCCTTGATATTTTTCGGATTTAAAGAATGTGGTTTCATTACAATTTGAGTAGGTTGCCCGAAAACTGATTTTTTAGCCTAAATTATTCTCCCGACGTACAATATCGTCACGTGTTAACGAACACCACACTAAACAGAAGGTCGAAATTTGTTTCTAAAATTTTAAGTGATTTATTTATTTATTAATTAGGTTAACAAAGCGGATTTACCCCCACATAAGGTAAATCCGCTTTGGTTATTTTTAAAAGCGGATGTACCTTATATGATGGGGTAGATCCGCTTTTAAAAATAACAAATCGGATTTACCCCCACTTAAGGTAAATCCGATTTGTTATTTTTAAAAGCGGATCTACCTATCTTAAATAAATCCGATTTAAATTTTTTAAATTTTTTAGTAGAAATCGGATTTACCTAAATCCAATTTCAAAAAAAAAATGAAATCAGGATACGTTCGAGATTTTTAAATTTTGTTAAGGGCAATTGCGTCTTTTCGCAGGGTCGATGGGGTAGCTAGGGAGATGATGGGGATAAAAAAAAACCCAAAATAACAATATCTTTTAATATTCATTCCATCCCACGATCAGCCCAAAACCGAATCCCTAAAATCACCACCCACCCTCTCTGCTCGCAACCTCCTTCTTCACTGTTGCGTCCGCTCTCTCTTTTGTTTCACACCATTGATCTCTTGAGCAGCTCTACCATTCTCACGACTGCGATCTTACTTCTCTGGCGACGGCACTCCTGCTTCTCACGACGCACTTCTTCTCTGGTGACAACGCTTATTCTCTGTTGACGACGCTTCTTCCCCCCTCGTCTCTCTGGTATGTCTCTCTTCGTCTCGCTCTATCTTCCCTTTGGAACACTAGTGACGAATCGACGATAACTTTTTCACCTCTATCGCCGAATTCGTCTCTGTAGTAGAGAATCGTTTAGGAAAATCATAACTACTCAATACCCTTTTTCACCTCTATTGCTGAATTCGAACAATACCCTTTCCTCCTCATTTCACATGAGGCATCTAAAAATCAAAACTACTCAATGAAATGCCAAATAATGTAGTGTTAGGGTTATTTGATTTCATATTTTGATAAGATTTGTCCCTTTGGCCCTCTCTCCTATTTGTTTTTAGCTGTATTTTTGTTTTTCTATCATCTTGTTTGCAAATGCTCATCTTGTCTGTGTATGTTCATCTTGTTACAGTCAAGATTCGAAGAAGAAGGTTCGAATAGAAGAAAGGTTGGCATCGACGGCAAGGGCATCGGCAGCATCTTCGAGTTTCACAGCCACGGTAACGTAGTGTTTTGCTGAAACTGTTAATAGTTTTATTTCTAGTTTTGGTTTTGGGATTAATTATTAATTTGGAATGTGAATGCTTGACTTGCCATGATAGAATTTTAAGGTAATAAGAAAGCTTATAATTACTTTATAGTATTAGTATACTGATCAAAGTATTAGCATGCTCGACTTGCCATGATCCATTTATCGGTTGAATCATTATCACCTTGAATGTCTCTTTCTGATCAAAGTGTTCTGTTAACACATAAAACTGATGTCTTTTTTGGTAGCTTTTTTTAAGACAACAAAGTTCAAAAGTCATTTTCCTTTCTCAAGACAACCAATGGTAACTACGACAATCTCTAACTTTTTTGTTTGGTTTTTTGAAAATTAATTCTCGCTATTAAGTTATGTTTGCTTTTTTGTTCAAAAGTCCTTTTCCTTTCTAATTAATGGATGTTTTTCACTGTGTGATTGCCACTATTGTTTTTGGTTTGATTTGACCCTCCTTATATGTATTTTTTGAGTTCTCCCAAATTGAGGGACTTAGAATAAAAATAAATTAGTTACTCATTTATTGTTTACCCTGCCAAAATGTGAAAAATTACACTCTCTCCTCTCCCTGAGTCGAGCTCTCTTCACACTCTTCTTCCAGGTCAAGCCCAGTCTCGTTTTCAATTTGATCAAGAAATATCATAAGGTAAGACAATTCTCTCTCTCCCTCTCTCTCTCTCTCTCTCTCTCTCTCCACACTAGCAAGGGTTTAGTTCTTGTGATTTGTGTGCTTGAATTTGAGTTGATGTGAGTTTATTGTGTTTTATACATAGGTGAAAGTGTTTCCTTGATTTCATTGGAGGGTCTGTGCTCCTACATTTACCTAGAGGCAGTAGATATTTAACTTGTTCTTGTTAGTTTTCGTCTTGTTGTTTGAAATTTCTGTGTGTTCTTAGTAGGCTTGTGGTTAATTCTGTTTCTATTTTGTGAAATGAATGTTGTCCTTTTAAAATGAGACAAATGCCATGTATTCATTACACAAATGTGCATGTCAAAGGTTTAGCTGAATTGCCTTTAATCATTTTCCCCCGGTTACTGGTATTTTTTTGCACCAAATATTCATCACTGAAGCGTCAGAATTTTCTTTTTCTTGAGTTCCGTATCTGCGAAGGCATTAATTAGATCTTTCTGGTTGAGAATCATATTATAGAACAAAATGTTTGAAACTGGAGATATCTATCCAATCGTAGAAGGAAGGAGCTCATGGGGTTTATTTAAATTAACTTGATTTTGATGCTGATTTTGTTTCATGTAATTATGTCAAGGGATCTATGCTTGCACTTGCACAAATGGAGAGGTGCTTGTAAGTTGAGTTGTCTGGTTCTATTGGTAAAAGTATGTAAAACTTCACGCATATTAAGATGAATTTTGGTTATACCATTTCTAATTCTAATATGAAAACTTTTGTATGCAATGAAATTTGAATGGACATGTGGCTAACCTATTTGTTGATAGCTTTGTAAATTTTTCTGATAGGAAAAAAAAGACTTGTCCTTTACACTTGCTTGACTCTCTGTGAGGGTTTCGATTCCTAAATGCCTCGTTACAGAGATGAATCCCCTGCAATTCGCGTCTACACTGTCTGCGATGAATCTAGGCACGTTCCTCGTAAATTACCCTTCTTAACTTACGCTCTCTATTAAACTGTTTTCGTTTTTCACCTTTAGATTAAATTTAATGGCTGAAATTAGCCCCTTTAATTAAATCTAACGCGATTCCTGATATTTGTTCGTTACATTCAAATTATTCTCTGTTAATTTTGGAGTATGCAGATATTTGATTGTAAGGAATGTTCCAGCATTAGGTTGTGGAGATGACTTGCAGAAACTATTTTCATCGTATGGAGAAGTGGAAGAGTAATTCCTTAATCACTTTTGTGTTAAATGCTTCTTGTTTTTGTTGGTTTTATATTTGAATCTTTCTTTTCAGGTGTAAGCCAATGGATGATGAGGAATGTGAGCAATTCACTGATGTCTATTGGGTCAAATTCCGTCTTTTCAGCAATGCCAAGTAGTATTTCCTTCCTTGCTATATATGTAGTAGTTCCATTATGAGTTCTAGTGTTTGAAAATGGTGAGGTTAAGGGAGTACCTTCCATTTTATGATTTTTCAGATTTGCAAAAAGAAAATTGGATGATTTTGTTTTCCTTGGGAACCAACTACAAGTATCATATGCTCCTCATTTTGAGAGCTTATCTGACACAAAGGATAAATTTGAGGGAAGACGAAGTGAGGTTTTAGCTCGGTTGAATCGTAAGTTTAAAGCTTACATTTTATATATTTGAATGCTATATACTATATAGGATTTACAAATGCTTATTTCATGAATTGTTGCAATGGTTTTTTTATCAACTTTAGCTAGAAGATACAAAAAGACTATAGCCTCAAACTCTAGACCCCTGATAACCTCAAGTGCTAGTGGCCTATCAGAACATTTAGATACTATTGAAAGGTAATTTATTTGTATGAATGCACTATGAAGTTCTTTAATTCTAGATGAAGCTAAGCTAAGGCAATGTGTATGACATCTATAATATAACCTTTTCCTTCATGTAGGAATGCCGAGTTTGAAGGAAGGTCACAGCAGGGTAATCTTTCACAAAGAATTGTTTCCTCTAATGAGGTTTGTTTCTTCTTTGTAATCATATACACATTAATTTTTTTTACCCTTTTCTACTTACTATTGGGGGGATTTTGCCTTGAAATTCAGCCTTGAAATTAACGTTGCTACTTGCTAGAATATTTGTTAAAGCATTTTGAGGTTAATCAAGTTTCAGTTTTCTGTTAACCTTTTCTCTGACAATCAATTTGAAGGAACTATATTCACTGGTATTTTAAAAATGTTAAGCAATCTTCATATCTCTGATGGAAATTCAGTTTTCACAATTATAATGTTTGTTGCTATCTGTTAGGGTTGGTGGATCTGATATTGTGTTTTCCCATGATATTAGATATATTCATCTTGCTTTGACTAGAAATCTAGAATGTTATGGGCAAAGAAAAAAAGGTTTCTTTCTTTTCTTCTATTACCTCATGCTAACATGTGCTATAAACAGGATTATTTTACCTCTCATTCCATGAATCAAACAGTGAAGTCTGTTAGGAATACACTTGACAAGGTGATGTACCCTACTGCAGAATATGATTTGAAATCTTTAGTAGTTTTGAACTTTGAAACAAATTGTTCTTCTCATCCAGATTCAATCCAGTAGCGATCATCTACAAGCTGGATCAATATCAAAGAAAGCACGAGTTGATAATAGGAGGAGGATTTAATCTGTAAATTTTGAAAGTTGTATGTAATTGTGATATTTTTTAGGGGTGTGTTTAGGATAAGGTTTTGGGAGGGGAAGGGAGGGAATAGGGGAGCTTATGGCTATGGCTAGCCTTTCACTTGTATGGGAAAACATGAGAATGACATTGGAGAAATTTAAAATCTCCCAAAACCCTCCTTATATGTATATTTTGAGTTCTCCCAAATTGAGGAACTTAGAATAAAAATAAATTAGTTACTCATTTATTATTTACCCTGCCCAAATGTGAAAAATTACACTCTCTCCTCTCCCTGAGTCAAGCTCTCTTCACACTCTTCTTCCAGGTCAAGGTCAGTCTCGTTTTCGATTTGATCAAGAAATATCATAAGGTAAGACAATTCTCTCTCTCTCTCTCTCTCTCTCTCCACATTAGCAAGGGTTTAGTTCTTCTTGTGATTTGTGTGCTTGAATTTGAGTTGATGTGAGTTTATTGTGTTTTATACATAGGTGAAAGTGTTTCCTTGATTCCATTGGTAACCTGATTGGTTTTGGTACATAAAGGCTTGGTACTAGCATCAGTTGCAAGCAGAAGCATAGCTTTATAGATATAGTTATAGTTGAATTAGTACATCCCATTATTTCTTTGGTAACATCATTGAAAGATGGCAGCATTAGGAGTTATAGTTATTCTTGAAGTATTATTCCTCAAAATCATTGAATCAATTGATAATTGTGAAATTCTTTTTTTGTTCATTTTATAAATTTGAGTTCTAAATTTTTTGTTCTTGGCGTTCTTTATTAAGCTATGTATGTAAATGTTTGTTGGGGATGCTCGATGATGATTTATTTGCTTTAACCACACCGAATAGAAGCTGTCAGGGGTCGATGCCCCTTTCCTTTAAGTCTTTGCTTTGCTTTTTGTGCTTTGGTTTGCCTGGTGACTTCTTTCTCTAACAAAAGAGGTTTCATTTAGTTTCCTCTTCTGTTAGAGATTGAAGGAAGGCATTTCGAAGCACTTTAAGTGCTGGGCTTAAATGGAAAGGGCATTTTCCCATCTCAAGTTTTCTCTTGTGGAAAAAATTGGCCTTTTGACTGAGAGCAATAACAGCTATGCCATTATATCTTTAGTTAAGATGATCGATTTTGTTACATTTAGACTTGGTAGCATCAATTGCAACAGAAGCGCAACTTTATAGATATAGTTATACTTATACAAGTTATACTTGAATTGGTATATGCCATTATTTCTTAGGTTCTGATTAAGTGATTATCATTCCTCAAAGTCATTGAATCAATAGCTAATTGTGAAATTATTATTTTTTGTTTATTTTTTAAAATTGAGTTTTGAAAATTGTGTTTTTGTTGTTCTTTATTAGGTTATGTAAGTGAATGTTTGTTGGGGATGCTCGATGATGATTTATTTGCTTTAACCACACCGAATAGAAGCTGGATGGGGGGGCTGATGCTGCTTTCCTTTAAGTCTTTGATTTGCTTTTTGTGTTTTGCTTTGCCTGGTGACTTCTTTCTCTAACAAAAGAGGTTTCTTTTAGTTTCCTCTTCTGTTAGAGATTGAAGGAAGACATTCTGAAGCACTTGAAGCAGCTGGGCTTAAATGGAAGGGGCATTTTTCCATCTCAAGTTTTCTCTTGTGGAAAAATTTGGCCTTTCAATGAGAGCAGACAACCACCACACCTAATTTTGATTTGCATGTCATTATTAATTGTTGAGTTATAACTTATATCATATCCACTGTTGTAGATCTGTTAAAGGGTAGGTTGAACTAATTTTTACTGGGTCTTTTAGCTTGTGTCATTAATTCATTTTTAGAAGAACTGTAACATCTATAGTTTGAAAACATATGCTTACATAACAAGATATTAATTACGATATGCTATTATATCTTAAGTAACATCGTTGAGTGATGGCAACATTAGTTACAAAGAGAAACACAATTTTATGGATATAGTTATACACTTATAATTGAGTTTGTATATGTAATTATCTCTTTGGTAACATCATTGAGAGAGATGTTTGTATTAGTTACAAAATGCAATGGGATTGAGTAGAACATATATTCCTGAAGTCAGGCCAAATGAAACTTGTTGATTTCTTGGTATCACTGTTAGATTGATGTTTGGAAGTCAGGCCAAATGAAACTTGTTGATTCCTGCAAGTATAGCTAGAAACAAAATTGGTACATTTCTAGAAACAAAATTGGTACACTTTTGCTATTTACAAAGTGCATGGATCTAATTTATAATTTTATAAAGTTGCTAAGTTAGCATAAGCATATATTTAAGATTTCTGCTAGAGATGATGTTAAATTACCGTAAGTAGATGGATTATTGATCAAGTCAAGAACTAAGGGATAGGTGTCTGCAAAGATGAGTTTTGCATTTGGAAGATGATGGTTTAGTTTGTTTATTAGTTTTTGCACGTAAGAGTTGAGTTGTTGAATCCATTCATTGCATGCTTAGACTTTTTTTTGGATTTAACCCTCTGTGATGGAATGCAACCAAGTGGACCTAGCATATGGAAGACCATTTTTGTGCTCCCAGCTGATACAGTCTCTGGAAACATGATTTTGATTTGTATAAATAGTCTTATTAGAGAATGTTAGTTTGTTGTTAAGTTCATGCAAACGTGAAGTTTGAATTTACCATAAGTTGATCTAAGGTTGAGATTAAGAGGTCAAGGAACTCATCATGAGTGTATTGTTGTCCATCTGCCAAGAAGGGCTGCAAGAAATTGTTCACGTAGTCATTGCTGCCTTTACTAGTGAAGATTATATAGTATATGAATAATTTAAGTGTTTAAGATTGCAAAGCAATAATAAAGATGTGTAAAGTTGTAGAGTACTTTTTGGAATGTGAATTTTTACCAATTCCAATGAAGTACATTGCTTCATTGCAATGCTTGTTGGTAGCCTCTTCACCTAATTTTGCTGTGATTGCTTCTTTAGTTTTCTTGAAACTGTTTATTTGATCATCAAAAGATAATCTTTGTTTGTACCCCTTTAGCCTCATCTTCAGAATCAAAACACAGTTAAATGTCACTTCCTTCATCTTCAACCTCAGCATGCTCATCATCCAAACTCTACATATAGGTGTATATCACAGTTATCCTTTAATGCAAATTCTACAGCCTTAATTGCATCCTTATCTGCCCTAAAGGCCTTATAACCACCCACATATGCATCACCATCAGAGACATCCACCACAAGATAAATTCTTTTTTGTAACCTAGGTCTTTGACTAATCCTACAGCCTCAAAATAGCTCCATTTGTCAACATCATTTACTATGTATGGATGTGTAAACCCTCCTTTGTATCCCAAGTAGGTAGTTCAGTTGGCGAGCTAAGGGATACCAAAGGAGTGCACCAAATGAGTGCAAGAAGGAGGTCCCGAGTTCAACTCTCGGAAACTAACATTCCCCCACCCCCACTAACATTGCTTATAAAAAAAACCCAGTATTTTCCCCTGTTTCAAAATAACCCCATGATGTATAAAAACTTTGAAACTCATCCTTGTAATATGAGTAAAGTCCCCCCCCCCCCCCCCATTTGACAAAGTGTAATAGTTTTTGACTATTGACACAAAAGACACAAAAGTACAAGTAAATTGTCCCCATTCTCTTCTTCTCTGGGTTCGAAGGAAGAGACCAAGTGTGAAGAAAGGCTGAAAAAATGAGAAATGAAGAGACTAAGTGTTTTTCCCACTTCAATCCTACGTGTTTTTCCACATCAGATATTAGAATAAAATTTTAATTACGTGTCCAAGTCAACGTGTAACTCTGTTAGCCATATCAGCAGATGACTAACAGGGACTTAACAGAAGAACATATTTAAAACAAAAATCTTTTGCAGGAAGTATTTAAAAAAATAAAATTGAAGAGACGTATTTAAAAAATAGGTGGTATTTGATCAAAAAAAATAGGTGGTATATTTGCACGTACAAAAACATATTTAAGCGGTAAATGTAAATTTATGACTTTGAGATTTATGGGGTGCATCAGTGGTAATTGATAGTGATTTCTCGAGCTAATCTCTCAAAACGTTCTTTTGTGCTCCTTTCTTTCCCGATCCTCTTAGGTTCTGATTATTTTTTTTTCCGAGTTTTATGAAATTATTTGTTGTTTATTATATAAAATTTAGTTTTAAAGATTCGTTTGTGGTGTTCTTTCTTGGGCTATGTATGTGAAGATTTGTATGGTGCTCAGCTCTATGATGCTTTATTTGCTTTAACCACACAAAATAGAGGCTGGATGGGTGTTGATGCCCCTTTCCTTTAAGTCTTTGATTTACTTTTTGTGCTTTGCTTTGCCTGGTGACTTCTGTCTCTAACAAAAGAGGGTTCTTTTAGTTTCCTCTTCTGTTAGAGATTGAAAGAAGACATTCTGAAGCACTAGAAGCATATGGGCTTAAATGGATGGGGTATTTTCCCATCTCAAGTTTTCTCTTGTGGAAAAATTTGGCCTTTCACTGAGAGCAGTCAACCACCACAGGTCCACACCTAATTTTGATTTGCATGTTATTCTTAATTGTTGAGTTGTCTCTTATCCACTGTTGTAGATCTGTTAAAGGACAGGTATAATTAATTGTTTCTGGGTAATCTTGATCACTAATTCATTCATTTTTAAAATAGAACCGTAACACCTATAGTGGCAGCAAGAAAACATGAGCTTACATACCAAGATATTAATTAGTATATGCCATTATATCTTAAGTAACATCATTGAGAGGTGGCAACATTAGTTACAAATAGAAACGTAATTTTATGGATATAGTTTTACACTTATACTTGAGTTTGTATATGTCATTATCTCTTTGGTAAAATCATTGAGAGATGGCTGTATTAGTTACAAAATGCAATGGGATTGAGTAGAACATATATTCTTAATTTCTTGGTATCACTGTTAAATTGATGTATGGTAGTTTAGGGTGAAGGACTGGGTGCTGCAGATGGAGCTGATGAGAAAAGGCTAGAGAAAAACTTCTCTGCAAGAATAGCATTTGCTGCATCTGAAGGATGAAAGGCATCCCAAAATACATATTCATTGCGGTTCCTGCATAACTTTGAGTTTGGTAAGCATAACCCTCCAATGCTTGTGTCTACATTGCAACAAGAAGTATTTGAGACTTTAAAACCTGTGAAATCAAATCATTGTAGATCTCTAGTTAAGTATAGCTACAACCAAAATTGGTACATTGTTGCTATTTACAAAGTGCATGGATCTGATTTATAATTTTATAAAGTTACTAAGTTAGCATAAGCATATATTTAAGATTTATGCTAGAGATGATGTTAAATTACCGTAAGTAGATGGATTATCAATCAAATCAAGAACTAATGGATAGGTGTCTGCGAAGATGAGTTTTGCATTTGGAAGTCGATGGTTTAGTGTGTTGATTAGCTTTTGTACATTAGAGTTGAATTGTTGAATCCATTCATTGACACGCTTTAGACATTGGCCTCGTTTAGATTTAACCCTCTGTGATGGAATGCAACCAAGTGGACCAAGTCCATGGAAGACCATTTTTTGTGCTCCCAGCTGATACAGTCTCTGGTATAATACATACTATTAGAAGTTGATTTAGAACAATTTTTTTGTTCATGCAAAGTAAAAACTCATGATTTTGATTTGAATAAGTAGTCTTATTAGGATGGTGAAATATGGTTAGACATCTTTGTAAATCTTGCTTACATACAAAGTCTTAACTCTGTAATCTGTAATAGAATTATACGGAAGAGCTTGATGGCTTATTGACAAATTTTATAATTTTAAATCTAAATATTGGCAATAAGCCCTCAAGCTCTTCTGTGTAATTCTATTACAAATATGCCAAATTTGAGGAATTTTTTGGTTTACTGCATTAAGATTTAATGTAGCTATAGTAAGACTTTGTATGTAAGCAAGATTTACAACGATGTCTAACCATATTTCACCATCTTACCAGATAATATTTACCATAAGTTGTTGATCTAAGGTTGAGATTAAGAGGTCAAGGAACTCATCATGAGTGTATTGTTGGCCATCTGCCAAGAAGGGCTGCAAGAAATTGTTCACGTAATCATTGCTGCCTGCATGCATAAATGAACTTTACCAGTGAAGATTATATATATGAGGATTTTGAGTTTTTAACATTCAAAGCAATAGTGGAAATTAATAGAATACTTTTGGGAATGTGAATTGTTACCAATTCCAATGAAGTACATTGCTTCATTGCAATGCTTGTTGGTAGCCTCTTCACCTAATTTTGCTGTGATTGCTTCTTTAGTTTTCTTGAAACTGTTTATTTGATCATCAAAAGATAATCTTTGAATCTGAAAAACATTCAAGACAAAGTATAAGTTAATAAGATGCCCCTATAACCTGCAATTGAGTGCTGAGAGTTTGAAGATGATTTGCTTACAAAGTAAAGTCCTGTATCATTGAGAATCCCTGCTCCACCGGATGCATAGTTTACCCCTTTGAGGAGAGCATCAACATTTTGAGACACTGACAGATAAGCTGGTGGTGATGGGATTCCAAGCTTTGCAGCTGCAAAAAAAAAGCAATAAAATTAAGCCATTAAAGCATGGTTTATGCAATTACAAGGAAAGAAAGCTTTGAGATTCAGAAACTATACATATGATATCACCAATAGTCCTCCCATTGGTGAATCTTCCAGTAGCCTGACCACCACTATAGTCAATCCCATACCATGGATAGTTAGATTTGGCCAAAGAATATTGTAGATAATTATTGTTCCCAACATCTGTCAAAGAGTCGCCAAAGATATAGGTCACAGACTTAGCTGCTAAAGCAGTTGTAGCCAGTGAGAAGATACTGGCCACTAAAACCAGCCTTTGCATTGACATTTTTTATGTTTCCAGCTTCTAATCTTTCTATTGCTGAAAACATAATGAATCAGAGTTTTATAGAAGTACTATGATGTATCACATTCAAGTTCTTTGTGTTGCACTGTTGTCTTAATCTTGCAATTTTGTGTGTTAGGTGGTTATTTTCCAAACCATATGAAAACTTGAGGTGTGAAGCTAAACAGATTTTCTCATCTTGCTGAAGCAGTACAATCATAGTGTTTGGTGTGTGAAGTCAATTAAGAGTTGGCCAACTCCAAATCATGTTACTTAGGCTAGTTACCTCATTTCAATGGCACAATGTTATTTGTTAAATGTAATGGAGAATTGCTTCAAATTAAACTTGACTTCACAAAGTCCTAGAAGCTTTAGGTGATATATATGTAGCTTTGTTAATTTCCTACCACCTAACTTGGTGGAGAGACTTTTAAGAATGGGAAATCTAGCCAATATTATGCCAAGAGAGAACTAACAGGTTAGAACTTTTTAGCTATAAATTTTTTAAGTAGATCTTTTAACTAAAAATATTGTAATTGGATCTCTAAATTTGTCAATATTGCAGGTTAAACTTACGTTAGACTTTTTAAATAATTTTTAGTTAGGTCATTCCATTTAGGAGTAGATTACCAATTATATAAAAGTTTAGGGACCGATTGAAATATAGGGTTCTAATTATAAATTATTTAAAAGATCAGGGATCTAGTTACAAAATTTTTATTCTAAAGATTTATTTACAAATTTTCAAATAATTGACGAGTTAGTATGGAGTAATTAAAACTTATTTATAGTCCCATAAAAAAAACCTTATTTATAGGGTGCCTATTACATTACAAGGTTTCCCAGACTAAATTAGTCACCGGCAAAACTAGTTGTGATTGTGCACCATTGATTAACAAACAAATTGTCAAAAAAACTAATTGACAAACGATCAACGTGTTGCCATCCAGATATTTTTTTGGTCAATGCCATCGAGATGAAACAAGCAAGATAATGATCAACAATTCACCTAAAATAGACACGCTTATATTAACTATATATTATTTGATCAAAAAATATATTAACTATATATTATCTTGTGTTATATTTTCACATTATGAAGTAAAAATAAATACTTTCAAAGTTAGGTATGATGTAGTGGTGTTAATATATTCCCTATACATAACTGATTCTCAAATTTTCAATTTGTTTTTTCGAAGACTAGTTTTATTTTTCAAGAGTTTTTAACGTTCATCCTAACAAGTAAATAATAGTAGTGACTCCATGTTTTTCGAAACATTTAGGCTACCTGTCGCAATCTCGGTTTAGAAAATTCCTACAAGCTCATCAAGATAACTTATGAAAATGTCTCATTGGTTATATAAGACAATATTATCCTATTAATTTTATCACTTGATAATGATTGATCACCATTTGCATGTCGATAATCACATAATTGACTGTAATTGATTGGTAGGCCCTATAGGATAATTGATGATTCAATTATTGCATGAACAAACTAAATTTTAAGGTTTGTTAAACATGTTAATAGTTTTAGCAAATATATTCTTAATTGAATAAAATTAATAAAGTAACTCCGGTAGAATTAGACATAGAAAAATTAAAACTTGCAAATGAAACAGCGACCATTGACTTTTCTCCATTGATTTACAAATTTGCATTATTGTCGTTCTTGATTGTCTACTACTTTGTTACCGTAAGCAGTGGCGGACCCAGGACCCCGGGGTCAGGGGTGTCAAATTTTTTAAATTCACAATTTGTTAAAAATATAATTAAAAACAACTATAATATATTTAAATAAATAAATTATACATTTCATAATTGTCCTCTACGTGATTTCATATTCTGAAATCGTACAATAATAAGCTCAGAGTCAATTTTATTGAATACATCACTCTCAATGTATGTATTCAATAATAAGCTCAGAGTCAATTTTTTGGAGCAGTTAATTGATGGTTTTCAGGAGCATTATCCAAAACAACGCTCTTTATCAAATCATTGTGCATGGAAAGAAATTTAAGAAGCTCAAGGAAGTTACCTTGATTGGTAGAAATCATTGACTCATCATGACCACGAAAAGCTAATCCTTGCTTTAAGAGCCAACAAACACAATCAATTGTTGCCTTTAAGCGTGTTCGGTATATGTCACGAACTTTGTCAGAATGCCTAGACATCGCTGTGTCAATATGTTGATTTTGGTTCATCAAGTCTTGACATTTCCTGAGAGCAATGTTATGAGCACTATTAGGAGGTCCAACATGAGACTTGATCTTATCTTTCTTGTTCCAACTGTTGAATCCCTCGGTGACAAATGTATCACCACCCGCTTGATTTCCAATATCGGGCCTAAAGAGATAACAATGCAAACAATATGCAGCATCTTTTTCAATGCTGTACTCTAACCAATTCCCAAATTCAGTGAACCATGCCGGAGAAAATTTTCTCTTTGCGCCTCCAATACTTCTTTGTGGAAAGTTGTGATTCTTAGGTTGACATGGCCCTTTTTGCAAATACGCTCTCCGTATTTTATCTTGATCGTTAGGATGATATGTCACAATTTTTCTTCGCAATCCAGGATCCGATGGCAACGTATCTAAATTAACTTCAACACACGGCTCTTGTTGTTGTTGTTGTTGTTGTTGTTGTTGTTGTTGTTGTTGTTGTTGTTGTTGTTGTTGTTGTTGTTGTTGTTGTTGTTGTTGTTGTTGTTGTTGTTGTTGTTGTTGTTGTTGTTGTTGTTGTTGTTGTTGTTGTTGTTGTTGTTGTTGTTGTTGTTGTTGTTGTTGTTGTTGTTGTTGTTGTTGTTGTTGTTGTTGTTGTTGTTGTTGTTGTTGTTGTTGTTGTTGTTGTTGTTGTTGTTGTTGTTGTTGTTGTTGTTGTTGTTGTTGTTGTTGTTGTTGTTGTTGTTGTTGTTGTTGTTGTTGTTGTTGTTGTTGTTGTTGTTGTTGTTGTTGTTGTTGTTGTTGTTGTTGTTGTTGTTGTTGTTGTTGTTGTTGTTGTTGTTGTTGTTGTTGTTGTTGTTGTTGTTGTTGTTGTTGTTGTTGTTGTTGTTGTTGTTGTTGTTGTTGTTGTTGTTGTTGTTGTTGTTGTTGTTGTTGTTGTTGTTGTTGTTGTTGTTGTTGTTGTTGTTGTTGTTGTTGTTGTTGTTGTTGTTGTTGTTGTTGTTGTTGTTGTTGTTGTTGTTGTTGTTGTTGTTGTTGTTGTTGTTGTTGTTGTTGTTGTTGTTGTTGTTGTTGTTGTTGTTGTTGTTGTTGTTGTTGTTGTTGTTGTTGTTGTTGTTGTTGTTGTTGTTGTTGTTGTTGTTGTTGTTGTTGTTGTTGTTGTTGTTGTTGTTGTGAGCTAGATCCACATTCATCAATTGATGATCCTGGTCTCTTTACTAAAAATTTATCCATTTGAAACTACAAACAAAATCAAATCAGAAATTAACAATCATAAATTACCAAATGTCCATTTTGGGGTTTCGGTTTCCCCAATCAGAAATTAACAAAAACAAAATCAAATCAGAAATTAACAAACAAAATCAAATCAGAAAATACAAACAAAATCAAATAAGAAATTAACAAAAACAAAATCAAATCAGAAATTTACAAATGTCCATTTAGGGTTTCGGTTTCCCCAATCAGAAATTAACAAAAATAAAATCAAATCAAAAATTAACAAACAAAATCAAATCAGAAATTATCAAATCAGAAATCGAATTTCATTTTAGGGTTTTCAAGTTCCAACAAAATCACTGAAATCAGAGAAGAAAAAAGCTACATACTGTAACATTAAGGTTGGTTGCTGCTTCAACGAGAGAACAGAGAAGAGAAGACAGCTTCGTGGAAGGAAACTGGTCTGGAAACAAAGAAGAACAGAGAAGAAAGCTTCGTGGAAGGCGAGATCCGAGAGAACAGAGGCGACTCGCATGAATGAGAAGAACGGAAGGCTTCGTCTGATCGTCTCGTCGTCTTCGTGGAAACTGGAAGCTTCAGCTTCAGCGTGAGAGAGAACAGAAAAGTGGAAAGTGTGACTGCGTGTCTGAGAGAGAACAGAAGAGGAAACGATGCGTTTTGTTTTTTTTCCAGAGAGTGTGTTTGGGTAAGTGAACTTTGGGTATTTGGTGCAAATGGGTGCAAAATTTGGGCTATTGGTGCAATTAAAAAAATTCAGGGATGTCAAAAATTATTCAGGGGTGTCAAAAAAAATTCAGGGGTGTCAAAAAAAAATTTATAGGATGGTAAGCAGAAATATTTTTTTTTTCAGGGGTGTCAGCTGAACCCCCTCACTCTAGGCTGGGTCCGCCACTGACCGTAAGCAATTCAACCAGTCGACAATATAATAAATGTTAATTAGTTTGGTACTTTTCGGATGTGATGCCTAGACCACCATCCAAAACATGCCTAGGGGGAGAGGTAGAGAGAGAGAGAAAGAGAGATGGGGGAGAGAGGGAGAGAGATGAAAAGATATAAGAAAGGTGAGAGGTAGAGAGAAGGAGAGAGAAGATTAAGATAGGAGAGAGAAGGAGAATAGAGGAGAGAGAAAAAAATTAATGAGTAGGAAATAAAAATAATATTTTAGTATTTTTTTGGTTGATTAGAAAGTTGTACTGTGATTTTGTGAGGTGCATGAATTTGAGTTTTTGTCTAGTTTCTCTCACTTATGTCCAGTACCATACATAGTTTCCAAATCAAACAAAGTACAGCTGAAGTTTGTTGGGGAAAACTGCGAGAGGGAGAAAGAAATGAACGAAATATACAGAGAGAGGGAAACTGGGCAAGGCAAAAATAACGAGAAAAACTGTTATTCAGTAAAGCTGTCGAACTAACTTGTGTCGAAGCAAAAATGTCGAACTCAAGTGTTCAACTGAAAAATTTATGTAAATTGTATTACACAGATGGAGTATATATATATACATGATGGAGCCGAGCCCATATTTCGACTAGGCCCATATTTCGACTGGGCCCACTTATTGGCCCATTATTTAATTAATGAAACTAAAGCAATTGAATTACAAACATATTTCAATATTCCCTCTTAATTCATATTGCTAAGTGACATCATCCCAAGCATTGTTCTTAATTCTTCAAATCTTCCATTTTGCAATGGCTTGGTCATTGCATCAGCTACTTGAAGTTCTGAGCAGCAATATTGTAGGTTCAGCTTCTCATTGTTGACTTAATCACGCAAGAAGTGATATCTAGTTTCTATATGTTTCGACCTTCCATGAGCAACAGGATTTTTGGCCAAATCTATTGCAGACTTGTTGTCGATCAGCAACTTCATTGCTGTAATTCTGTGTAGGCCAGTTTCAGCCAGTAGCATGCTCAGCCATGATGCTTGACAGGCTGCAAAGGAAGAAGTCACATACTCTGCTTCGCAGGAGGACAGAGCTACAATGTTTTGCTTCTTGGAGCACCATGAGATGGGTGCTGTCCCATACATAAAGACACAGCCACTTGTACTCTTTCGATCACTTTTGTCTCCACTCCAATCCGAATCAGTGTAGCCAAATACTTCAGCAGTGATAGTCGAATTGGTTTTGCTGGGGAACATAATACCATAGTCTTGTGTTCCTTTTATGTATTTGATCACTCTTTTTGCAGCCATTAGATGAGAGGTTCTTGGCCTCTCCATGAATCTGCTAATCAGTCCAACACCAAACATGATGTCAGGTCGTGTGTTGCAGAGGTACCTAAGGGAGCCAACAATCTGTTTGTACAGGGTGCCATCTACTTCACTCTCTTCTCCATCTTTCTCCAACTTGTTGCTTGTGTCAATTGGTGTCGAAACTGACTTACAATCAGTCATGTCAAATCTCTTCAGGATATCTGCTGCATATTTCTTCTGATGCAGAAATATTCATTTGCTTGTCTTCACAAATTGTATCCCTAAGAAGTATGACAGGTGTCTCAAGTCACTCATTTCGAATTCAGACATCATCACCTTCTTGAAAGATCAACTTCAGTCTCATTGCTGCCAGTTACTAGTAGATCATCTACATATAAACACAGCAGCAACTGAATTTCAGTTCCAGTTTTCTTTACATACACACCATGTTCATTGGTGCATCTAGTGAATTTTTGAGCCAAAAGGAACCCATCAATTCTCTTGTTCCATGCCCTTGGGGCTTGCTTAAGTCCATACAGTGCATTCTTAAGCCTGAATACCTTGTCTTCTTGACCCTTTAATTCAAATCCAGGTGGTTGGAAAACATAGACTTCCTCCTCCAAAGGTCCATTGAGAAAGGCTGATTTCACATCAAGTTGATGTAGGGGCCAGTCTCTGTAACTTGCCAAAGCAACTACTAGCCTTACAGTTTCAATCCTAGCTACAGGGTCAAATACTTCATTGAAATCCAGCACAGGTTTTTGAAGGAACCCCTTTGCTACTAATCTGGCCTTATACTTGGCCACTTCACCATTTGGATTGACTTTGGTCTTATACACCCACTTTACTCCTATTGCTTTCTTTTGTTTTGGAAGCTCGACTAGCTTCCATGTGTCATTCTTTTCTATTGACTTCAATTCATCAAGCATGGCATTCTTCCATTGCTTGTGCAGAAGTGCCTGTTCTAGACTCACAGGCTTTGCTTCTGCCAGCAGAGCATAGTGAACAAGCTCACCTTCTGCAATGATGGCAGAGTTAGTTAGCACTTCATATCCTTCTAGCCTTACTGATCTCTGTCTTTGCCTCTGTGATCTTCTGTAGGCTCTTCTGCAACAGGTGCTTCAGGTTCTGCAGTTTCAGTAGCTGCATTCTGATCATCTGGATCCTGAACCTCATCAAACTCCAGTATTGCAGTTCTTTCAATGCCTTCTTCATTCCGAGCATCCCAGTCCCAATTCTTGGTCTCATCCACTATGACATCCCTGCTCTTCACTATTTTCTTCTGCACATGATCATACAGTTTGTATGCTCCTGTCGAATGATATCCAACAAGGATCATTTGCTGTGCTCTATCATCCAGCTTCTTCCTTAGTTGCTCAGGGACATGTCTGTAGCATAATGACCCAATTATTCTAAAATGCTTGACACTTGGCTTTCTTCCTAGCCAGGCTTCTTCAGGTGTCTTACCAGTTAGCCTTCTTGTTGGACATTTGTTCAGAATATAGACTGTTGTGGCTACCAATTCTCCCCAGAAGCTGTGAGGTAGCTTCTTTTCCTTCATCATGCTTCTCACCATGTTGAGGATGGTTCTGTTTTTCCTCTCAGTAGTTCCATTGTGCTGAGGTGTGTAAGGTGAAGTGACTTCATGTACTATGCCTTCACTTTCACAAAACTTTGCAAATTCATGTGAGTTGTACTCACCACCTCCATCTGTTCTAAGAGTTTTGATTGCACACTCACTTTGCTTCTCAATCATCACCTTGAAGTTCTTGAATGTTCCAAGTACTTCACTCTTCTTATTGATCAAGTACACCCATGTCATTCTAGTGTACTCATCAATGAAGGTGACAAAGTACTTGTTCCCTCCTAATGACCTGACCTCAATGGGACCACACACATCAGAGAACACTACTTCTAGCTTCTTCTCAGCCCTGCTTGGAGATTCTGATTTGAAGGAATTTCTGGGTTGCTTTGCTTCACAACATTTGTCACACACATCAGTAGGCATCTTCACTGCTGGCAGTCCATGAACCATTTTCTTCTCATGTAATTGTCTCAAGCTCTCGAAGTTTAGGTGGCCAAATCTTCTTTGCCACTTCCAATTCTCATCATCAATAGTGGTTGTGAGGCATTGCTCTTCAATCACTTGCAATTTGATCTTGAAGGTTCTGTTGCTTTGCATGTGCACCTTCAGGATCAACCACTTGTTTAAATCAAACAAACTGAGACTGTTGTCATCAATTTCGACAGAGAATTTTTTCTCAATCATCTGCCCAATACTTAGCAGATTGCTCCTCATCTTTGGTACATAAAACACTTCCTGAATGTAGCACCACTTTCCTTCTTTCGACAGAAACCTTATGGTGTCAATTCCTTCTGCAGTGACTCTGTTGTTGTCTGCAAATCTGATTCTTTTACTTATTTGCTTCAATTTTACAAACCACTCACTATGGCAGCACATGTGGTTTGAGCATCCTGTGTCGAGATACCATTCGACAGATTTTTCTTCAATCGCATTTGTATCTGCCTTCAACAGCAGCAATCCTGTTTCAGTGGCGGTCATGAGGGATACTTCTTCATCATTGTTGCTGGCAATGTTGGAGGCATCACCAGTGTCACCACTGCCCTGCCCCACATACATTGCACAAGTATCTTGAGTATCACAAGTGTTTTCACTTTCACTAGTGTTCCCACTGTTTTGCTCACTGCTTTCAGCAGTAGGTTTGTCATCACAACTATCCTCTTCATCTTCATGATCTGCTATTGCCATCAGCATTAAGCCTTCTGAGTCTGAGTCTGAATCTGTGTCTCCATCACTTGCAAATTTGGCTTCAGCATCTTTATTCCTAGGAACCTTCTTGTTCTTACATTTGTTCCTATAATGCCCAAATTGCTGACAGTTATAGCACTGCACCTTCGACAGATCCCGTTTCTTCTTATCAGAGTTTCCTTGTTCTTCTTTCTTGCTGCCAGATTCCTTTTCTTTACCCTTCCATTTTCCCTTTTCTTTCTTGTTGCCTGCCTTCCAATTTTTCTTAGAGGAGTGTGATAACAAGGCTTGTTCCGTTTCTTTCTCTGAACTTCTCTGCCTAATTCTCAGTTCATGAGCCTCTAAGGAACCTTGAGGTTATCTAACTTCATTTCATCTATGTTCTTGGATTCTTCGATAGCAGTTACAACATAGTTGAAATCTAGAGTTAAAGATCTAAGCACCTTTTCTACTTTACTTGTTTCAGATACAGTTTTACCATTGCCTTTCATTTGGTTAGTTAAAGCTACTAACCTCGTGATGAATTCACCAATCGATTCTCCATCTTTCATCCTCAATGCCTCGTATTGCTTTCGGAGAGACTGCAGGCGTATCTTCTTCAGTCTATCCGCTCCTCCATATGCATTCTTGAGGATATCCCACGCTTCTTTTGCTGAATCACAAACAATGATCAGGTTCAGAATGTTTGAATCAACGCTTTGGTGAATCAAGAACAGCCCTTTTCCATCTTTCTTTCGCAATGCATGGTGGTTGTTCCTCTGCGCTTCAGCGGCGTTCGCTGCCAATGGTGGAACACCATCATCCACGATTTCAAGTACATCTTGAAAACGAAACAAGACTTTCATCTGCGCACACCACCGTTCGCAATCCTTTCCATAGAAGACATGGAGGTTCCCCGGAATTCCTCCACCACCGTTGTCTCGCATCGCCATTAATTAATGAACTTGAAGGATCTTTATAGCTCTGTTATACCAATTTGTTGGGGCAAACTGCGAGAAGGAGAAAGAAAGGAATGGAATATACAGAGAGAGGGAAACTGGGCAAGGAAAAAATAACGAGAAAAACTGTTATTCAGTAAAGCTGTCGAACTAATTTGTGTCGAAGCAAAAATGTCGAACTCATAAGTGTTCAACTGAAAAACTTATGTAAATTGTATTACACAGATGGAGTAAATTGTATCAAACGCACCCTAATTGTGCTATGGCAGATTAAATTGATGTGTTGTTTGTTTGTGCTTTAGTGATTGAAAAGGCAAACACCATATCCGTGTTGTTTTAAGTCATCTTGATAATGAGACTTTCCGCACTTGAGATTTTAAAAGGAATTTTTAGAAGTCTATTACTTGAGTCACCAACATTATTTCTATCTACTATATAACAAAACAAAGAGTGTGTTTGACGAAAACATGTTTATTGAAAATGTGGGAATATTTTTGGGTAAACCCGAGTATCCTCCACGGCGACGGTGGAGACTAATCCCTCGAGACTAATCCTTCGAGGTACTGGAGTTTATTTAAGGGATGACATCTCCCAAACGATGTCTCTCCATACACACCGGCCAGTGATCGAAACCCTGACCAAATGCTTAAGGGGTCCAAACAACTTACCACTTGTGACACATCTACTTGCTGAAAATGTGGGAATATAACATGGGTTGTTTTACACTGATTTTGGAAAGGCTTGTGCCTCATACTAATCTATTTTGCATGGATATTGTCTATCAATATCAGCATCAACCACTCAAGCTATTGATCATCAACCCATTTTGAGGATTTTTTATGAGAGTATTATTTTACAGTGAAATTTATTTGGAAGGAAAGGAGTAGTGCTTCAATGGCTAGCTAATTGTTAAAGAAAACTTGATCATAATATGGCTTTATCAATTCCCACAATTGCCACCAGGTCATCCAAAATTGAGAGAATATCGACCACCTCCTAAATCTCCATTGTTAACATTGAGGTTTGTCACTGAATGTATCTACCACATCTATTTCAGGTGCTTGTTTATCTTTGGTGTCATCTATAAATGTAACTTCATCAAAATAACATGACTCATATAACTGTTTGGGAGCTGGTAATACTCCATATCCCATTGGAGGACTAGGAGAACCCCCTGAAGTTGTTGTTATACCACCCCATCCTACTTCATCAGCTGATGTCATGTTGGAAAATAATGATGCTGGAAAATATCCAACATCCTTATCCCCTATATGCAACCACCAATTATTTGTCGTTAGGTCCTGCACACATACATAAACGTTTGTAAGTATACTTTTATTGGATGCATATTTACTTTAGAAGTTAGGGTAAATAATCATTTTGGTTGCAGAATGTGTAAGACGTTGTTATTATTCATTTTTTATAAACAAACATTAGTGGTTAATAGTTAAAGATGATGAAAATGTTAGTTCTTGAGGTTTGAACTCTAGATAGGCATGGCAGTAAAACCCGGACCCGCGGATACCCGCCCGAACCCGCCCCGATTTTGTCGGGGAAAGCCCAGTTTAAACGGGTTCGAGTTTGGGGATGGGTTTTCCCCGCTTTGCTGAGTTGGGGACGGGGAATGTGATACCCAGTCCGAACCCAAACCCGAACCGCCCCGCTAGAAGTTAAATTACTTAAATACCCATATATATATATATATATTCCACTTCCAGCAGTAATAGAAACAACCCTAAATCCACTTCCTGCTGCGCCTCTCTCATCTTCCCTTTCCTCTCCGTGCTATCCTCTTCCCCCTACTCTCTGTGCTATCCTCTTCCCTCTCCTCTCCGTGCTCCTCTTCGCGACTTCGCCTCTCCTCTCCGCCTCTCCTCTCCGTGCTCCTTTCTTCCTTCTAGTTGCAACGCCTCTCCACTACGGTGAATAAAACTTGTAAGAACTTCTCTTCTCCCTTAGGTGTTTCTGGTTATTTTTTTCCAGTAATCTGTTTTAGTCATGGTTCTTGATATTGTTTTACTGGTTATTCTTTTCCCTTAGGTGTTTCTATTTTTTTTTCCAGTAATCTATTTTTTTCCCTTTGTTCCCTTTCTGGTTATTCTTTTCCCTTAATCAATTTGTGGTTCAATTTGCTACGCCTTCTGGTTATTGTTTTACTGGTTATTGTTTTAATCAATTTGCTGCGCCTTCTTTTTTCCAGTAATCAATTTCTGCATATTGCTAAGTTAGTAGTTTCTTGTGGTTCTGCATATCTTGTGGTTTTTGTGGTTCTTATTCAGTCATGGTTCTTAATCAATTTCAGTCATGGTTATCTAATATTGCATATTGTTAACATGTGGTTCTGCATATCTTGTGGTTTGTGGTTCTTATTACTAAGTCTAAGTAGTTGCCTTTTTGTTTGTTCATGTCACAGGATACAAAAATGATGGATGCTGCTTGTAATTCTCCAGTGCCTAGTTCACAAGAAGGTGAACATGATCCAACTCAACAAGAAAGTTGTAACCCTCCAATTAATGTTGAATCTACGCCAACACCTCAAGATGTTGAGACAGGGCAAACTTTGGAGACAACAGCACAAACAGAGGCACAAATGCAAGCAGAAACAGATGTAGCCAAAAAGGATAAGCGCAAAAGTATTGTATGGAAGCATTTCACATTGATAAAAGTTAACGAACAAGACAAAGCTCAATGTAATTATTGCAAGAAACTGCTTGGTGGAAGTTCAAGAAATGGAACGAAACACTTGCATACACACATGGATACATGTGTTCAAAAAATGCTTATGGAGAGAAGCAATAATAGTAAGGGGCAGACATTTCTTATGGCTAAGGTCATTCAAGGAAAGCAAGAGCTAGGTGCTGGAACTTATAATGCTGAAAATGCAAGAAAAGAGCTTGCACAAGCAATAATTATGCATGACTATCCACTTTCAATAATGGACCATGTTGGTTTTAAGAGATACTCGGCAGCTCTTCAACCATTGTTTCAAGTTCCTTCGAGAAATACAATCAAGAAAGAGATATTCAAAGTTTATGAGTATGAGAGATCAACCACTATGAAGTTATTAGACAGTCTTCAAGGAAGAGTGGCAATTACATCTGATATGTGGACTTCGAGCAATCAAAAAAGAGGGTATATGGCTGTGACGGCTCATTATATTGATGGATCTTGGACTTTGCAGAGTCACGTGTTGAGGTAATAATCATATATTTATTAAATGTGAATTTTATTACATTAGGTTAATTATAGTTTTAATAATCATATATTTATTAAATGTGAATTTTAATACATTAGGTTCATTTATGTTCCAGCTCCTCACACTAGTGATAGACTTAGTAATGCCTTGGTTGAATGTTTGATGGATTGGAACATTGATACAAAATTGTCCACTAGCACTCTAGATAATTGTAGCACAAACGACGCTATGATTGATAAAGTGAAGGATAAGTTGAACTTAAACACTTTGTTAAGTGGGGGGTCCTTACTTCATATGCGCTGTTGTGCGCATATATTAAACCTGATAGTGAAAGATGGGTTGGAAGTGGTGAAGGATGGCATAGAAAATATTAGGGATAGTGTTGCATATTGGACTGTGACACCTAAAAGGAAGGAAAAATTTGAAGAGACAGCCAGGCAATTGCGAGTTACATGCACTAGAAGTTTGGCTTTAGATTGCCAAACCAGATGGAATTCAACAAACAAGATGCTTGATATTGCCATTTCATATCAGGAGGTATTCAGTCGTTTAAAACAACGTGAGTCCCAATCACTACAAGAAAAATCAGTTTTACCGGGCAGGACTTTACGGCGGATTTGTATCCGCCGAAAACTTTTCGGCGGATTCTAGGGGTTACCGGCGGATTGTATCCGCCGCAAACTTACCGGCGGGAATAGGAACTTTCCGGCGGATTTATCCGCCGCAAACATTTCCGGCGGATTTTCGAGGTATTTTCGGCGGATCTGGTTTACGAAGATTTTTTTTTTTGAAAAAAAATCAAAATCCGCCGGAAATGCCTCTCAATCTGCCGGAAACACTTGCGATGGATAAATCCGCCGGAATGTCCCTAAAGTTCGCCGGTAAGTTTGCGGCGGATAAAAAATCTGCCGGAAAATCCTGGAAGCGCCAATTTTGAATTTCAAAAATCTGCCGGAAACACCCTAAATCCGCCGGAAATTACATTTCCGGCAGATTCGCCTTTTGACCGTTGATTTTCGTTTCCTCTATATAAATCTCTTCTCCGCTTCTTTTTCTTCACACCTCTACCGATACTCTCATTCTCTTCAAAGAAACAGAGACATACGCCACTCTCTTGAGCATTGTCGGCAGCGGCTCTAGGTGAGTGGCGTATGTCTCCATTTCTTTGTAAAGAATCTTCCACCTTGTCATTAGCATCCCCTTCATCTTTTTCGTTAAAAGTAACATTGCCATACCAGCATCCATACCAGCAGCTCCAGCACCAGTCACCCCAGCAGCCATACCATCAGCCTCAGCAGCAGTCACCCCAGCGGCCCAACATCGATCTTAATATTATGGATTCGCTTAATGCTTTTCTTACATCTGATACCTACTATCATGGTGATGAGTTAGACCAGCAGCCACCCCAGTAGCTTTGGATTATTTTATTTTGTTGTATGGATATTTTTTTATTGTATGGATATTTTTTTTGTTGTATGGATATTTATTTAAATTAATCATTAATTTTCATTTCTAATTTTTATTTTTTTATCAATTATCAAATTTTTAAATAAAATAATCAATTTAAAGTTTTTAATAAAATAATATTATTTTTTTAAATAAAATGATTTTTTAATAATTAAATTTAAAAAAAAAAAACGGTTTTTCCGGCGGATTTGTGGATTTTCCGGCGGATAAACCATACAGTGTTCTGACGGATTTGTGGACTTTCCGGCGGATACCCCCGCCGGAACTTTCCGGCGGATACCCCCGCCGGAACTTTCCGGCGGATTTGCGAGCTTTCCGGCGGATAAAAAGATGCGAATTCCCTTGGGGTTTTCCGGCGGATAATCCGCCGGAAACTTCGGGCGGATTTTTTGGCGCCACGAAATCTGCCGGAAATTTCCGGCGGATAATCCACCGAAAACCTTTTGCCACGAGCTGTCTACCGGTGTCAAAAATCCGCCAGAAAGCCCAACATATCCGCCGGAAAGTCCATATTTTCGGCGGATTTGCAAATTTTTTGACGGACTTTGGTCCGCCGAAAAGTCCAAGTTTTCTTGTAGTGAATACACTTGTTTGCCAACTAGTTTACAATGGAAATTTGCAAAGAATGTTTGTGAAAGATTGAAATTATTCAATACTATCACTGAAGTTGTTTCTGGCACTAAATATCCCACTTCAAATTTGTATTTTTCTAAGATATGTGATGTCAAATGGATTGGTGAGTCTGATGCATTGATTAAACAAATGGCTGAAAAGATGTCGGCGAAATTTGATAAATATTGGAATGTTATTCATGATATAATGGGAGATGCTAGTGTCTTGGATCCTAGATTCAAAATGGATTTGGTGGAGTATTATTATGAGAAAATGCATGGGCAAGATTCTTCTATTGCTGAAGTTCAAAAGATCAAAGATTTGTGTTATGATTTGATTTCCGACTATCAATCTCAAATGAATCAAGGATCCAACAATGACTTTTCAATGTTGGCTGCTAGTGGTGATGATGCTCTTGATGATTTTGATGCATATATGCAGGTACCACACCTGGGGGTGACTCTGAGACCCGACCTAGACAGCAGGAGCCCTAACAACTGCAGTCACCTACTCGAGCAAAGGCAAGGTAGAGATCAATTTTTATTTATATTTATTTATACTTTACCTATAAAGGAAACTTTAGTTTTAGTTTTTGAATATAAACTTTTTTCTTCTTTTATCATCCTTTTTTTGACAAACTTCTTTTATTAATTATTATTAATTCCAAATTTATTAGATGAAATTTTTATTTATTATTTTCAATTGATTTTCCAAAACGTGTGTAGATATAGATAAATCTCAATATATTATTTAAAGTTATATTTTTGGACAAAGAAATTATATTACTATTAAAATTGTTAAAAATCTAAATTTGTTTGATACAATATTTATTAATAATATTTAGATGAAATTTGAAAAATTACAATAACATGCATTTGCCTTTTTTCGATTAGTAATATTGTGTTTTGTCAAGCCTAGTAATTGTAATTGTCAAATAGAAGAAAAAATGATTATGTTTTTTTTTATAAGTGAAAAAATGATTATGTGAAGGAAGCTTGAATGGTGTCTCCAAAATACTCTGCATTTTTTATCGATATTTATAATTTATATTTTATCTTTTAATTAATGTAAAAGTTAATAGTAAATAACAATTTTCTTCTTTCAGTAATTATTTTTCTTTTGAAATTCATGAGATGAAGTTTTTATTTATTGTTTCTTTTTTATTTTCAAAAATATGTATATATATATATATATATATATATATATATATATATATATATTTATTCACCCATCCATCCATCCATCTATTTATATGTAAAAAGAGTTTGAGCTTTGCTTTTGAGCTCTGCATATATCACAAGAAGCAATTATGTAATTTAATTATATTTGTAAGTTAGAAAACTAACTGTGAACTTTTGAGGTAAATTGATCTTTTATAACTACATAAAGTTTTTATGAGAATTTATTAAGATATAGAGATAATTAATAATTATGCAGTTGTTGCAAGCTGATGTAAGTGGAGTTGCTACTCCCAAATTAGTTGTTTTGGGCTTAAGCTCTGGCAATCCCCCCCACCCCGCAAAAAACTTTCATAAAAGCATACTATGTATTTACTTATTTTACATATTCACACATTAAACCATAAACCATTAAGGAAAAAGAAGAAACCTGAGAAAAAGACAATAAATAAAGCAAAGTTTATAAGTAGAAATTTGTTTACCATTATTATATTTGTACTCTTCATTTGAGCTTATTTACTTCATATTTTATGTCAAAAATAAACTCATATTTTAAAATATATTTTTGTTTGATTTTGTGAATAATGCAACACATTTTTTCAAATCTTTTTCCATACAATCATCAAGAATAAAAATAAATAATCAATTTTTGATTATTTTCTATATCTAAATTCTATGTTAAATCTAATTTCTTTATTTTTACTTTTATTTTGAATTTTTTTATGTTTTAATTTCAAAAAACGAGTTATTAATTATTGAAGAAAGAAAGAAAGAAATAGCAGTAATTTCTATCTTCTATGATTTAAGTTTCACCATGCACATCCATTTGCATCCTTTATTAAAATTCATACCCACAAAAAACTTCCCAAACTTAATGTAATAATAATAACAAAAATACTGCATATGTAGTTCTCTTTCAACCAGTGTTATCAGACCCGGACCGGCCATCGACCCGGTCAAGGCACCGGGTCACTAGACCCGGGGTCGGACCGCGGGTCTCTAGTCGGACCGGCATGACCCGGTCTATATTAAATAAATTCAAAAAATTATAATATATACTAAGAAAGTATACATTTATTAATATAGAAATTTTATTATAATTTTATTTATAATTATACATTTACTAACATGTTTATGAGTGTTGAACTTGAATCAATTTGTCAAAAAAATGTGTGTTTAATCAAAACTATTAATGAAAGAATGTGCAAAAAAAATTAACATATCCGGAATTGATTATATTTAATGAATGCGGGATAGTATCAACAAATAATAGATAGCTTAGTGGTTAAAAAGTTGAAATGTTGAATACTAGGGAGGGGGTTCGAACCCCACCTAAGCCTTTTTTGTGAAAACATGCAAAATTTATAATTGGTTCATCTTTAAAAAAAAAAAAAAAAAAAAAAAAAAAAGAGGATCAACCGGTCCGACCACCGGTCCGACCCGGTTTCCACCGGTCCGACCACCGGTCCGATGACGTCATCACCGGGCCAACTGCAGATCCGGTCCTGCACGCTGCCCGGCCCGGGAAGACCACCGGGTCCCGGTCCGACCGGTCCGACCGGCCGGTCCGGTCCGGTTCTGATAACTATGCTTTCAACCACGCTTTGTCAAGACATATTGTGTTTATTTTCTTCATGTAGTAAAGTTGTTTTGATTCTATTTTTTGTTCCGTAATATTGGTGTGCAGTACCACCAATTTTGTCGATGACTAATATACGTTGGGAAATCAGACTGACCACGAGTATCCGACTTTATCGGTCTGTGTGTTTCTCCTATCTCAATAGAGTTTTTGCAATACCCAAGATTCGAACTCAAAGTTGTTTTGATTCTAATACTCAAAGATATGTGCAATCTCTTCTTGGTTTATAAACTTTAGTATTTATTTTTCGTTGCACATTCCATTTCGTCATAATGATTTTGCAAGTACCCAAGATTCGAACTCAAAGTTGTTTTGATTCTAATACTCAAAGATATGTGCAATCTCTTCTTGGTTTATAAACTTTAGTATTTATTTTTCGTTGCACATTCCATTTCGTCATAATGATTTTGCAAGTATCCAAAAAATGGATGTAATAGAAGGCGATTATACATTTGATATATGGCTTAAATATGTTTTTACCCCCTACAAATATACGGTGTTTTGCTTTTACCTCCTGTAAATTTTTTTTTAAAAACTCATTGCAAAAGACACTTTTTTGATTTTAGTCCCTCTGTTAGCCCGACGTTACAAAAAACGTCCACGTGGCTAACAGAGTTCTGAGTTGGAATTTTATATTCATTTCTAACTTTTTTTAGAGTGAACTAGTATTACCACGTATATTAAATACAAATTTAAAATTATCAATTCAACTTCCACACCTCTCTCTGAGCCATTCATCTCACAGTAAACACAAGTACACAACACACTTCATCTTTCAATCTTCCCTCTTCTCTCTCTGCGCTTCCCACCCCCACCCACCCCTTCATCATCATCACTATCTAACTAAGATACTGCAACGCAGAAGCAATAGGTTGGAGATGAAATTAACAAAATCAAAACATCCAAATCCATCTCCAAATAGAAGCATGGAAGAGAGCATTAAAGCAACAAGCCACCATCAAACCAGATCCATGCTTCTTCTTCCTCTCTATTAACTTTGCCAAAATCAAAACTAGTCGTACCATCAACTTTACCCCAAATTTATTTTCTTCCTCTCTACCTAAGCCACCATCGAACCACCACAGCCATGGCTCAGACCCCTTTAACCTGCTGTTCTATTCAAACCAGATCTTAAAGCTTTGAATTTGCTTGCAGAAGCCATCGTGAAAGAGAAAGAATGAGGGATGAAGTCCTAGAGGGAGCTCACGGTGGTGGTTTTGGGGTGCCAGTGAACAGATCTGGCTCAGTGATGAGAAGTGAGAGAGAGATCGGCGATGGCGTGTAAGTGGATGGTGGTGCTACTGTGTTGTGTTTGATTCACGTGGTAGTGGCGACGGTGGTTCGCCGGAGCTGAGTGTGGTGCTCATGGGGTGGTGGTTCTGTGTGTGTGTGTGTGTGTGTGTGTGAGGGAGAGAGAGAGAGAGACGAAGAACATGGGTTCCTGGGAAGATAAGAGAAGAGAAGATGGTGCTCATGGGGTGGTGGGTTTGTGTTTGGTGAAGATGGATTATGGTGAAAATGGAGATGAAGAGAAGAGAAGGGTTCCTGGGAAAGGAGGTGAAGAGGAAGAGAGAATGAATCTGGAAATGGGGAAGAAGAAGGGGAATTAGGGTTTTCTAGTTTAATGACTTGGTCAATAATTTTTATCTGACACATATATCTAATCAGCAAATAAAATAAAATAAAACTAAATATAAATGCCAAATCAAATATCTGTGTGACACGTAGGCTTTTTTTAACGGGTAAGTAACAGAAAGACTAACGTAAAAAACGTGGAATTTGCAAGGTGTTTTTTAAAAAAAATTGTAGGGGGTAAAAGCAAAACACCCCATATTTGCAGGGGGTAAAAACGTATTTAAGCCTTGATATATTAGTATTCCTTTGGTCTCCTTTTATAAATTTCTGTTTTAAATTAATTTAATTTCTTACTTTAATTTTTTACATTGAAAATGTGTTTCGTTTCATTTTCTTATATGTAATAACACTTAGAGTATTGTCAACCATTTCTTATTATGAACCATTTCTAACTAGATACACATGATCTAAATTTGTGATTAAAGTAATTAAGGTAGTCTACTCTGGCTAGAGCCTCATCCTTCTCGGACTTGGTGCACTGTTGGTTTTGACAACAATGCGTTCTTCCATGCTATGTATTGAAGTATCTGAAATAGAGAGTTTAGCATTGAAAGCTAATTGTGAGATATATTCAATTGATATTAAATGTACAGTGAAGGTTCCTTTATATTGGTAACCAATTGGGATCAACATATTACACTGAGATACATTTACAATGTGATAGCTATTCTATTATCTATACAAGATGATGACTTCTACTATCATACATTCTAGTTAAGTGAAGAGCACTATACTCTAACACCCCCGCCCACAAGCTCAAGGAGGGTGTGAAGGAGGAGCTGGAGCAACGACTTGAAGCTTGGACCTTAGGAGCTGAAACCTTGCTGTGGAGAGAGGCTTGGTCAGTATGTCAGCCCATTGTTCAGTTCCAGGTATATGGTAGATGCAGAGTTGCTTAGATAATACCTTGTCAAGAACAAAAAACAGGTCAAGTTCCATGTGCTTGGTCCTAGCATGAAGAATTGGATTATGAGCTAGGGCCACAGCACTTTGATTGTCACAGAATATTTGAGGAGTAGTGTGTTTGATGCCCAGTTCAGTCAACAGAGACTGCACCCAAGTGATTTCTGCAGTTGCAAGGGCTAGACTTTGGTATTCGGCCTCTGCACTGGACCTAGCAACAACTGTTTGCTTCTTTGCCCACCATGAGATGAGGTTAGGTCCTAGATAGACAGCAGCACCAGATGTGGACTTTCTATCATCAGTGTCTACTGCCCAGTCAGCATCACACCAGGCACGCAGCTGAAGAGGGTTGATGATCTGTGCTGGCTGAAGCAGAAGGCCATGACTGATAGTTCCTTTCAGATACCTGAGAATTCTTTTTACTACAGCCCAGTGAGATTCCAAAGGAGCAGCCATGTATTGACACACTTTGTTGACTGCAAAACTGATCTCAGGTCTGGTGATGGTGGTGTACTGAAGTGCCCCCACAACAGACCTGTAAGTTGCAGGATCTGGCATAAAATCACTGCCTTGTTTGGACAGTTTACAGCTTGACATCATAGGAGATGAAATAGCATGAGCCTCTGCCATATTGGTCTTGCTGAGAAGGTCTCTAATGTATTTACTCTGAGTGAGTAAAATACTGCCATTGTTCAGTGGCTTTACTTCAATACCAAGAAAATAGTCCAGCTTGCCTAGTTGCTTTAGAGAGAAGATTGCATCCAGTTGTTGGATGAGCTACTTAATCAGTGAGTTTGATGTACCAGTGAGGATGATGTCATCCACGTAGACTAGAAGATAGACAACTTGAGTGGCTCTCTTGTAGACAAAGAGGGAAGGGTCACACATACTGCCAGAGAAGCCCAGCTGAAGCAGAGTGGATTTCAGTTTTTCAAACCATGCTCTGGGTGCTTGTTTGAGACCATAGATGGCCTTGTTGAGTTTTCATACTAGTTGTCTATCCGTTGATTCAAAGCCTTGAGGTTGAGACATGTAGACTTCTTCTGTGAGAGTGCCATTCAAGAAGGCATTGTTAACATCTATTTGATGGAGGTCCCAGTTGTGACTGAGAGCAATGGTGAGGATGGTACGAATGGTGACAGGTTTGATCACAGGGGAGAAGGTCTCATTGAAGTCCTGTCCTTGTTGTTGATGAAAGCCTTTGGCTACCAACCTAGCTTTGTATTTGTTTAGAGTACCATCAGCATTTTCTTTAACTCTGAAGACCCATTTGCAACCAATAACATTTTTTCCAGGGGGTAGAGGTACAAGGGACCAAGTGTTGTTTTTCATTAGGGCAGCATACTCCTCTGCCATGGCAGATTGCCATACTGGTTGTTGTAGGGCAGATTTGACACTTTTAGGTTCAATGTGAGTGAGGAGGAGTGTGGGATGCAGTTTTGGTTTGACAATTCCTGACTTGGACCGTGTCTGCATAGGGTGAGTGTTGGTGATTGGGAGAGGGGAAGGGGATGGAACAAGGTCAACTGTAGGACTGGCAATGGCTATAGAGTGAGGATGTGAGTGAGTAATAGGTGGTGTGGGGGCTGAGAGTGGTTTCTGATAGGTTAACAGGGCTGGGAGAGAGATTCGAAGTTGGTGAGGGGTTAGGTGAGGGGTTTGGAGAAGGTGAGGGATTGTTGGGTGAGTTAGGTGTGGGTGGGAGAGGGGAAGGTATGGTAGCAGAAGGTAGCTGAGTTGAGGGTGGGATAATAGGAGGAGGGGAAGCTGTGAACTCAAATAGCTTCTTGTAAGGGAAGCTAGACTCATTAAAAATGACATCCTTGGAGATAAAGATGCGACCACTTGGAGACAAGCATTTGTACCCCTTATGAGAATTAGAGTAGCCTAGGAACACACACTCTTGGGACCTGAATGCTAGCTTGTTGGTGTTGTATGGCCTAAGACAAGGGAAACAACTACATCCAAATACCCTGAGAGAGGAGAAAGCAGAGGACTGGCCATGAAGGACTTGGAAGGGAATGGAGCCATTTAGAGGGGTTGAAGGTAACCTGTTTATGAGGTGGACTGCCGTGGCAAAGGCATGATCCCAGAAATGGAGTGGTAAGTTGGCTTGAAAGAGGAGAGTTAGACCTAATTCAACAATATGTCTATGCTTCCTTTCCACAACACCATTTTGGTGGTGTGTATGGGGGCATATGACACGATGAATGATGCCTAGTTCAGTTAGATATTTTGAAAAGGGCCTATACTCCCCTCACCAGTCAGTTTGGAGGGATTTGAGTTTGGTATTGAATTGGAGTTCAACCATTGATTTCAATTCTTTAAAGACTTGTAAAGTTTCAGACTTGTTTTTGAGTAAAAAGAGCCAAGTGAACTTGGAATAGGCGTCTACAAAGGTTAGATAGTAATAAAATCCAGTAGATGAGGCCATAGGAGATGGTCCCCATAGATCACTAAACACCAGTTCCAATGGAGTGGTGTAGGAGGTAAGAGAAGGGGAAGATGGCAGTCTATGAGACTTGCCAACAGCGCAAGCAGTACAAAAAGAAGCAGGATCTTTATTAGGTAAAGAAATGTTACACAATTGAGCAACTATTCTTAATGCATTGTGATTGGGATGACCCAATCTTTGATGCCAAATTTGTAAATTGTGCTGGGAGGGGGGAACAATGGTAGTAGTATTGTTTACACTAGGAATTGAAAGAGATACAGACGGATTTACAATGGAAACAGAATTAAAGGTGGACTTATCAGCTGGAGCAGTGTGAGGCAGAATGTCCTGGAACTCATACAGCCCATCAGGACCAGCACGACCATGGAGTAAAACTTCACGTGTAGCCTGAGATTTTACAAAGCAGTCATTTAGATGAAACTCAACGAAAACAGGGTTATCACTAAGGAATTTATGAATGCTAATAAGATTCTTTGTGATTTCAGGGACATACAACAAATTATGCAAATGCAATTTGACATTAGGATTAAATGGAGAGGGAAAAGAAGTGGAGCCTGAGGAATGAACTTTCAAACCTTGTCCATTGCCTACAAACACCTGACTCGGAGTCTCCATGGTGGTTTGAGGCAATTGGATGTTCTGAGCCTGATTTGTGACATGTAGGGACGCAGCAGTGTCACCAAAGAAGTTGGATTGGGTGGCCTGGGGTGCTGTCATAACGAGAGCTGAGGGTGGAGTAGTGTTTTGTGAAGGTACGGGGATAACAAGGGCTTGTTGTGGCCATTGTTGAGGCTGTTGTTATTGTGGCCTGATGTAGGTGTAGGGATTATAGTTTTGGTTAGGGGCTGGGGGAGGAGTATTGGGATTATAATTCTGGTTAAAGCGATGATAACATTGAAGAGCAGAGTGACCAAACCTGTTGCAGACCTGACATTGGAGAGAGGAGCGTCCTCCACGCCCACGGCCACGACCACGAAACCCATAGCCTTTTGCATTCTGTGCGAGTTGGTCAGGAGCAGTAGGAGCTTGAGCAACAGCCATCGCCTGTGGCTGAGTGCTGGTGTCAGGCGCCTGTTGCGTGGCAGAAACTTGCGTGAGAAGAACAGATGCAGCATCTGATCTAGTTTCTTTGCGATATCTCAACAGGCGCAGTTCCTGAGCAAGTAGAAGAGATTCAACTTCTTCGACAGTGACATCATCATCAAACCGACTCTCTACAATGGAGATTATCTGATCATAATCCTGAGGAAGACCATCGATGATTGCGTCAAGGTGATCTTTGGCTGTTACGGGGCTTCCAACGGAAGCAAGAGCGTCTACGAGGGCTTTGATCTTCGCAAGGTACTCTTTGACTGTGAGATTTTCCAGATGCGTCGAACGGAGTTCTGTTTGCAGTTGGCGAATCTTGGTTCGACCTAACTTTTGAAAGTAGGCGTAGATCTTGTCCCAAAGTTCGTACGAGTGAATACAGCCAACAATGCGAGCTTGGATCGAAGTGGAAAGCGAAGTTTGGAGCCAAGAAAGCAACATTTGGTCTTGTGCTTCCCAGAACTGAAACGCTGGATTCTCATCGTTGTTCGCAGAATCCTCTGTGGTAAGATAGCGAGGGGGAATCTTCGGTGAAACGACAAAGTGATGAAGGCGATGCGCCTTGATAACAGGTTCTACCTGTTGACGCCAGAGAACAAAGTTCTCGTCATGAAGTTTTTCCGTGATCTTGTGGCGAAACTCTCGAATTTCAGGGGTAGCGGAGTGTCATACCCCAATTTTGTCCGGCTTAGGTCCAAACCCTAATTTTCCACACAAAAATAAGTTATGCATTGCTTTTTGGGTCCTAGAAACCGCTCCAAAGTTTTTGAAATCATTTTTAGGGTTAGAATGCACTTTTTGGGGAAATTAGGGTTTTAGGGTCAAAAAGGGCATTTTGATCATTTTTCACAACAGGATGATCTTCTCGCCAAAAATACACATCCACAAAAAGTACATTTTACTCTATCAAGTAAAAATGCCAAAGTTGATGGCAAAAGGTGATGAAAGTGTCAAAGCATCAAAGTCACAATCCAAGACAATCAAGCTCAAGAGTTGAAGTTTCAAGTTTAAGGGTAGTCCTTAAATACAAGGGTAGTACTTAGGGTTTGGGTGAGTCTTAGGTAATATGTAAGCTCTTGCAAAGGTCAGCTCATCTCTCGTAGTCCCACGGTTTTCAAAATGCATGCATACTCATATAAACACAAGAAGCATTTTTGAAAAAAACTAAAAACAAATTTTCCAACCAAAAGGAACATTACATAATCGATTATCCCACTTTAGAACTACATAGCCTAATCGATTATAAACTATATTTGGAAAGTATCAACATATTTGAAAAGACCATAATCGATTATCACAAGACTATAATCGATTATCCTCCTGAAAAGTGTTCAGAGGCATAATCGATTATCCATCCTTTTAACTACACACCATAATCGATTATCACCTATTTTGGAAAGTTTCTTATGGTTTTGGAAAGTGCCTAATCGATTATCCAAGGCACCTAATCGATTATTGAATCTGAAATCCAAGGCACCTAATCGATTATGCATACCAATTGTTTTTAACAACTAATCGACTATTCCATTTCCTAAAATAGATCACCTTAGTTTTCCTATAAATAGGCACCTCTTTTTCAAATCTGGAGGACCCAATTTCGCAAATCTCATCTTTTCAGAAAAACTCTTCTATATTTTATTTGTGCTCTCTTCGTTCTGTTGGTCCGTCAGAACTGATCTTTTGCTAAGAGTTAGTCGGGGTTGCATTCTTCAAGTTGTAATATCTGCCTTCATTAGAGGTATTTCTGTCTTTACATTTGTTATTATTTAATTGTTGTGATCCGTGCCAAAACTGCCCTATGTGATTCAACTTAGCTTTAGTGTTTATTTACTTGTTCTTGTATATTATTGTCCATTGTTGATGATGAATCATATGATTCCCACTTATGCCTAGTGCATTATGTTCTAAGTGGTGAAGATGGTTTTAGATGATTCAACCTCCCCCTTTTAACTTCTTAATGAATAAAAGATAGTTAGGTTTATGGTTTAAGGTCCATGGGGTATTGCAAAGGATAGGTTACCCAAAACCTTGATGCTCCCTCCTCTTTGATTGTGTTATTAGCCTTTGGGCACTTATTCATAAATGCAAAGGATAGGCTTACCTTAGCCTTGATGCAATTTCCCCCTTTTTGTTCATGTTATTGAGAAATCGTTGCTCATATGTTCCTTAGTTTAATTAAGATCATTCTATGCCTATGATCAATTGCTTGCTTGTTTTTGATGCATTTTTAAATGTCTCAATTCAATATGACATTCCATCCATGTGTATGACCTCCTAATGAAGACGTAAGTCTACATGCAAGTTGTAGCATAGAGTTATTAGGGTAAATACACTCCCTCCTACACACACACACACTTGCTTTGAGAACTTCACCTCGCATCCCTGATAAGTGGATCTTTTGATCATGTTGGCATGTTTAGTCTTGATTAAATGTTCAACATATGCATGATTTCGTGATTATTGAATGTGCTTGAACTTTTGTAATCAATCATTGATAGTACCTTCACCCTTTTTTCCAAAAATCTTTCAAACTCTTTTCCAATTAATGCGAGTTATTAGTGACTATCACTCAAAGCCTTGGCTTGTTTGATTGTCATGAATGCCATCAACGGCTATTAATAATGATCACTCAAAGCTTTGCTTGCTTGATCGTTATGAAAGCTCTTCCCCTTTCAAACTCCTTCAAAAACATTTTTCATTAGAACTACGTCGCTTTGATTCTCATTTGGGATACGTAGGAGCGAGTCACGTTCTCGTCAAGCGCAACGAATAAAAATCCTTTTCGCAACCATAAACAAATCATTTTCATAAAACAAACAAAAAGAATCATTTTCAAACCCATTGTTGCTAGTAGCTCATCAGAGCCTTTGTTCGTTTAGCTATTAGTGGCAATGTCCTTTTCTCATGAGAATAATAAACGATGATCCATCATAACCTTTGTTAGTTTGATCATCGTGCAAATCAATCTCTTTCGAAAATCACTTTCAAAAAAGATAATAAAAAACGAGTTGTTATCAATAGTCCATCAGAACCTTTGTTCGTTTGACTAGCGGTACAACTCTCTCTTTTTGAGTATTTAGTAGTGATTCATCATAGCCTCTGCTAGTTTAATCATTCACTAATGCTCGTCCTATTTCAAAAACTCACTAAAAAAAGATAAAAAAACAAAAACTTTTCAAAAAGACAACCAAGAACTACGTAGCTTTGAATTCTCCATCGCACCGGGAGATACGTAGGAGCGGGCCATGTCCCGTCAAGCACTTTTTCTAAAAAACCTTTTTTCCCCCTTTCTCGCCAAAAATAAAATTTTTGTTAAGTTTTCCCATTCATTCTTCAAATAAATAGGCAAACCTAGATATTCTTCAAATCAAATGTTAAAACCACACATTTTAGTTAGAGGTTCCCTTTCGGTAGAAAGGATGCGTGAGGTGCTAACACCTTCATCGCACGTAATCGACCCCCGAACCTATATCTCTAGTTTTCAAAAGACCATCCGCCTTGTCCAAAAGACCTTTTTTCAATGTTTTGGTCTTAAAATTAAAATATTGGTGGCGGCTCCAAAATTTTTCCACGTTGTACATTGAGAAACCCAAACCGGGATTTTTCGGGGTGCAACAGCTGGCGACTCCACTGGGGATACCTTTTAAAAGACGAGGGTCAAGCCTAACTAATTTAAATGTGTGGTTTAATGTATTGTTGATTTGATTAAAACCTTGTAGGCGTATGCATTTGTGTTCTTCTATGTTGTTCCCTGTCTCATCTTTTATTCCCTTTCTTTTACCGCTTATGCCCATGCATTCTTCCAATCCCCATGATCCCCTCTTCTTGGCTCCTCTTCCTAAGGTAAGCAATATCCTTGTTTATAGATATTTCAGGTATGGAACCCTAGGGTAGATAACTTGTTATTGCTTGCTATTGTCTGGACTGCTCTGGTTTTCATTTCATGTGGGGGTAGTGCTAGGGAAAAATGCCCTTGACACACACTACACTTATACCCTGTAACTATGTGTTTTGAGTGGGACCATAACCCAGGTCTGCAAAAAACTTAGGAGAGTGGATTCAAGTAGTGAGAGCCCATCAGGACCTTTGTCCGTTTGGCTACTTGCGAAAGTTTCAACCAGAGTTGTGCTCTTTCATGATGCCTCACACCTAGCAGTTTGCTGCATTTGTGGGGAGTTTTGTGAAAGGGACTGTAGCTCTGGTGGCCTTGTGAGGGAGTGAATAGAGCTACATGGGAGGATTACCCTTTAAATTGCCCTAGATCATAGGTCTCACCTCTTTTTTAGGTCACAAGGGCTTTTCCAAAATTGTGTGTTGCATTATTACATCTAGTTTAATTCTTTCCCGTCAACGATTTTTGAAAAAACAACAATATCAAAAAGAATATGTTTTTCCTTCTCTTTCATAAATACCTATATGAGGTGGCATATAGGGTATACTGCCCTAAATTTTCAAAACCCCCACCTGTAAATATCTGTCTTTATAACAAGCATCCTCATCATCCGCACTTTGCATCATAACATCATGCATTACATAAGCAAAATTTTGAAAAAAATTCATGCAGCATTCCTCATGCATCTAATTTGTTTGCCGGTAATCTTGGAGTAATTTGGAATCTTGTCGTAGGCGTGAAAAAAACAAGACAACATGGGATCAAGAAGCGAGGGTATGCTAAATTCGAGATTTCCAGTAGTAAAGAAAGCAGATGCGGCCAGTTTGATAGAGTGTGCCTCTCTAATGGGACCGGATGAGTGTGGGTTATTTGAAAAGGCTTATGGGAATATTCTTCGGTTGCTGCAGTTGGATCTTCAAGAAAATGTTGTGAAAGCCCTCAGTCAGTTCTATGATCTGGATATCCGCTGTTTCATCTTCAAGGATTTCCAACTCTCACCAACTTTAGAAGAGTATGAGCAAATTTTAGGTTTCTTTAAGTCAGAGGCGACGCCTTATCAGTGCCAGGGGAATCAATATTCAGATCAGAGGCTCTCTTTGCTACTGCAAGTTGGAATGGGGGAGTTAAAGCTTCGAAAAGAGAAAAAGAACCGTATAATGGGGTTTCCACTGAATTATTTTGAAGACCTAATGAAGTCCCATACTCAAGCCAACAGATGGGGTCCCTTTAAGCAGTTGCTGGCACTAACCATCTTTGGGATTGTCCTCTTCCCACAAGTTGAAAGGTTCATTGATGAGGTTGCCATTGGGGTGTTCTTAGCCTTCATAAGCAAGGATAATCCAATTAACCCAGTACCAGCCGTACTCGCAGACACTTACTACTCCTTTACGCATCATCGAGTGCTGGGGAAAAAGAAGATTGCCTGATCCCTTCTTGTACTATATGCTTGGCTCCTTAACCACGTCATCGCTCACAAGAATCAAGCTCCATATCTGTTGGCTTATGCCTTGAATTGTGAGGTAGAGGTCAAAAGTGCTCAGGAGTGGGTGCATGCCTTAGGGAGTCTCAATGCCCTCAAGATCCGCTGGTTCACTTATTCATGTTGGAAGAACAGGCCATCAGTAGTGTTTCAGTGTGGAGACTTTCAGAACGTGCCACTGATGGGGACTCAAGGCTGCATCAATTATAATCCTTCTTTGACTATCCGACAGCTTGGGTACCCTATGAGGAATATGCCTACCAAAGACATGCTAACTCCCATTTTCCTTGACAGAGAAGATCCAAAGAACAAGGGTTTACTTCGAAAAATCTCAAAGGGATGGGAAACTGTGGTCCGTAAAGATAGAGATGAGCTCATGAAAAAGGTTGGCGATGTCACTTTTTACCAATGGTTGCATGAAAGAATTCAAAGTGCTCGTCCACCTTCCCAAGAGGCACTGCCAGTCGAGAAAGAGATGCCAGAGCCTCGCCTTCCTACCCCTGAGGAGTTGAATGAGGCTAAATCTGCCTTAGCAAAAGCGGAGGAAGAAAAAAAGGCATTGCAAGCAGGGTTGGAGAAAGTAACCCTACAAAAGGAGAAGTTAGAGGAAGAGAACAAGATTAAGATGATAGCTGTTGAGGAAAGTGTCAAGCGATTTAAAGCGGAAAAGGAGAGTAAACTAGAAGCTCAGAAATACCTAAAGGGGGCTAGGGATGAACTCCAAAGGTACAAGCAGAAAACAAGAAAGGCCCTTGAAGAAGCCAAAGAATGGAAGATTGTGGCGACTGAGCCCAGACAAGAACCTCACTTGGTGGTGGAGTTGAAAAGGCAGCTGAAGAATCTTGAACAAGAAATAAATTCCATTGGGAATGTTCTCAGAGAATATCAAGAAATGCTGAGGTATGAGCAAGAAAGATCTGATGAACTGACAAGGAATCTCCGATACCTAGGGGAGTCTTATAGGCAAGTGCAAGCGGAGAGCAAGTACTGGGAGCAGCGCTTCCTAGCACTGATTGGCAAGATAGAAGAGCAGGAGATTGTTAAAGAGCTAAGAGATGAGATCCGACTTTGGAGGGGTAAATTCTCAAAATTGGCATGGCTAGCTAATCAAGCTGTAAGGGATGTCCCCAGGAGACTAAAGAGGGCTGAAGCTGAGATGCTTCCCTTCAATACCCCAGTACATGTGTATGAGTTTGTGAATTTCTGCAAGGCACTGACTGAGGAGCTCATGGAAAAGGCTGAAGGAGCCGCTGCTGCAAGCAAAGAAAGAGAAAAGAAAAAGAAGTTGAAGGCCATATGCCACTAGATTTCAGTGCATTGTAATTTTCCTTTTAGAATGTTCTCTAGGAAGTTATAATTTTTCTTTAGAATGTTGTAATTTTCTAAGAGCATTGTATTTTTCTTTGAGAGATATTGTATTGCACTCTTAATAGTATTGTACTCTCTTTCTTTCTTATGATTGGAAGTATGCCCTATCGCTTGTTGATCCCAATGTTCGTCACGCTTTTAAAATGTTTCGATATTTGCTTATAACAAGAGCGAGTTATCTCACGATTCCTGGCGCCAAACACAAAAATAACATAAGGCCAAGCATTGCATTCATTTACGCATTCATACTTGTACTCATAAAGATGTTCTACCAACAGAAACGAAAGGCAAGCTGGTTCGCTAACACCAATATTACACCCGTCTACAAGCAAGATTGATGGCTAGCAATCAACATCTCGAGAATGAAGACCCCCTGGGTCAAGATGAGTTGGTTGTGGAGATTCTTATCCCTGAGCAACTGGCTCAGGAGAATCAAGCTTTGAAGACTAAAGTTGAGGCTATGGAAGCACAGATGGTCGAAGTAATGAGTATGCTACAGAATTTGAGGGGTGGGGCCGCTGCTGGGGCCGCCGCTGTTGTAAATCCCGAAGGGGTTGTTACCTTCGTTTCTCCTCCGGTGTCCGCTGAAGTTACAACTACTCACACTTCTTATGGACAGGGGGTCAGTCACTTTGCCCATCCTCCAGGGGCGAGCGGACAGAGTCATCTGAATGCACCGATATATCCTTGGGGGATGCCAATGGGTTATATGCCGTCTGTTGCTGAAGCTATTCCTGTGGGGTCTGTTGCGCCCGAAAAAGTCCCCGAGGGAGAACCTTCCTCGTTCACTGTAACACCCCAAAAATTATCCGTTAATTATTTCATTAATTAAATAGGACTTGGGTGGTAGGAGTGATAAACATTAAGTTGTAAGAGTTTATTTTAATAATCGAAATAATTATTTATTGATATAATTATAATATTAGTAACTATGTTAAGGTGTGGTATTTTTAATTAGGGAGTTGGTGGTGTTTAAGTAATTGGGCTTAAGCTGTGGAGGGAGCCCGCGATCCAAGCCCACTAGCTAGGCGAAGTTGAGGAGGGTTTGGCTAGGGTCTTGGGCATTTCACGTTTTTGTCAAAAAAGAAAGAAAGAAAGTAACGTGAGAGTGAGAAGGAAGAGAGGTGCGCAGCTCATGGAGAGAAGAGGAAGGGGGTTGAGCGCTAAAGGGAGAAGGGAAAAGGAGAAGAAGAACTCCAGTTGCTGTGGTTCTGTGGGTGTCTGTGCGTAGGGGTTCAAATCATCTTCTTGAAAAGGTTAGGGGAGCTCTTTCTTTCCATCAAATAGAATTCCATGATAGGTCTTAATCTAGGTTGTTGGACTAAATCCTTGATGCATGCCCTATTCTTGATGTTTTTGATATGTTGATGTTGTTCTTGATGTAGCCTTGATATGCTTGATGTAATTTTCAATATATATGCACTTCCTGTATGCACATGTGAATTATAATAGAGACACGATTATTATGTGATTTATGCGATTAATTTGATGATGATGGTATTGGATGTTGATGGTGTTCGCATATGAGGTGTTTGAGGGTATGGGCGCCTAGGGCGCCGTATTTGTGATTGGGGAGTGGTTGAATTTTGGTGTTGGATAGATGAAGTTGATGATTTTATATGTGTTTTATGAGTTGTGTGAAAAATTGGTTGTGAATGGTCATTTAAAAATTTGAGAAAAATGATGTTTTGCTGAAATTGTGTGAATTCTGGTGCTGGAAGTGGTTCTGGGCGCCAAGGGCGCCAGTGTGCCTTGCTGTGCGCGTGTGTGTTGCGCCAAGGCGCTGGGCGCCAGTGTGCGCGTATGTTGCTTCTTGCTAGGCGCTGGGCGCCAGGTGCCTGGGCGCTGGGCGCCCATGGCGCCAGTTTTCAGGATGTTCCAAATTATTTTCGAAAACTGTTTTCGCTATATCTTTTGATTCGAATATCCGTTTTGAACGATTCAAAAAGCGTTGTGAAGCATTTTCAGTTGTCTATCTGTGTGTTCCTTTTTTAAAAATAAAAACTTATAATTTCAGAAGCTTGCTGGGCGCCCAAGTGGCTGTCCCCTGTGGTCGATGCTGTGATACTGAAAACGCGTTTGGTGCCTTTAAAAATTCTCTTTCGCGTACAACCAGTGGGTTTTAACGAAGTAGTGTCAAAAATGATGACTTTGACGATGATGCCCTTAGTGGCTAGTTAAAAGACTGTTTTGCCCTTAGTGGCTATTATTATTATTATTTATGACGTGTAAAAGACTGTTTTGCCCTTAGTGGCTATTATTATTATTTATGACGTGTAAAAGACTGTTTTGCCCTTAGTAGCTATTATTATTATTTATGACGTGTAAAAGACTGTTTTTCCCTTAGTAGCTATTATTATTTATTATGACGTGTAAAAGACTGTTTTGCCCTTAGTGGTTATTAGTACTTATAATGACGTGTAAATGACGTTTTGCCCACAGTGGCTATTGTTTGAGTTGATGATATTATGTATAAGTGACGATGAAAACCCAGTGACGTTTGAGGCCTGAATGGCTAAGTGATGTTAAGGCCTAAAGGGCTAAGTGATGTTGTTGTCGTGTAATTGTGAATTGGCAGGTGCTGCGCCTCCTATTTGGCAACCGGTAAGTGACGGGTTGCATGGTTGACCGCGATTTGTGCATTTGAGTATTTGTGTGTTTGTGAGTGGTGCATGTCATAGTGTCTCATGCCCCATATGCATAAACCAGTGACGTTTTGAGGCCTGAGTGGCTAAGTGACGATGAGGCCTTAATGGCTAAGCGACGTTTTGTGAAAAGGTACCTCATGCATATGCCCGCGAGTGGGTTGCATTTCATATGCCTACATGACATGAGATGAGTTATTGTCAGTGATGTGAATGATGATTGTGATGTGAATAATTTAGAGCTGTGACCTGACTTATGTACTTATCATATTTTCTATTATATGGATTGAATGATGCTCACCCTTTCCTGTTTGAATGTTACCCCCATGTTGGTAACGTGCAGGTGATTCCCAGTGAAGGCCTTTAGCTTCACTTCTTGAGTCGAGTCGTCATGCTCTGATACGTAGCACCTGGGGGGAAATGTAATTTGATGTGTTGCTGATGTACTTAGATTTTTATACTGTTGATGGATTTGATTAACTTTTCCGATGCGTTGATGTTGAGTTTATGACGCTGGTTTGATGTTTGGGATCTCCCTATTGAGGAGTGCTATGTATTTGCACCTTTGACGACGTACTGTTTAATTGTGATTTTGAGGTTTTATTTGAAGTATGTGTGACACCCTCGTGGTGAAATCAAAAATGATTTTTGAACTCTGATTTTCCTTAATTAATTAAAGGGGTAGAAATGGGGTGTTACATTCACAACTTTTCCTAAGACAATGAAGCCGCCACCAATATTTATTAAGGAAAATATTAGGAAAACCTTTTTTGGAAAGCGATTGGTCTTGCGAAAATAGAGAATAGGGTTCGGGGGTCGGTTACGCGCAGGGAAGGTGTTAGCACCCCACACGTCCTCTCTACTGAGAGGGAACCTTTAATTAAATGTGTGGTTTTAGTGTGTTGACTTGAAAATACTTAATTTTGCCTCTCTACTTCTTATTGAAAAATTCTTACTGAAAATCTTTATTTATTATGAAAAAGAAAAGGGGGAAGAATGGGTTTTTAGAAAAAAAAACGCTTGACGGGACAAGGCCCGCTCCTACTATCTCCCGGTGTGATGGAGAACTCAAAGCTACGTAGTTCTTCTTTGTCCTGAAAAGGTTTTTGCCTTTTATCTCTTTAGTGAGTTTTCGAAATAGTACGAGCATTTAGTGAATGATTAAATTAACCAAGGTTATGGGTAATCACCGCTAAGTACTCTTGAAAATGAGAGTCACTACCGCCAGTCAGACGAACAAAGGCTCTGATTGACTATTAGTAGCGACTCGTTTTTATTTGTTCTTTAGAAAGGGGTTTTCGAAAGAGATTGATTGGCACGAATGATCAAACTAACAAAAGTTATGGGTGATCATCGCTTGTTGTTCTGTTGGGAAAAAGACATCGCCACCAATGGCTAGACGAACAAAGGTTCTGATTAACCACTAGCGACGATGGGTTGAAAATGATTTTAGAAAGGAAAAGGCTTTTGTTCTGAAAATGATCTTGGTTTGCAAAAGTGATTCTTTTTGTTGCGAAAATAACTCTTTTCTGTTATGCAAATGCTAATTTTTATGGTTGCGAAAATGACTTTTATTTGCTGCGCTTGACGAGAACGAGACTCGCTCCTACGTATCCCAAATGGGAATCAAAGCGACGTAGTTCTAACGAGCCTTGAAAATGAAAGTCTTTTTGCTTTGATGATCAAACTAACAAAGGTTATGGGTGATCATTACTAGAACCCACTTAAGTGCATGTAAAAATCTCTTTTGAAAAATGAAAGCCTTCATGACGACCAAACTAACAATGGTTATGGGTGGCCATCACTGGCACTTGCTATGACTTTTGATGTTTAGGAAAATATCTTTTGAAATTGAAAGCGTTCATGATAATCAAACTAACAAAGGTTATGGGTGATTATCACTAGTAGCTTATGCGTATGAAAACATCTTTTTTTTGAAATTTAGGCTCTTAGGACAACCAAAATAACAAAGGTTATGGGTTATTGTCACTAGTCACCATTTTCATGCTAAACTATTTAGAAAATAAAGCAATGAATGCAAATCGAATCCTTAGGCAAGCAACAATCTCATTTGAATTCTTGAGCAAGTATTGGCCTAGACTACACATGCTGGACCACAACACATAAATAGGCAAAGAATGAACTTGAATTGGGCATTAAGCAAAAATATAAGAGTAGGCAAGATTGAACCTAAATGCACATCTAGTGGAAGATGTTAGGCGAGAACCATACTCAAATATTTCTACAAAACGCAAGGGAATCTAAATGCACATCTAGTGGAAGATGCAATGTAAGGAATGAGCCTATCTAAGTATTAATGATTCCACATGAGAGTAGACAAGGAAGTGATGGGCACAAATGAATTCAAAAGAGTAGCCTCAAGCATGATCATTGGCAAGAAAGTCTTAAGACTAAATTGACAAGTTTAGGCAATTAGGGTGTTGAATCCCTTCAGGTAATCCCTAACACTTGGGATATGCTCAAATACATGAGTGTCACATCCTCTTACCCAATCATCAACACAACAAGAAATGAGTGAGATAACGACAACACACAATTTATTCTAAAGGAGAGGCATTTCAAGCATCCAAGCCTACCAAAGTTCTTGTCAAAACGCTTGAAATGCATTTCTCCTTCAACAACAACAATTATACTAACATATTTACATAAGATGTGACAAATTGATGATCCATATTTTTGATGCTAAAACTTTGATGATGATGCTAAGATTCAAGAATATACCTTAACTCCAAGCTAAATAAGCAAGAAATAAGATGAATGAGTGCTGAGCCACTTGAATTTACTCTTTAACCTTCAACTTTGAGCTTGATTCTAGAGATTTGGAGATGAATCTTTGAGAAGAATGCAAGAATGATGAGGGGGATGTTGAAGTAAAACAAAGGGCGTAAACAGCACTATGGGCTTTTAAGAAAATAAAAAAAATAAAAAGGCAAAATGGGGTTGTAAGTGAGTAAAACAGGGGGGTTTAAATAATAAAAGCAAACTGATTAAAAAACAGAAAGAAAGAAAACTAGTCATTATTTAATAAAAATAATAAAAATAAAATAACAAGAATGGGGAGGGACTCACGATACAGAGGAGGGGAGTTGAAAACATTTTGTTTATTATTTAGTTTTTTATTTATCAAACTTGGCTTATGACTTGGGTTAAAGGGGGAAAGTATCAATAGGGATTGGAAGTTGGAACCCTAATGTCAGCGGCAACACATTTCCAACAGAGGAAGAGGATTTTTTGGGAAGAAAAGAAGGAAACAAGAGGAAGAGAAAGTGGAGAGAGAGAGAGAGAGAGAGAGAGAGAGAGAGAGAGAGAGAGAGAGCCAAGATGGAGGGATGGTGAGCGGAGGAGCACGGCGGAGGTTCGCCGGAGATGGGAGTAGACACCGCCGTGGGAGGGCGGCACAAAGGGTGGTCTTCTCCATCTATTCTTTCTACCTATTTATTTCCTTTCTCTAATATTTGCTTCTGGTCCTTCCTCTAAAACCTCTCCTAACCTTGATTTTCCTTTCTTTCCTTTTGTTATTCTCTATTTTCTCTCAATGTTTCACTGTTTATTTTTTTCGGAATCCTTTTTTTTTATTCTTTGATTTGGCTCTTTGTGGGGATTAAGTGTTGGGATTGAAGATAATGGTGGAAAGGGGTAAGGTGGTGTGGTGCTTCACGGTGGAGGTCGCGGTTCGCGAAGGTGAGGAGGAGTGGTGGTTGTTGTGAGAGAGGGAGTGGTGGTTGGCCGTGAGACTGACGGTGGGAGGTGGTTTGTGGTGGAGAGTTTGGTGGGTTTTGGTGGTGATACTCTCTCCTCTTTACTTATCTCATTTTTTTTGTTTCTGATTTTTTCTATCTTTGTGCTCTCATCTCCCATTCCATTCTCTCTGTTTCTCTCTTTTTTTTTTCTACATTGTGTTCTCCCTCTTTTTTAATTTTCCTCTCCCTTTGGTTGTAATGCTCTATGTTTCTGATTGCTTCCCTTCTATACTCACATTTTTTTCTCCTCCCCTGTTACCTGCATTTTGAGGTCGAATTTATAGGGAGATTTGCATAGAGTTTTGCACTGTCAAGTCCATTTTCTCTGCACCTCAGTTTTGTATTTGTTCAAACATTTCATGCTTTGGTGTATAAAGTGCTCTCAGCACAAATTTCCCTCCTCCACGGTTTGTGGTTATGTTTGACTGGCTTATTTGGTTCTTATTTTACTGTGACAGGACATAGAGCAGATGGGGCAGAGCATGGGAGCAGAGGCATGCCTTGCTTGGAGCTGTGTGTGTAGTGTTTCAGTCAAGAGCTGAAAATGGGATAAGCTAGAAACAAATAGAAAGTGGTCTTGGTTTCTTTCTAAATGAACCAACCAAGCTAGTGGAGCAAAGAGAGAGATGCAACGGCTACTGCATCTTTTTTACTTTTCTTGTATTTTTTGCAATTTTGTATTACCCTTTTTGCATTTTATTCATCTTTGTAATCAAAATCCATGTGGATCAAAAATATTGTAAACCTGTTTCTATTTTTTTATTTTTTATTGTATAATCTTGTAATAAAAATAATTAGAAATAAAATTAAGATTAAAATTAAAGTGCTAATGATAAAAAAGAGATAAGTTCTACTAATAATAAAAACAATGACGTAAAACCGCTAACAAGTACCCAATGACACGTGTCAACGACAAACATCATAACAAACAATATTTTGGATTTTCTAGTAAACATTAAATTAGCCGGACAAAATTAGGGTGTAATAGCTGCCCTTATTTATTTAAATTTTACTAGAAAATGTGAAGGGTTTCCAATTTTTCTGAAAAATGTTTTTTTGACTTGGGCGGACAAAATTGGGCTATGACAGCTGCCCCTCTTTATTTAGGTTTTGACAAGGAATATGAATTGGCCGAAACATATTCCTAGGCAAAATTGAAATAAAGAATTCAGAAATCATACCAATTTTGTCTACTTAAGGAAACCCGAATTTTCTCTTTTTTTTTTCTTTTTTTTGGAAAGATAGACACTTTCGTGTCGATGCGAAAACCGTAAATGAATACTGACGTGCAGACAGAAAAGGTAAAATAGGAACTTGCGTGCAGACAGAAACGTAGAACGGGCACTTGGCGTGCAGACAAAAATGTAAAAATGGGCACTTGGCGTGCAGACAGAAAAGTAAGATGGGCACTTGGCGTGCAGACAGAAAAGTAAAATGGGCACTTGGCGTGCAGAAAGCGGTAAATTGCCCAGGCTGCCTAATACCTGTAATCCTTAAACGAACTCTTGATGAATCCGAGTTTGCACGTGGCTTTGAGGAGCACGCTTCCTGTTGGCCTTTTTCGAGCGACCGGGGGGATCGTTATCAGCTCCGGAACTGATATACAAATCAATGCACGGCGTCCACTGTATCTTAGGCTGATACAACTATTCCGTTGAACCTCACATGGGGCTGCGGTCCATCGCGTTGCTCGTACACGATGTGAGACCTGGGCAGAAGGGAGCGATGATCTCTCTGGGCTCCAATCCGCAATGCGCGCCTGAGCGCTCTCTTTTCTTTCCTTTCTTTCTTTTCTTTTCTGTTTCTCTCTTTTCTTCCTCTCTCTCTTTCCGTTTCTCTCTTTTCTCTTTTCTTTTCTTTTTGTTTCTCTCTTCCTTTTTCCTTTCTTTTCTTTTCTTTTCTGCTTCTTTTTTTTGAACTCTCCCAACTTTGGGGAGCATTTTCTGGAATATGGGGGCGAGGGCTACCACCGAAGTGCTCATCCTCTCTTCGTACCTGCTGCTGAAAATGAACAAATGCATGCAATGCAAATGCCATGATTGTTGTTTTCTTTTTCTTATGATGAATGTAATGCAAACGTTTGAATTTCTTTTTCTGTCTTGCTCTTTTTATGAAGTGCAGGTATGCGAATGCAAAATTTTGGTGTTTGATGATATGTAATGCTCTTGCGTTTTGATGAAATGGCAAATGATATGCAATGGAAAACCTTTTCTTCTTTGCCTTTTTTCTATGAAATGGGAATATTGCTATAAAATGATAAATAACATGAAATGATGAATGACATGAGATGTTTTAGCTTTCTTTTCTTCTATGAGATGAAAGCATTGATGTGATGCAACTGTATTGCTTTGATGTTTAATGGGATGATGAATTTTTAGTTCTTTTTGTTTTATGGAATGCAAACATTACTATGATGTAGACGACACTGAATGTTTCTGTTTGTTTTCTTTTTTTTTGCATAGGGACCTTAGGATTCTTGAGTGATCAATTCAAGTGTCCTATCGTGATGACTATTTCGAATGTACATTCGACTTAGTCTCCTATTTATTGAAAATGATTTTGTATTTTGAGACTTGATTTGATGTCTGATGCAATGATGATGAATGCTTGGCTTGCTAGAAAGAAAGCAATAAATGAACACTTGGCGTGCTGATGAGAAAACAGTAAATGAGGATGAACACTTAGCGTGCTTTTAATGAACCACTTGGGGCCCGAGGGCATTTGAACTCCGAACTGAAGGAGTGACTGGGAATGAGATTTTGAGACTGACAAGTCCAGGATGACTGACTTGAGAATTAGATTGAAGATTGACACTTGAAGTGCTGATTCTTAGAACTAGGCATGAGGATTAACATCTTGTGTTCATCCGCATTTTGCTTAGCAATGCAATGAATGACACATGTAATGCAGACATATGCCATGATTGATGTCTTGAATATTTTGGAATGCTTTTGTTCTTTTGTATCTGCTTCTTCTTTGTATTTTATGAAATGCAAATATCAACATAATGCTTTGGTGTTTGAATGCAAGTGTATGCGGTGATTGATGCTTTGATGAATGGAATGCTCCTGTTCTAACTTCTGTTTGTTTCTTTTTGCTTCTTCTATGAAATGCAAACATTAATATGATGCAATGCTCTGATGTTTGATGCAATGATTTTTGTTCTTTTTCTTTTATGGAAATGCTAACGTTAATATGATGCAAATGCACCGCTTTAATGTTTGATGATTGAATGACAAAGGAATGCTTGTGAAATGATGAATGATATGGAATTCTGGATGACAAGGAATGTTTCTATTCTTTTTGTTGTTTGTTTGGAGTTTGCAAGTGAGAGTCAACACTGGATGTGTTAATGAAAAAGCAATGAATGAGAAAACATGAAATGAGGATCGCTTGGGATCAAGGGAGTAGCTTTGAATTATGGACGCAAAGGTCTGGTTTATGGGTCAACATATGTCTGTATTGATCTAATGGTCTGAAGAATTTTGATGATGCATTGGTGCATGCAATGATTAGTATCTTGTGGAATGGTGGATGACATGGAATGATTTCGTTCTTTTCCTTTTTATGAAGTGCGAACATTAATATGATGCCAATGCAATGAAAAGATTTCTGCTTTTTCTTCTTTACTATTTTCCTCTATGAAATGCAAGTATTAATATGGTGCAACTGACGTGGAACGTTTTTCTTTTGCTATGTGATGAATGCACAAAATGTGAAGATGCAAATGTAATGCTTCGATGCATATGCCATTAGATTGAAATGCCTAGGTGCATGAGGTAAATATTTTGTGAAGATGAGATGCGAGACTTTGAATGCAAGGAATTGAGATGTCTATTGCCCATTCTGTTGAAAAATTGAATTTGATTCAAACTCCGGTGTTCTCAAGGTTTTTATTTACAAACAACCTCACTTGTTTTCTCTTTCTTTCCATGATGACTGAATTTTAGATATCACGTAAACAACTTGTGCTCTCTCTTTTGAAGCATTGTCTAGTAAGCATGCATAGGAGTGCAAATGTGAATGAATGGGTCAGTTAACTTGGAATTGGTTTAGGACATGGACATTTATGGCAAGTGAAGGAATGACCGACATGGCTATTGCCGAAGCTTATGAGGGATCAAGAGATGCAAGATTGCCCCAATTCAGGTCTTTGATGAGCGAATAGTTTCCCCCTGTCTAGTGGTGACAACAACTAGGGGCGTAGAAGATGATGAATTGGGAATGCTTCGGCTTTTGAAAGGGAAGGTGGATCAAAAGAGATTTTGTCTCAACCCATAAAGTTTGATGTTTCCCCAGTCATAACAAAGACAAAGCTGCCCCAATTAGAATGACAAGGCCTTGTTTAGGATAGTGGGTTGAGAGATTGCCCCGGTGAGGTTTTGTAGGAATGAATGAGGTGAAGGAATGGGAACGCGCTTGCCCCACTTTCGAATGACATTTCAAATGGTTTCTTTGAGTGTGGTTGTGAAAGGCGACAGAGTTATGGTGATGGTTATGAACTGAGGGTGATATACGAATGTGGTGGGCAATGAACAAACCTCCCCAAAGTTGAGTGGAGTGAGAGGTGAAGAAGATGTCCCCTAGTACACACTTTTGGTTTTCTTTAAGAACAACTCAAATACAATGAAAGTTTTGACTTTTTAGTATGATGAGAGGCTCCACTTGGTGACCACTAGACCTTGTTTTAATGCAACACGAATGCATCTGGTTGCGAGTCCTTCTTCCTTTTTTACCAACTTTCCTTTTTTTGATTGTTTGTTTTTTTCTTTTTGAGCAGCTTTCTTTTTTCTGCTTGTTTGTTTTTTTCTTTTGAGCAAACACGTCGCGAATAGATAAATTTATTTATCCTAAAATTACAACTTGAAAAAACGAAGGCAATTAGTCATTGATCGGAATGGACTTTTTAGGGTTGTGATGTGGAGAAGGGGATGATTGAGCTTAAGGAAGTGTTTGGGGTTGATGGGGAGGATGGGTCTTATTCGGTGTTGGCCGATGGTCAATGATTTGTGAAGGGAATAGTTATTAGGTTTGATGAGGTGTTTGGGGATGGTTGTACCCAATGAGGTGTTTGAAGGCTTTATGAAAGAAGAGATGGTTAAACCCAATGAATTGAGTTTTTTTTTTTTTTGGAAGGGGAAATGTTTGAACCCATTGAATTCGAGGGCCTCTTTGAAGGGGAGCTTTTATACTTCATGACAAAATGTATTGACTCTTAATTTATACTCCCTTTGTCTTCCTTTCTTTGTTTTGGGATTCTCTTTTTTGAAACTTTGTTATTCCCCTCCTTTTGTGGATTTCCTTTCCTTTTGATTTGGGTGAGAATGATATACCATCCTTGATGTGGGATTAACCCTCGTCCAGAGTGATGGGGATATCTTGGGCTTTTCTTGGCTTAAGATGGGTAACAAAGGGTATTTTTGAGATTTTGAATCCTTGGCTTAAGAGGGGTAGGAAATGGACCTTCTGGGATTTTAGGTCCTTGAGGGTATGGGGAGATGGCCAAATTTCATTTCAAATCCTGATTGCTTATTTCTGTAAGACTTAACTTTAGGAAAATAATTTATCTATCTTCATGTGTTTGCTCTTTTATTTTCCCCCTTTTTGTGCCCTAATTTTTGCCTGGACCGCTCTTTGCGAGTTTTCAATCCACCGGGCGCTCTTTTTTGCCTAGGCCACCCTTTGCGGGTTTTCAACCTAGCGAGCTTATTTTATCTTTTTTATTTATTATATATTTTTTAGAAAGACTTGCACTAAAGGAATATGATACTGACAAGGAAAATTTGTGATCACGGAATTGCCCCAGCATGGAGGACTTAAAGTGTTAGTGAGAATGAACCAAAAAGTCAAGTATGCACTGATGGGAGAGAATATGCGCTTTATGGGTGGACGGGGTGGGGTTAGACTTGGATGGGGAATGATGATAAATGAAGGAAATTGACTGACTAAAACAAGAGAAACTGCACCTGGCATGCATGCTTACTAGAAGAACGCTTCACAGAGAGTTAACATTGGTTAAAACATGATATAAAAACTTTTTTGATGAACTGTTTCGGTCTTTTATCATGGAATGGATGAGATGTAATGCCCTTTTTTTGAAGGAAATACAAATGAGCTATCGATGTAAAAAACTGAGTGCCTTGGAACACCTTGAGTTTGCAAATGAGTGAGGGTAAACTTTTCCAAAAAGGAAAGATTACTTTGCAAGAACATCTCGTCTCTCATCACAACATTTTTGTTGTATGCAATGCAGGATGAAAACATTATGATGTATACATGATGAAAATGAAATGTATGAAAGCCTATTCACTTGAAAAGTGTGATTATTCTAAAAGTTTTTTCTTTTTGATGCTTTCTTTTTATGCAAGACGAAATATGAAATGCCAGTGCATCTTTGGATGATGAATGATGCAAGAACGATGCTTCTTCTCAAAATGATTTTTATAGAGGCAAGACAAGATATGAAATGCCGATGCCCCCTTTTTCTTTTGAATGATGAAAGATGCAGGAATGATGCTTTTTTCTAAATGATGATTTTTTTTAGAGGCAAGGCAAAGTATGAAATGCCAATGCCCCTTCCTTTTTTGAAAGATGCATGTATGGAGGAATGATGTATTTGAACCAAAGTGATGAGGTTAATGAAATGGTGCATGAATGCTACATTTTGAATAAATTTGATGATGATTTTTATTCATGATTATGAATGAGATGCTTTCTTGTTTTCATTTTTTGTGCAATGAAATGCATGATACTCACAAAAAAAACATGCGTGGGAAGACATGGTTTTTATTGAATGGAAATGCATGCAAAATGAGAGGTTAATGTATTATTTTTCATGATGTGTGAAAAAGGACAACAATAATGCATGAGACGCGCTTCTAATAAGACACGATTTTTGGATTTTTCGAGAAAACTAGGGGAAAAAGCCTTAGTGAATGGAAACGCACACGTGCGGAGAATGCACTCTTGACAAACCTAAATGAGATTGAGAAAAATGCATGTATGAATTTTATCAAGTTTTTGTTTTATGTCATGCAAATGATGTCTTTATATGAAAATGACGGCGATAATGCGACTTGACATGCATATGAAAAATAAGATGAAAACATTTTTTCGAGTTTGGTGACTGAAATTTTGGGAACGTCACCTCATGTAGCCCGGTAAAAGAAAAGACTATGATGATTTTTTTGAGAGTTTTGCTTTTTGCCTTTTTTTGAAAATTTTGTTTTATGTAATGCAAGGATGTATGCAAATGATGATGTGAGGCAACCAATTGTCGTTACTCTGAGTAACTTGCATGAAATATTGAGTGGATCCTGACTCAATACTTCACGCAATATACTGAAATGCTTCGACATTTGGTTAACTCAAACTTATTCTCTTATTTGAAAACAAACCCCACTTGATAGGGTCAAAGTGCCCCGATACCGTAGAGTAACATCTCAAACTTGTAGTGCACAAATAAATTTGAGATATTACCCTTCGTCATTCGACGGTGCACTTTTACTCATTGAGCTTTTACATGAAGAGCTTTTCTATTTTTTCTTTGTTTAGAAAAGATGCATGCATTGGAAACTTTTCATTTTTTTTGATTTTTAGTCTTGGAACATGATTTTGAAAATTATTTGGAGATGCAAATGATTTATTGGAAAAAAGGTTTTAGAAAAATGTGCTTGACGGGGTATGACCCGCTCCTACGTATCCCCATTGTAATAAGGAATCAAAGCTTACGTAGTTCTACTGTGTCTTTTTTTTGAAATAATGCTTATGCATGAATGCCATGTTTTGGATGAACTTGGCGAGGAGCTTTTTTCTCTTTTTTGATTATAAACGAAATGCTTAAGCTATGAAGATGATAATTGTTTTTTTCATTTTTATGCAATGAAATGAAATGCAAGATGAATAATTTTTTTTCAAAATTGGAACTTTATTTAATGCAAATGACGCAATGATGTAATGATGCAACGATGCAATGATGCAGGATGCAAGATACTTCATTTTTTTTTTGAGGTTTCTGCATAAGGAGGGTATTCACCGGCGGAATTTTGAAGACTTTCACACTATATGCCACCTCATATAGGTGTTTAAGGGAAAATCATATCCTTTTTTTATTTTTGAAAATCTTTGAGGGAAAAATTAACTGGACGAAATGCAACAATGCAGCACACAATTTGGGAAGCCCTTGTGAGCTAAAAAGGGGGTAGAACCTATGATCTAAGGCACTTTAGGGATAATCTTCTCATGTAGCTCTATTCACACCCTCACAAAGGCCATCAGAGCCACAGTCCCTCTCATGAAAATCCCCGTAAATGCAGCAAACTGCTAAATACGAAGCATCATAAAAGAGCACAACTCTGATTGAAACTTTCGTGAGTAGCCAAACGGACAAAGGTCCTGATGGGCTCCCCCTACTCAAATCCACTCATCCTATGGTATCCTAATAGACCTGGGTTATGGTCTCTTTCTCTAATCATATAGCCTCAAGATACAAGTGTGTGTGTGTGCGAAGGGCATTTCCTTAAAAAAAACTACCCCACCCGCAAATGAAAATCCAGAACAGTCCAGACAATAGAAAGCAATAACATGTCGTCTACCCTAGGGTTCAATACCAATCAAATACAACTAATCTAGGGTGCCGACAACAATGCACTACTTACCTCAAGAAAGCGAGCAAAGAAGAAGGGGACATGACAAGAGAGGGGAAATATGCATGAGGGAACTAAGCATCTAAGCAAAGAAGTAACTATCTATTATTTTAAACAAAAGCAAACATAGAAGAAGAATGCATATGGATGCAACATGCTTATGAAAAAGAAGAAGAATAGAGGCAAAACAAGATGTTCAAATCAATCACACAAACCACACACTTAATTAGTTAGGCTTGACCCACTTTTGAAAAAAATGTTTTTTTAGTCCCCAGTGGAGTCGCCAGCTGTTGCGCCCGAAAAAGTCCCCGAGGGAGAACCTTCCTCGTTCACAACTTTTCCTAAGACAATGAAGCCGCCACCAATATTTATTAAGGAAAATATTAGGAAAACCTTTTTTGGAAAGCGATTGGTCTTGCGAAAATAGAGAATAGGGTTCGGGGGTCGGTTACGCGCAGGGAAGGTGTTAGCACCCCACACGTCCTCTCTACTGAGAGGGAACCTTTAATTAAATGTGTGGTTTTAGTGTGTTGACTTGAAAATACTTAATTTTGCCTCTCTACTTCTTATTGAAAAATTCTTACTGAAAATCTTTATTTATTATGAAAAAGAAAAGGGGGAAGAATGGGTTTTTAGAAAAAAAAACGCTTGACGGGACAAGGCCCGCTCCTACGTATCTCCCGGTGTGATGGAGAACTCAAAGCTACGTAGTTCTTCTTTGTCCTGAAAAGGTTTTTGTCTTTTATCTCTTTAGTGAGTTTTCGAAATAGTACGAGCATTTAGTGAATGATTAAACTAACCAAGGTTATGGGTAATCACCGCTAAGTACTCTTGAAAATGAGAGTCACTACCGCCAGTCAGACGAACAAAGGCTCTGATTGACTATTAGTAGCGACTCGTTTTTATTTGTTCTTTAGAAAGGGGTTTTCGAAAGAGATTGATTGGCACGAATGATCAAACTAACAAAAGTTATGGGTGATCATCGCTTGTTGTTCTGTTGGGAAAAAGACATCGCCACCAATGGCTAGACGAACAAAGGTTCTGATTAACCACTAGCGACGATGGGTTGAAAATGATTTTAGAAAGGAAAAGGCTTTTGTTCTGAAAATGATCTTGGTTTGCAAAAGTGATTCTTTTTGTTGCGAAAATAACTCTTTTCTGTTATGCAAATGCTAATTTTTATGGTTGCGAAAATGACTTTTATTTGCTGCGCTTGACGAGAACGAGACTCGCTCCTACGTATCCCAAATGGGAATCAAAGCGACGTAGTTCTAACGAGCCTTGAAAATGAAAGTCTTTTTGCTTTGATGATCAAACTAACAAAGGTTATGGGTGATCATTACTAGAACCCACTTAAGTGCATGTAAAAATCTCTTTTGAAAAATGAAAGCCTTCATGACGACCAAACTAACAATGGTTATGGGTGGCCATCACTGGCACTTGCTATGACTTTTGATGTTTAGGAAAATATCTTTTGAAATTGAAAGCGTTCATGATAATCAAACTAACAAAGGTTATGGGTGATTATCACTAGTAGCTTATGCGTATGAAAACATCTTTTTTTTGAAATTTAGGCTCTTAGGACAACCAAAATAACAAAGGTTATGGGTTATTGTCACTAGTCACCATTTTCATGCTAAACTATTTAGAAAAGAAAGCAATGAATGCAAATCGAATCCTTAGGCAAGCAACAATCTCATTTGAATTCTTGAGCAAGTATTGGCCTAGACTACACATGCTGGACCACAACACATAAATAGGCAAAGAATGAACTTGAATTGGGCATTAAGCAAAAATATAAGAGTAGGCAAGATTGAACCTAGCTAAATGCACATCTAGTGGAAGATGTTAGGCGAGAACCATACTCAAATATTTCTACAAAACGCAAGGGAATCTAAATGCACATCTAGTGGAAGATGCAATGTAAGGAATGAGCCTATCTAAGTATTAATGATTCCACATGAGAGTAGACAAGGAAGTGATGGGCACAAATGAATTCAAAAGAGTAGCCTCAAGCATGATCATTGGCAAGAAAGTCTTAAGACTAAATTGACAAGTTTAGGCAATTAGGGTGTTGAATCCCTTCAGGTAATCCCTAACACTTGGGATATGCTCAAATACATGAGTGTCACATCCTCTTACCCAATCATCAACACAACAAGAAATGAGTGAGATAACGACAACACACAATTTATTCTAAAGGAGAGGCATTTCAAGCATCCAAGCCTACCAAAGTTCTTGTCAAAACGCTTGAAATGCATTTCTCCTTCAACAACAACAATTATACTAACATATTTACATAAGATGTGACAAATTGAGATCCATATTTTTGATGCTAAAACTTTGATGATGATGCTAAGATTCAAGAATATACCTTAACTCCAAGCTAAATAAGCAAGAAATAAGATGAATGAGTGCTGAGCCACTTGAATTTACTCTTTAACCTTCAACTTTGAGCTTGATTCTAGAGATTTGGAGATGAATCTTTGAGAAGAATGCAAGAATGATGAGGGGGATGTTGAAGTAAAACAAAGGGCGTAAACAGCACTATGGGCTTTTAAGAAAATAAAAAAAAATAAAAAAGGCAAAATGGGGTTGTAAGTGAGTAAAACAGGGGGGTTTAAATAATAAAAGCAAACTGATTAAAAAACAGAAAGAAAGAAAACTAGTCATTATTTAATAAAAATAATAAAAATAAAATAACAAGAATGGGGAGGGACTCACGATACAGAGGAGGGGAGTTGAAAACATTTTGTTTATTATTTAGTTTTTTATTTATCAAACTTGGCTTATGACTTGGGTTAAAGGGGGAAAGTATCAATAGGGATTGGAAGTTGGAACCCTAATGTCAGCGGCAACACATTTCCAACAGAGGAAGAGGATTTTTTGGGAAGAAAAGAAGGAAACAAGAGGAAGAGAAAGTGGAGAGAGAGAGAGAGAGAGAGAGAGAGAGAGACAGCCAAGATGGAGGGATGGTGAGCGGAGGAGCACGGCGGAGGTTCGTCGGAGATGGGAGTAGACACCGCCGTGGGAGGGCGGCACAAAGGGTGGTCTTCTCCATCTATTCTTTCTACCTATTTATTTCCTTTCTCTAATATTTGCTTCTGGTCCTTCCTCTAAAACCTCTCCTAACCTTGATTTTCCTTTCTTTCCTTTTGTTATTCTCTATTTTCTCTCAATGTTTCACTGTTTATTTTTTTCGGAATCCTTTTTTTCTTATTCTTTGATTTGGCTCTTTGTGGGGATTAAGTGTTGGGATTGAAGATAATGGTGGAAAGGGGTAAGGTGGTGTGGTGCTTCACGGTGGAGGTCGCGGTTCGCGAAGGTGAGGAGGAGTGGTGGTTGTTGTGAGAGAGGGAGTGGTGGTTGGCCGTGAGACTGACGGTGGGAGGTGGTTTGTGGTGGAGAGTTTGGTGGGTTTTGGTGGTGATACTCTCTCCTCTTTACTTATCTCATTTTTTTTGTTTCTGATTTTTTCTATCTTTGTGCTCTCATCTCCCATTCCATTCTCTCTGTTTCTCTCTTTTTTTTCTACATTGTGTTCTCCCTCTTTTTTAATTTTCCTCTCCCTTTGGTTGTAATGCTCTATGTTTCTGATTGCTTCCCTTCTATACTCACATTTTTTTCTCCTCCCCTGTTACCTGCATTTTGAGGTCGAATTTATAGGGAGATTTGCATAGAGTTTTGCACTGTCAAGTCCATTTTCTCTGCACCTCAGTTTTGTATTTGTTCAAACATTTCATGCTTTGGTGTATAAAGTGCTCTCAGCACAAATTTCCCTCCTCCACGGTTGTGGTTATGTTTGACTGGCTTATTTGGTTCTTATTTTACTGTGACAGGACATAGAGCAGATGGGGCAGAGCATGGGAGCAGAGGCATGCCTTGCTTGGAGCTGTGTGTGTAGTGTTTCAGTCAAGAGCTGAAAATGGGATAAGCTAGAAACAAATAGAAAGTGGTCTTGGTTTCTTTCTAAATGAACCAACCAAGCTAGTGGAGCAAAGAGAGAGATGCAACGGCTACTGCATCTTTTTTACTTTTCTTGTATTTTTTGCAATTTTGTATTACCCTTTTTGCATTTTATTCATCTTTGTAATCAAAATCCATGTGGATCAAAAATATTGTAAACCTGTTTCTATTTTTTTATTTTTTATTGTATAATCTTGTAATAAAAATAATCAGAAATAAAATTAAGATTAAAATTAAAGTGCTAATGATAAAAAAGAGATAAGTTCTACTAATAATAAAAACCATGACGTAAAATCGCTAACAAGCACCCAACGACACGTGTCAACGACAAACATCATAACAAACAATATTTTGGATTTTCTAGTAAACATTAAATTAGCCGAACAAAATTAGGGTGTAATAGCTGCCCTTATTTATTTAAATTTTACTAGAAAATGTGAAGGGTTTCCAATTTTTCTGAAAAATGTTTTTTTGACTTGGGCGGACAAAATTGGGCTATGACAGGGTCGAGTCTCTGTCACGACTATACCTAGTGGAGCTGCTATGGGACCACAAATTCATACTCCTAGTCCTGGTATTGTGCTGCCAAGAAGTTCACCTAGTCGTACTCTGGGAGTTGCTGTGAACCCTCAGAGCGCTGTCCATCATATGGGAAACCCTGCTCAGTATGGGGGTTATTATCACAGTCCGGGGAACTATCCACAAGGTCATTTGTTTGAGAACACTCAGCATGGGGATCGGTATCACTCGCTTGAAGAGCGTTTAAGAGCTGTGGAAGGGTCGGGAACTAGAGCCAGAGATGCCCGAGATTTGTGCTTTGTTCCAGATGTTGTCATACCTCCTATATTCAAAGCACCTGACTTTGATAAATATCGCGGCACCGGGTGTCCATCTAGTCATTTGACGATGTACGTTAGAAAAATGGCCGCTTATGCTCATGATGACAAGGTGCTCATTCACTATTTCCAGAACAGTCTGACTGGGGCATCGTTAGATTGGTATATGCAGCTGCCATCCTCCGAAGTTCACAGTTGGAAGGATCTCTCTAAAGAATTTCTGAAACAATACCAGTATAACATGGACCTTGCTCCCGACCGGTCTCAATTGCAGCACATGAGTAAAGGAGATTGAGAATCATTCAAAGAATATGCTCAAAAATGGAGGAGCATAGCTGCTCAAGTGAAGCCACCATTGACTGAAAAAGAGATGGTGTACATGTTTTTGGAGACCCTTCCAGGGCTGTATTATGATAGATTGGTGGGGAGCGTTTCGTCCAATTTCTCAGATATGGTTGTCATTGGGGAACGATTAGAGCACGGATTGCGTAGCGGAAATATTGCTGGAGGTTTTGGCAATTCTAGTGGACAAAAGAAACCCTTTTCCAATTTCCCCAAGAAGAAAGAAGGGGAAACCAATGTTATTACCGCAGGGGGAGGCCCATCTTTCAGCTCTCCACAACAGGCAGTGCCATTATCTTTCAACTCTCCGCAGCAAACTAATTCAGGCTACAGAGCCCAGAACTATCAAGAGAAGAGGCGTGCTAATTTTGATCCGATTCCAATGACCTATACTGAGTTGTTCAATCACCTTGTCTCAAAAAATTTGGTCAATACTCGCCCCATGAAGCCTATGCAACCTCCCTTTCCTAGGGGATACAATGCTGATGCTACCTGTAGCTTCCATAGTGGAGGGGTCGGTCACACGGTGGAAGACTGCAAGGCTTTCAAATATGTAGTCCAGGATTTGATTGACGCCAACTGGATCTCTTTCAAGCCGAACAGTCCAAGTACAACTACAAACCCCCTACCGGGACATGGGACACCACCCGCTAATGCAGTAGAGGATTCTGTGGGACAGACAATGATAAAAGATGTTAAGTGTATCCAGACTCCTCTGGAAAATATACATGCTGAGCTGTGCCGTTGTGGTGTTATCAAGAAGGGCTGTGTATGCGTTGATCCTTTATGTGTAGGTGCCTGTGAAGTTTTCAAGTCAGTTCTGCAAGACTTAATGGATCGTTATGTGGTTCGAGTGGGAGTAGTTAAAAAGGAAGAAAGTGTGCTGATGTTGCAGTTCAATGATGGTAAAGAGGCTAGGAAGCCAATTGAGATATTGTACAATCCAAAACCAGCCCAAGTCAAGCCTCAGCCAGTGGTTATTGGGATTCCTGCTCCATTCCCATATGAGAAGAACAGTGCAGTGCCATGGATATATAGTACCCTGCCTCCAGTAGAGAGTTCTCCAAACACTTCTGTTGTTACCAATATAACTGGGGAAAATGGAATGACAAGGAGTGGCCGCATGTATACCCCCAATTTCGTTCAGGGTGAATCATCCAAAGAAGCTGAAGATAGGGCTCGCAAAGGGAAGGATAAAGAAGTGGAGAATGCTCAGAAAAAGAAAGTGGCAGAACAAGAAACTGATGAGTTCCTAAAGATTGTAAGGCAAAGTGACTATAAGGTGGTTGACCAGATGAATCAGACCCCAGCAAAGATCTCAATGCTGTCATTGTTGCTAAGTTCAGAAGCGCATCGAGCTGCCCTAATGAAAGTACTGAATGGGGGCTCATGTTGCTCAGAATATTTTCGTGGGCCAATTTAATGAAATGGTTGGGAATGTTGTGGTTGCGAATCATGTGACTTTTGCCGATGATGAGCTTCCCCCAGAAGGAAGGAAACACAACCAAGCCCTACACATCTTTGTTAAATGTGGGGATTTCGTGCTAGCTCGTGTTCTGATCGACAATGGTTCTTCTCTAAATGTGATGCCAAAATCCACTGTAAACAAGTTGGATGTGGATTGTTCTTTCATGAAGCCTAGCTCGACATTGGTGAGGGCGTTTGATGGATCGAGGAAAGAGGTAATAGGGGAAATGGAGTTCCCTATTCAGATAGGTCCTGAGACATTCTGTGTTAACTTTCAAATCATGGACATCTCCTCGTCCTACAGCTGTCTGCTTGGAAGGCCATGGATTCATATGGCGGGAGCCATCCCTTCCTCTCTACATCAGAGAGTCAAGTTTGTGGTCGATGATAAAATTGTGGTAGTGTTCGGAGAGGAAGAGATGTTAGTTAACAAACCTTCTCCTTTCCGTTATGTGGAAGCAGCCGAGGAGTCCCTGGAAACTTCCTTTCAATCTCTCGAGATTGCCAATGCTGTGTTTGGGGGAAGTGAGTTACCGTCGTCTGTGATAAAGTTGTCAAAAGATGAAGAGATGGTTGCAAGGATCATGATGGATCAAGGATACCAGCTGGGGCGTGGTTTGGGAAAAACAGGATGTAATACCCTAATTTTGTCCGATCAAAAATGAGAGATTTTATTAAAAATAATAATCAGTTTTTATTTTTATGTCATGTATTATTTTATTTTAGTTGCCACAAGTTTTAACCAAAAAAATATATTAATTAGATGTGTGGAAACAAAAAATAAGCAAAGGAAGAAATGGAGGGGGTCTAAAAAAAAGAATGGAGGTGCAATCAGGATTGGGCCATCAGAAACCCAACCCAACAAAAAAGGCTAGCCCAACTCGCCTAACCCTAAATCCCCTCCACCAAAACCTAACCCATCCAACCAACCCTTAACCCATGACCCAACTCACTCCTCCACCAAAACCCTAATTCTCCCTACCAAACCCTAGTCAAATTCGGCCACCCCCCCTTACCCTAAAAATCATCCACATTCAATCCCCCCTTTCCCTAAAATTTGGCCACATTCACTCACCTTTCCCCTCCTTGATTTTCGACCCCACTCCCTCATTTCCCTCCTTGGAAATTGCACTTTTTCCTTTCCCACACTCCACCTTTCCTCTTTTCTCTCAAACCCCACTTCCCCAAACACGCCTTTCCCCTCTCTCTTCTCTTCCTACGGCTCACTCTCTCTTTCTCACACCCACACACTTCACTTTCTCTTTCTTTCATCTCTCACATCACTCATCACTTCCTCTTCCCTCCTACGACCTCACTCTCTCTTTCCCTCCTAAGGTTCACTCTGAACTTATTCGTTTGATCATCGCAAACACCCGCCTAAACTCCAATTTTCAGTTAATAAAATACAAACGTAATCTCAACTCCTTTTTCAAATCACACTTCCCAGTAAGTATTTTCAAGCGAGCAAACGCTCGATCACAAACCGGGTGCTTACAACGGTCACTCTGGGCCCCGCTCGTTTGAACGCTGTAAACATCCTCTTTTTCGGATAAGCCATTAGCGGTGACCACTCTGGATTTATCTGTTTGGTCACCAAGAGCGGCCTCTAGTTTTCGCAAGCTTTTCAATAATTAAAAAATACCAACACACAAATATTTTCTACCCGAGAACTACGTAGCTTTGATTTCTCCATCGCACCCGGAGATACGTAGGAGCGGGGTCCCACTCCCGTCAAGCGCAAAAAAAACTAAAATTTTTATTAAGTCTTCCTTTCCGTTTTTTTGCAAATAATAAAAAGGGTAAATAAAAATGTATTCTTTAAACTAATTTTTTTCTACACATTAGATTAAAAGGTAACCTTTTTAGGATGTTGAGGGGTGCTAGCACCTTCCCCGCACTTAATCGACCCCCGAACCCAAAAACAAAAGGTTTTTTCAATGTTTCCCTAAAAATAAATATTGATGGCGACTCCATTGTTCAAAAACAACGAAGAATCCCTCCTCCGGATTTTTCGGTCGCTACAGCTGGCGACTCCACTGGGGACTATTTAAGAGGGTCAAGCCTAATTTAGTTAAATGTGTAGATATTCGTTAGTTTAGCACCTTTGTTTACCCTTAGTCTTTCTATTAGCACGTCCATTTCATTTATCTGTTTATTTTCTTTATTGAACCTTAGGGTAGAAGACCTTTGTACTATTATCTGTATTTCTTTTGCAGCATGGGTAGTTTAGGTTGCTTATATCACGCACATCACCTACACATTGCACACACTCTTGAGCGGGGCCCTATACCCGGGTCTAAAAAAAACTAGGACGAGTGGAGACGATTAGTGTCAGTCATTCTGGATTTTATCTTTCTGACTCTCATGAAAGCCTCAACCAGAGTACGCTCTTTTGTGGTATCTCACACCAGGTAGCTCGCTATCGTTGTGGGTCATATCACGAAGGAGATTTCAGCTCTGGAGACCCTTGTGAGGAAGTGATTAGAGCCACCTGAGAGATTGATCACACAAGTAGCCCTAGACCGTGACCTATGTATAAGACATCACCTGTTTAGGACACAAGGGCAATTCACCTACCCGCTGCATCATCGCAGATTTTTTTTTTTTTTTAAAAAAAAAATCATCAAGCCATAAAAAAAAATCATCTATCTCCTTTTCCTTTTTACGTGTACATGATGAGACATATAGTTAATGCTTTCTCAAAGTTGAATCACCAAAAAAAAAACTTCTTTTTTTTTTAACACGTGTAACATCATTCTTCTTTCATCCATCATACAAAATCATTATTTCAAAAAAAAATGATAAAAGTCCTTACATGCATTCATTTCATTAAGCATAAAACCCATACATATACATGTTCCCATTCATTCACCTGTCCATGCATCACTCATATTTTCATCCATTCATATACTCATATCATGTACCCTATCAACAGAGAGTAAAAAAAAAAAAAGAAAGCAAGCTGGTGCGTCAACATCGCTATTGGACTCGTTCTCAGGCTAGAAACATGGAAGAAAATCAGGACAATCCGCCTCAAGATAACCCAGATCAAGGCGATCCACATCAGAACCTAGGCAATCAAGAGCTTAGGGCAGAAATAGATGGGATGAAAGAACAGATGGTTGAAATCTTAAAGGTTTTACAAGCTTTGAGGGGCAAAGACACAAGTGAAGATATCTCCGCTGGGAACACGGAAAATCAAGTTACCAACCCTCCTCCTCCCAATGGACTCGGGATCCCGCATACAATGCACCCTACTGAGCCTAATGGACAAGGTTACATATGGCCTCCTTACGGACTTCCACAAGGTTACACACCTCCGACAGTCGATGCTAATCCAGAAGACGGTCCCTCAGGAGTCGTGGGCCAACAACAGCTTACACCGACGGGTCACGATGGTAATTCGGGGGCGCCACAAGTTCAAAACCCGAACCCCGTCATCGCACCACAAAGACTCCCACTTGGCTGCCCTCCACCGCCGATAGTTGACGCTCAAGCTCAGGGTTCCAACCTCAGGAATCCCACTCATTCACATACCCCAAATGTGAACCCAGCCATAGTTCCGATAATTCATCCTTACTATGGTATGAGTGAGATCCCTCACAATCACTCTATGGAGAACCCTCAAGCCAAAGACAAACTACAAATGCTTGAGGAAAGGTTGAGAGCAGTTGAAGGATCCAATATTAGGGCAACCGGTGCTTATGACTTGTGTCTCGTCCCTAATGTGGTCATTCCTCCCAAATTCAGGGTGCCAGATTTTGATAAATACATGAGTGTAACCTGTCCTGCTAGCCATCTGACCATGTATTGTAGAAAAATGGCTGCCTTTGCACATGATGATAAACTGCTCATTCACTACTTCCAGGACAGTCTAGCTGGGGCAGTCTCAAGATGGAACATGCAGTTGGAACGCAACCACATTCGATGTTGGAAAGATCTGGCCGATGCTTTCCTCAAGCAATAAAAATACAACATCGACATAGCTCCCGATAGAGCACAGTTGCAGAATATGGTGAAAAGAAACCATGAATCATTCAGGGAGTACGCCCAACGTTGGAGAGGACTAGCAGCGCAGGTGGCACCACCTTTACTTGAAAAGGAGATGGTATCCATGTTCAGGGACACTTTGCAGTCACCCTTCTATGACAGGTTGATTGGGAGTGTATCCTCTAACTTCTCAGACATGGTCACCATAGGGGAAAGGTTAGAAAGCGGAATGAGAAACGGGAAAATTACTCACGGTTCAACCGAAAACAATGAAGGAGAAACCAATTCCATAACAGGACCAGGGAAAGCCTCTTACGCTTCCAAAAACCGTCCCCAAGCCCTGCACTTCTCTACCCAAACCAGTAGAATCCATGGGCCACCAAACTATCCAGAAAGGAAACATGTACCGTTTGATCCAATTCCCGTATCCTACTCAGACATGTTCAACCACCTCACCAGTCACAACTTAATCTCTCCCCGCCCGATGAGACCTATTGAACCTCCTTTCCCGAGGGCTACGACCCAAATGCCGCATGCGATTTTCACGCAGGCGCAATTGGGCATTCAGTGGAAAACTGCAAGGCGCTGAGACATGTGATTCAGGATCTGATCGAATCCAAATGGTTGAACTTCAATGAAGGCAATAACCCCTTTCTAGGGGCATGAAGAGTCATTTGTCAAATTGAAGGCGTTCAAAATGCTAGAGAGGACATCATCATCCTTGTGCGCCGTTATCCTGCATCTGAAGCACTTATGAATTGGGGGACCGTTGATTTTCTTGTGATTTTCAGTTCAAAGTAATTTTCTTGTAATGCAATCCTATGGCTCTGCCCAAGGCCTTAAGACATTTCAATAAGGGCACACATGTTTCTTTTCAGTATCAATATTAATAAAATAGCATTTTGAATTCTCCCATAAACTTCTTCGCTCATTCGCTCGATTCGCTTCTTCTTCCATCCTTTTTCAATTTCTACTAATGCAGATCTAAATAAATTGTCCTTGAAAATAACAACATCGTTGACTCATAACTTCGATCAGCCCAAACTAAGGAAGATGTAGAAGATAACTGAGAAAACTCCTCCAGAGGTAATGAGAACAATGAAGCAAGAGGATGAAGTGGTCCAGCTTCTCGTGGAATCAAGTGAGATGATTAACTTGGGAACGAGAGAAGGCAAAAAGATGTTAGAATGAACATCACACCAAAAGGGCAGTGAATCAAGAAAATTCTCTCGCACTACTTTGTCTGACACAAGATACCCACCGGTTTAAGAAAATCAGTGATCGTCAATAAATTTGGTCTTTCGTTACAACCTTCCAAGTAAGATCATCGCGAACAGTGGGGAAAGGTTTGTGTGGAGACCCCAAGTCGAGCATCATAACCCCTCCCCGTACCGCCCAAAAATGAATGAGACAGTTGCGGCGACAAACAAAGAATATCAGAGATGATAGTAACCTTCAAATGCTCCTTTTTTACCTTACATGGAGATCAGACCTTGTCTCACACTTCAACAGGGAAAACCCCGTGAGATGGAAGTAGCACTTCCATTAAACCTTATCAAACAAAAGGATGGTTGTTTGTGTCATATCAGAAAAGAGCAAAGAAAGATTAACAGAAAAGGGTTCGTCCCCGACAATTTCAAGGAGACTTGGTGCCCAAGAAAATCATACCCATCCAAAAGGATCCCCGTGGAAGATGGACCCTGAGCTATGAAGGACCTTATGCGGTAAAGAAATCACTCTCTGAAGGGGCCCTAACCCCCATGAAAATAGAGGGCGAATACTTCCCACCCCCGATGAATTCTGATGCGGTCAAGTACGATGCCTAAAAAATGCATATAGAGAAAAAAATGAGCCAAGAAAAACGAGCTCGCTAGGCTGAACACCCGAAAGGGCGACCTAGGCAAAAATTAGAGCGACCCGGTGGATTGAAAACCCGAAGGGGCAATCCAGGCAAAAATTAGGGTCAGGAAGTTGGACTAAATAAATGTTTAGGCAATCAACAAAAGCCGGATGGTGAGTTGATCAAGGTCATGAATATGGGCGGCCAACATTGTTACTTCAAGGACACTAACTACCCAAAGATCTGCTTAGTATTTTTGCCTTTTCGTTTCTTTCAAATTCTTAATATGCTCTCAAGCCAGTGTCCCTTTCGCACACTCGGCTCCAGTCTTAATGTCAAACACTTTCCCTTCTTCTTTATTTTCCCTTGTTTTGAAATGACATTTTATGGTAAGTGATATTGAATTGTGAAACATGTGCATGACTAAAAGCATTACAGATTATTACGAAATTTCTAAAGGTCACATAAACAAGGCGATCTCTCATAAATAAAATTGCAAAAAAAAAAAGATAAATACATACAAGATCACTTCAAAAGGCGAATGATAACAATAGGCCGCACTTTGGGCAACTCCCGTATCGTACGTCGAAAGTCCTGCGAGTTGATCAACAAAAAGGAGCAAGAAAGAGCAAAAGAGCAAAGCAAAAGAGTCAAGAAAGAGCAAAAGAGCCAAGCAAAAGAGTCAAGAAAGAGCAAAAGAGCTAAGCAAAAGAGTCAAGAAAGAGCAAAAGAGTCAAGAAAGAGCAAAAGAGCAAAAATAGTCGAAAAAAAAAGAAAAGAAACAAAAGCAAAAAACAAAAGTCGTCCATTACATTTCATTCATCATTCCACTCAAAACCAATCATCACACATGCATACATTACGTGCATGTCATATGCATAACATCTGCTGCTTTTCAACTTCAAGTGTCGATCTTTCCAGTTTTTAAAAGTCGACGCGACGAGCATCGATCCTACATCAAACCAAATCACAATGTTAGCACCAAGTCTAGCAGAGATCCTTCATACCAACAACAGTCCTTCAATCCAGATCGCATGTCGCGTTATCGAGCAACCGACCGATCAACCGACCCCAGGTCCTTCAGTTCAGTTTGAATCAACACGTCCAAGCAACGACTTCGAACTCTACCTTCAGATCACTACGTCGACACTGAGCGCGACGGATCATCCGACCCCAGGTCCTTCAGGTAGGTTCGAATCAACATGTCCAAGCAACAACTTCGAACCATACCACCAGATCGCTATGTCGACACTGAGCGCGACAGATCGTCCGACCCCAGGTCTTTCAGACTAGCTGTGTCAGCCTAAGACTCAGTGTACGTCCTTCACGGCCGCTCGAAAAAGGCCACCCCACAAGCAGACCGTATTTCTAGTACCATAGCTAGTTGCGCTCCCTCAGACCCATCGGTCCATAAGGCTTAGGCATTCCCTTCAGACCCCGACGGTCCCTCAGTCGAACTCGAATCGATGCGCCAAGCATTGATTTTGAACTAGACCATCAGAGCCCCAGTGCTCCTTCAGATCCCCAACGATCCCTATTTACCTTCTGTCTAAAGCAACCCAGTTTTCATAAGTTTCAAAAAAAAAAAACAAAAAAACCTCAGTCTGGACAAAATTAGCGTCTTGTTATCTTTATTTCTATTTTCCTCGAGAAACTCGGAATCCCTCCGATTTCCTAGCAAAATATAAATAAAGAGGGGCAGCTGTAATACCCTAATTTTGTCCGATCAAAAATGAGAGATTTTATTAAAAATAATAATCAGTTTTTATTTTTATGTCATGTATTATTTTATTTTAGTTGCCACAAGTTTTAACCAAAAAAATATATTAATTAGATGTGTGGAAACAAAAAATAAGCAAAGGAGGAAATGGAGGGGGTCTAAAAAAAAAGAATGGAGGTGCAATCAGGATTGGGCCATCAGAAACCCAACCCAACAAAAAAGGCTAGCCCAACTCGCCTAACCCTAAATCCCCTCCACCAAAACCTAACCCATCCAACCAACCCATAACCCATGACCCAACTCACTCCTCCACCAAAACCCTAATTCTCCCCCACCAAACCCTAGTCAAATTCGGCCACCCCCCCTTACCCTAAAAATCATCCACATTCAATCCCCCATTTCCCTAAAATTTGGCCACATTCACTCACCTTTTCCCTCCTTGATTTTCGACCCCACTCCCTCATTTCCCTCCTTGGAAATTGCACTTTTTCCTTTCCCACACTCCACCTTTCCTCTTTTCTCTCAAACCCCACTTCCCCATACACGCCTTTCCCCTCTCTCTTCTCTTCCTACGGCTCACTCTCTCTTTCTCACACCCACACACTTCACTTTCTCTTTCTTTCATCTCTCACATCACTCATCACTTCCTCTTCCCTCCTACGACCTCACTCTCTCTTTCTCACACTCAACCTTCATTTTCTCTTTCTTTCTCCATCACACAAAACTCACACTCAACCCTTCCTTTCTCATCCTCTCCTCCCATCCCTACGACCCCATCTCTCTCACACTCATCCATCATTTCTTTCCTCTACCATGCCCATACCCCTTCACCATCTTTGTCATATCAAGTCCTTTTTTTAAGTCAAAAAAAAAAAAGAGAAACACTGTACAAGGTATGGTGAGGAGCAGTCCAAAAACGAAGGAGAGAAGCACAGGACTAAAAAATCTCCAAGTATAAATATGGGCCTCCAAGAAGAAAACAGGGAGAAAAAAAAGGGGATAGAAGAAAATAGAAGGAGAAGCTCGTGAGCAAGGGTAGCAATTTGGAGTCAAGAGGAGCAAATTTTGTTGTTGTTGAATCTGAGAGAACTTTCTTTCTTTCCTTTTTTCGTTTTTACCATTAAAAATTTCCCTAAACTTTTTCCTTTTTGTTCTGTGAGATTTGAGAGGAAGGATTCACCCGGGAGAATTTTCATTGGTAATGTTTTTTTTTAATCCTCTTGTTATTTTCATCATGTAATTCCTCTTCAACATTTCCGGTTTTTTTTGTTTAAGGTGTTGTAATGTGACATTTTAAGTTGCTGTAATTTTGTTGTATATATTTGTTGCTGTTTTTTTTTCTATTTTATTTGTTGCTTTTTTTTATTTAAAAAGTTGCTGTAATTTTGTTGCATATATTTGTCGCTTTTTTTTTCCATTTTATTTGTTGCTTTTTTTATTTAAAATTATTGCTGTCATGTTTTTTTAGATGTTTTTGTTGCTGTTTTTTTTATGTGTTGCTGTTTTTTTTATTATTAAAATTGTGGCTGTTATTTTATTTAAAATGTTGCTGTAAAAAAAAATGTGTATTTTCGAATTAGAATGTTGCTACAAAAAAAGTTGCTGTATTTTCGAAATTAAAATAAAGTCCCTTTAAAGTATAAAAAAAATAATAATATTTTTTTTTCCAAAATAAATGTTTGCTAATATCATTCCTTTTTTTAGAAAGAAATAACAATAATAATCATTTTCAAATAAAAACAGCAAAAACACCCCTTTTAAAAATAATAACCATGACAATAATGATATAAAAAAAAAACAATGGTAATTCTTTTCAAAATAATAATAGCGGAAACCATTTTCCAAAAATCAACTTTCAAAATAGAAGACCGCTTAATCAAACAACCCATTTCCCTTCATGTTTTCTAAGTAAAGCGTTTTTTTTTTAAATAATCAAACGCTCAACTACTTTTTTTTCACATCAGATTTCTATTGGCACCCCCCAGGTTCTGATAATACAACCCCTGTTTTAGATTTAAACACCCATGTTAATTGCACCCTCACGTTTTTTAGTAATACAGTACCCTTTTTGACAGCAAACCCATCCATTTTTACTACAAGCCCATCTTTTTTAAACGCAACCTAGTTCACAAAAACCGATTTGGTCTCACTGTTCGCACCCCCCATTTTGATACAACACTCCTTGTTGTTAATTGTACCTCCCTTTTTTACTACCACCCATTCCGCTTTTATTTACATCGTAATGTTTCTAAACCATTTTCTTTCTTTCAAACAACCAAGCTCGTACACAAATAGGTTGTTGCTAACGGTCACTTTGAGTTTAGCTTGTTTGACCGATAGGAATAATCTCCATTTTTTGAAACGGATTAGTAAGCGGTGATCACTCTGAACTTATTCGTTTGATCATCGCAAACACCCGCCTAAACTCCAATTTTCAGTTAATAAAATACAAACGTAATCTCAACTCCTTTTTCAAATCACACTTCCCAGTAAGTATTTTCAAGCGAGCAAACGCTCGATCACAAACCGGGTGCTTACAACGGTCACTCTGGGCCCCGCTCGTTTGAACGCTGTAAACATCCTCTTTTTCGAATAAGCCATTAGCGGTGACCACTCTGGATTTATCTGTTTGGTCACCAAGAGCGGCCTCTAGTTTTCGCAAGCTTTTCAATAATTAAAAAATACCAACACACAAATATTTTCTACCCGAGAACTACGTAGCTTTGATTTCTCCATCGCACCCGGAGATACGTAGGAGCGGGGGCCCACTCCCGTCAAGCGCAAAAAAAACTAAAATTTTTATTAAGTCTTCCTTTCCGTTTTTTTTGCAAATAATAAAAAGGGTTTTTCTACACATTAGATTAAAAGGTAACCTTTTTAGGATGTTGCGGGGTGCTAGCACCTTCCCCGCACTTAATCGACCGCCGAACCCAAAAACAAAAGGTTTTTTCAATGTTTCCCTAAAAATAAATATTGATGGCGACTCCATTGTTCAAAAACAACGAAGAATCCCTCCTCCGGATTTTTCGGTCGCTACACGGGACAAGGAATTCTTGCTCCTGTACAACTGAAAGAAAACAAGGATCGTTACGGGCTGGGATACCACCCAAGTGCGGTTGAAAAGAGGAAATCGGCTGAAGTGAAAAGAAGTGAGCGGTTGGCCAAGCTGAGAGGCCAGGATCCAGGGTCAAAGAGGCTCCCCATCTATGACATCCGTCAGAGCTTCAAGAGTGCAGGGTTGCTAGATCCAAATCAGATCACTGCCATTGAGAATGGTTCGGAGGATGAAGAAGGCGGTACCAGCTTAGTCCGTCGTTGCCTTGCTGAAGAAGAGCTCAAAAATTGGGAAGCTGTAGACTTGCCCATCACTTTTAGTTCAAAGTAATGATTGTAATGCATTCCTTTGGCTCTGCCCAAGGCCTCAGGATAGTTGTTAGGGCATGCATGTTTTTATTTTCAATGACGCCATCATCAATAAAAACGCTTGTTTTGAATTCCATCAATAAAATCTCTTTTTCTCCATTTATCTTTCCTTTCTTTTCGCTTTATTTTGTTTGTTTCGCTTTTCATTCTACTTTCCGCTTCTACGAATGTAGATCAAAAGTAATTGTCTCTGAAAATAACAGTGTCAATGATTCCTATTATGACTTTGATCATCCAATCAATCAAACTGAAGGGGGTGTTGAGGAAAACTGGGAAACTCCTCCAGAATTGACGAGACTAATAAAGCAGGAAGAAAAGATCATTCAGCCTCATGGAGAGTCGATTGAGATAATCAACTTGGGTACAGAAGAGGATAAAAGGGAGGTTAAGGTCGGTACCGCCATGGAAGATAGTGAACGCAAATGGCTAATCCAACTCTTGCATGATTACGCTGATGTCTTTGTGTGGTCGTACAAGGATATGCCAGGGTTAGATACTAATATTGTTGAACACAGGTTGCCCGTGAAGCCAGAGTGTCCATCGGTCAAGCAGAAATTGAGAAGAATGAAACCTGAGATGTCATTGAAGATCAGGGATGAGGTAAAAAAGCAGTTTGATGCGGGGTTTCTAGCAGTGGCCAAATATCCACAATGGGTAGCAAATATCGTCCCTGTTTCGAAAAAGGATGGCAAGGTCAGGATGTGTGTCGATTACAGGGATCTGAACAGAGCTAGCCCCAAAGACGACTTCCCTCTGCCTCATATTGATGTTCTGGTAGACAGTACAGCCCAACATTCTTTATTCTCCTTTTTGGATGGGTATTCAGGGTACAATCAGATAAAAATGGCTCCAGAAGATATGGAGAAAACCACCTTCATAACTCTTTGGGGAACGTTCTGCTACAAAGTGATGCCTTTTGGACTCAAGAATGCCGGTGCGACTTATCAGAGAGCAATGGTGACATTATTCCACGACATGATGCACAAAGAAATTGAGGTGTATGTAGATGATATGATTGCAAAATCCAAGACTGATGAGGGGCACATTGTTAATCTGCGAAAACTCTTCGAACGTCTACGGAAGTTCAAGCTCAGGTTAAACCCAGCAAAATGCACTTTCGGTGTGAGATCTGGAAAGTTACTGGGATTTATCATCAGTTAGAAAGGGATAAAGGTCGATCCAGATAAAGTCAAGGCAATCCTTGAAATGCCAGCACCAAAGACTGAAAAAGAGGTCCGTGGTTTCCTTGGGAGACTGAACTACATCTCAAGGTTCATATCCCAATTGACCGCCACTTGCGAGCCTCTCTTTAAGCTGTTGGGCAAGAACCAAAGATTAGAGTGGAATGATGATTGCCAAAGAGCTTTTGAAAGAATTAAGGACTACCTTCAAAACCCACCAATTCTGATGCCGCCAGTGTCCGGAAGACCGCTTATCTTGTATCTAACCGTGTTGGACAATTCGATGGGGTGTGTGCTGGGGCAGCATGATGAATCAGGAAAGAAAGAGAATGCCATATACTACTTGAGTAAAAAATTCACTGACTGTGAAACGAGATATTCAATGCTAGAAAAGACTTGTTGTGCCTTAGCATGGGCTGCTCATCGTCTAAGGCGGTACATGTTGAGTCATACAACCTGGTTGGTATCTAAAATGGATCCAATCAAGTATATTTTTGAAAAGCCAGCACTCACAGGACGGATCGCTCGTTGGCAGATGTTATTGTCAGAGTACGATATCCTGCATGTCACGCGGAAAGCGGTCAAGGGCAGTGCACTCACCGAGTACTTAGCATGTCAGCCAATTCAAGACTACCAATCAATACAGTATGATTTTCCCGATGCAGACATCATGGCACTGTTTGAGGAAGGAAAGTCTCAAGAAGAGGAGAGGTGGAGGATGATATTCGATGGCGCATCCAATGTGTGGGGGCACGGAGCTGGGGCTGTGCTAATCTCCCCAGATAACCGTTTCGTTCCGGTCACTGCCAGATTGAGCTTTTATGTCACTAACAACATCGCAGAATATGAAGCGTGCATCTTGGGAATTCAGGCAGCCCTTGAATGGAAGGTTAAAAGACTCGATGTGTATGGTGATTCGGCTTTGGTTATTCATCAGGTGAGAGGTGATTGGGAGACCAGAGATCCTAAATTGATCCCTTATTGTAATTATGTCCAGGAATTGATGGAGTCTTTCGACGAAATTACTTTCCAGCATATCCCTCGAGGTGAAAATCAGTTGGCCGATGCTTTGGCAACTCTGTCGTCAATGTTCAACATCAATTGCGACAAAAATCTAACTCGTATCAGAATCCAACATCGGGGTCTCCCGGCACATCATTACTGCACTGCAATTGAGGAAGAGCCTGATAGCAAGCCATGGTATTATGATATCAAACAGTACGTCATCAATAGAGAATATCCCCCCGGGGCATCAGAGAATGACAAAAGAACGCTTAAAAGATTATCGAGGAGTTTCTTTTTGAATGGTGAAGTTCTCTACAAGAGAAATTATGATATGGTCCTCCTGAGGTGTGTGACAGAGGAAGAGGCAGCAAAAATTATGAAAGAGGTCCATGAAGGGTCGTTCGGGGTTCATTCCAGTGGGCACACCATGGCAAGAAAAATCTTGAGAGCCGGCTATTACTGGTTGCAGATGGAAGGTGACTGCTACAGCTTCGTCCGAAAGTGCCACAAGTGCCAAATCTACGCTGATCACATTCATGTGCCACCTGCCTCTCTAAATGTCATGACTGCATCTTGGCCGTTCTCAATGTGGGGCATGGACGTCATTGGCCCTATAGAGCCTAAAGCATCAAATGGACATCGTTTCATTCTGGTTGCAATCGATTATTTCACTAAGTGGGTCGAAGCTGCTTCCTACTCCAGTGTAACCAGTTCAGTGGTCGCCAAGTTTGTGAAGAAAGACTTGATTTGCCGTTATGGTCTTCCTAACAAGATCATCACTGATAACGGCAGCAACCTGAACAGCAAAATGATGAAAGACCTATGCGCAGAGTTCAAAATCCAGCATCATAATTCTTCCCCCTATCGGCCCAAGATGAATGGGGCAGTCGAAGCGGCTAACAAGAACATCAAGAAGATAGTGCAGAAAATGGTGGTCACGTACAAAGATTGGCACGAGATGCTTCCTTTCGCTCTACACGGCCATCGTACTTCAGTGCGTACATCGACCGGGGCAACCCCTTTCTCTTTGGTATACGGGTCAGAGGCAGTCCTCCCTATCGAGGTCGAAATACCCTCCCTGCGGGTACTAATGGAAACTAAGCTGGAAGAAGCAGAGTGGGTACAAGCTCGCCTAGATCAGCTAAATCTCATTGAGGAGAAGAGAATCACAGCCTTGTGTCATGGGCAGCTATACCAGCAGAGGATGAAAACCGCTTTCGACAAGAAAGTTCGTCCTCGAGGATTCAATGAGGGAGACCTAGTGCTCAAGAAGATCCTGCCTATTCAAAGTGATCCCCTTGGAAAATGGACTCCCACCTATGAGGGCCCGTACATAGTCAAGAAAGCCTTCTCCGGAGGAGCGCTGATACTCACGAACATGGACGGAGAAGATTTAAGGAACCCCGTCAATTCCGATCAAGTGAAGAAGTATTATGCCTGAAAGAAATAGACGAAAAAAGAGAAAGACAAGCCAAGTAAGAATTAGCTCGCTAGGTTGAAAACCCGCAAAGGGCGGCCTAGGCAAAATCAGAGCGACCCGGTGGATTGGAAACCCGCAAAGGGCGATCCAGGAAAAAATTAGGGTCGGAAAGCTTGGGCATGAAAAGTAAAGAAAGGCATACAACTCCCCTAAAGACTTGGATGAGGGGGTGATCAAGGTCAGGGACATAAATGTTTAGCACTGTTCCACAGAGACGGACAGTCAGAAATCAGCTTCTCTCTTTTTCGTGTCTTTTTGTAGTTTAAACTTTCAAATGTATTGAACAGTTGGCGTAACTTCTTGTGCGACCGATTTCTACATCAATATATAAAGTTCAATCTTTCTCACGTCTGTTTGTTTTTCTATTTCCCTGCTTTTTCTGCTCAAATAAACGTTTTATGATGATGGTAACACTGACCTGTAAAACATGTGCATAAATCATAGAGCATCACAATCATTGCGAAATTTTTAAAAGTTATGGGAAGGAAGCAACTTCTCAGGGCAAATTAAGCTTACAAGGAAATAATTGCACTCATAGGCCATTTCAGATGGAAAATTACAAGACAATCGGCACTGGGCTTATACGCCACCACAGTTCTAATCGGTCCCTCAGTCTTGTCGCGGGTTGGTCGAACCAGCAAAAGGAATGAGCCAAAAGAGCAAAAGAAAAAAAACAAACGATCAGAAAAAAAGAAAGCTGGTCAGAAAAAAAACCAAGAAAAGCGAACAGTCAGAAAGGAGAAAGCTGACAAAAGAGATGAAGAATTAGGAATAGCATTTCACCACATTCATCATCACACCAAAATCATAGCATTGCATGCACATGCATAACATGCCCTTGCATAACATGCACCCATACTCCATGCACTATTCCTTGCATCAACTGACGTATGCAGGTACATCAATTCAGTGCGGCAGCATTGAACATTTCAATCAATCAATCAACAGGATTTGCGAATCCCTTCAGGACCCAAGTGTCCCTTCAAAAGCAGACTTCACCTCATATTCAAGCCGCGGGTAAGTCCTTCAGACCCCGAGTGGTCCTTCAGACTAGTTGTGTCAGCCTAAGACACAGTGGACGTCCTTCATGGTCAACATATCAGTTCCGGATCTGATCTTGACCCATCATGGCCGCTCGAATACAAAGGCCCCCTCAGACCGTTTTACTAGTACCATAGCTAGTAGCGCTCCTTCAGACCACAATGGTCCTTCAATTAAGGCCTAGGCAGCCTTCCAGACCCTGAGTGGTCCTTCAGAGCCTTAGTGCTCCTTCAGACCCTGAGTGGTCTTTCAGAGCCTTAGTGCTCCTTCAGACCCTGAGTGGTCCTTCAGAGCCTTAGTGCTCCTTCAGACCCTGAGTGGTCCTTCAGAGCCTTAGTGCTCCTTCAGATCCCGAGTGGTCTGTCATTTTCTCTCTCGGTTAATGCGCCAAGTGTTGACCGTTCCCCATTTGTTCTCAAAGCCCATCTCTTCAAAAAAAAAATAGAAAAAGAAAAAGAGGAAAATTCGGGTTTCCCCAAGTAGACAAAATCGGTATAATTTCTGAATTCTTTATCTTCATTTTGCCTTGGAATATGTTTCGGGCAATTCATATTCCTCGTTAAAATTCAGACAAAGAGGGGCAGCTGTCATACCCCAATTTTGTCCGGCTTAGGTCCAAACCCTAATTTTCCACACAAAAATAAATTATGCATTGCTTTTTGGGTCCTAGAAACCGCTCCAAAGTTTTTGAAATCATTTTTAGGGTTAGAATGCACTTTTTTGGGGAAATTAGGGTTTTAGGGTCAAAAATGGCATTTTGATCATTTTTCACAACAGGATGATCTTCTCGCCAAAAATACACATCCACAAAAAGTACATTTTACTCTATCAAGTAAAAATGCCAAAGTTGATGGCAAAAGGTGATGAAAGTGTCAAAGCATCAAAGTCACAATCCAAGACAATCAAGCTCAAGAGTCGAAGTTTCAAGTTTAAGGGTATTCCTTAAATACAAGGGTAGTACTTAGGGTTTGGGTGAGTCTTAGGTAATATGTAAGCTCTTGCAAAGGTCAGCTCATCTCTCGTAGTCCCACGGTTTTCAAAATGCATGCATACTCATATAAACACAAGAAGCATTTTTGAAAAAAACTAAAAACAAATTTTCCAACCAAAAGGAACATTACATAATCGATTATCCCACTTTAGAACTACATAGCCTAATCGATTATAAACTATATTTGGAAAGTATCAACATATTTGAAAAGACCATAATCGATTATCACAAGACTATAATCGATTATCCTCCTGAAAAGTGTTCAGATGCATAATCGATTATCCATCCTTTTAACTACACACCATAATCGATTATCACCTATTTTGGAAAGTTTCTTATGGTTTTGGAAAGTGCCTAATCGATTATCCAAGGCACCTAATCGATTATTGAATCTGAAATCCAAGGCACCTAATCGATTATGCATACCAATTGTTTTTAACAACTAATCGACTACTCCATTTCCTAAAATAGATCACCTTAGTTTTCCTATAAATAGGCACCTCTTTTTCAAATCAGGAGGACCCAATTTCGCAAATCTCATCTTTTCAGAAAAACTCTTCTATATTTTATTTGTGCTCTCTTCGTTCCGTTGGTCCGTCAGAGCTGATCTTTTGCTAAGAGTTAGTTGGGGTTGCATTCTTCAAGTTGTAATATCTACCTTCATTAGAGGTATTTCTGTCTTTACATTTGTTATTATTTAATTGTTGTGATCCGTGCCAAAACTGCCCTATGTGATTCAACTTAGCTTTAGTGTTTATTTACTTGTTCTTGTATATTATTGTCCATTGTTGATGATGAATCATATGATTCCCACTTATGCCTAGTGCATCATGTTCTAAGTGGTGAAGATGGTTTTAGATGATTCAACCTCCCCCTTTTAACTTCTTAATGAATAAAAGATAGTTAGGTTTATGGTTTAAGGTCCATGGGGTATTGCAAAGGATAGGTTACCCAAAACCTTGATGCTCCCTCCTCTTTGATTGTGTTATTAGCCTTTGGGCACTTATTCATAAATGCAAAGGATAGGCTTACCTTAGCCTTGATGCAATTTCCCCCTTTTTGTTCATGTTATTGAGAAATCGTTGCTCATATGTTCCTTAGTTTAATTAAGATCATTCTATGCCTATGATCAATTGCTTGCTTGTTTTTGATGCATTTTTAAATGTCTCAATTCAATATGACATTCCATCCATGTGTATGACCTCCTAATGAAGACGTAAGTCTACATGCATGTTGTAGCATAGAGTTATTAGGGTAAATACACTCCCTCCTACACACACACACTTGCTTTGAGAACTTCACCTCGCATCCCTGATAAGTGGATCTTTTGATCATGTTGGCACGTTTAGTCTTGATTAAATGTTCAACATATGCATGATTTCGTGATTATTGAATGTGCTTGAACTTTTGTAATCAATCATTGATAGTACCTTCACCCTTTTTTCCAAAAATCTTTCAAACTCTTTTCCAATTAATGCGAGTTATTAGTGACTATCACTCAAAGCCTTGGCTTGTTTGATTGTCATGAATGCCATCAAGGGTTATTAGTAATGATCACTCAAAGCTTTGGTTGCTTGATCGTTATGAAAGCTCTTCCCCTTTCAAACCCCTTCAAAAACATTTTTCATTAGAACTACGTCGCTTTGATTCTCATTTGGGATACGTAGGAGCGAGTCACGTTCTCGTCAAGCGCAACGAATAAAAATCCTTTTCGCAACCATAAACAAATCATTTTCATAAAACAAACAAAAAGAATCATTTTCAAATCCATTGTTGCTAGTAGCTCATCAGAGCCTTTGTTCGTTTAGCTATTAGTGGCAATGTCCTTTTCTCATGAGAATAATAAACGATGATCCATCATAACCTTTGTTAGTTTGATCATCGGGCAAACCAATCTCTTTCGAAAATCACTTTCAAAAAAGATAATAAAAAACGAGTTGTTACCAATAGTCCATCAGAACCTTTGTTCGTTTGACTAGCGGTACAACTCTCTCTTTTTGAGTATTTAGTAGTGATTCATCATAGCCTCTGCTAGTTTAATCATTCAATAATGATCGTCCTATTTCAAAAACTCACCAAAAAAAGATAAAAAAACAAAAACTTTTCAAAAAGACAACCAAGAACTACGTAGCTTTGAATTCTCCATCGCACCGGGAGATACGTATGAGCGGGCCATGTCCCGTCAAACACTTTTTCTAAAAAACCTTTTTTCCCCCTTTCTCGCCAAAACTAAAATTTTTGTTAAGTTTTCCCATTCATTCTTCAAATAAATAGGCAAACCTAGATATTCTTCAAATCAAATGTTAAAACCACACATTTTAGTTAGAGGTTCCCTTTCGGTAGAAAGGACGCGTGAGGTGCTAACACCTTCCTCGCACGTAATCGACCCCCAAACCTATATCTCTAGTTTTCAAAAGACCATCCGCCTTGTCCAAAAGACATTTTTTCAATGTTTTGGTCTTAAAATTAAAATATTGGTGGCGGTTCCAAAAATTTTCCACGTTGTACATTGAGAAACCCAAACCGGGATTTTTCGGGGTGCAACACGGAGTTGCCGGTGCTCGCAGTTACATGCGGAGAACTTCTTGAATGTGTGACGCCGTCGTCAAGAGGAGGCGGATCGTCGTTGTTTACAGATGCCATTGACGGCGATGAAGAGAGGAAGCGAATCGAGAAAAAAAAGGGGGATAGACGGTTACTGTTCAGTTACGGATCTGTTTGGCTCTTTGATACCATATTGAAGTATCTGAAATAGAGAGTTTAGCATTGAAAGCTAAGTGTGAGATATATTCAATTGATATTAAATGTACTGTGAAGGTTCCTTTATATAGGTAACCAATTGGGATCAACATATTACACTGAGATACATTTACAATGTGATAGCTATTCTATTATCTATACAAGATGATGACTTCTACTATCATACATTCTAGTTAAGTGGAGAGCACTATACTCTAACACTATGTATCCCATGTGCGACGTTTGAGCTCGTCTAAAGTATTTACTAGTCTTCGAGCTAACGAGTCACGAAGCATACTTGGTTTGAGCCATGAAATCATAGAAATGGAGTGTTACTGCAGAATTGAGATTTTTTATCATGACGATCTCTGTGGTAAACTTGTCCATGAAGCCAAGTAGGCTCTCGTCGTGTTTTTAGTTGAGTCCCACTAGTCTTGTGGTAATAATGACGAGATCTCGGTTTGTGGAAAAAAGAGCGACAAACTACTCGAAGAGGTCCTCAAATGAATGCTGAGACCCCTTTGCTAGGTTAGAGAACCACCCTAAGGCAAATTTCTTGAGAGTAAAAGGGAAAAATTTGCATTTGATGATCTTAAATGCTTCCAACTAAAGATGCGAGAATTAAGTAAAGTTAGATGCTATTCATGATTGGACTTACCAACATAAACGTCAATGTTGTGCACTTGAAACTTACGAGGTACCTTGGTAGCTATAATCTATGTATAGAAAGGGAGCAATGTTGAATTGGATCTCGGAGATTGGTTTCTCTTTGATTCTTCATATCTTTTTTGTACTTGTGAAGGTGTTGCACTGACTGGTCCTGTACAAGCTCATATTGCTGCTAAGGCTAATGGCTGTTACTACTGCTATCACGACTGCTACTGTGAGAGCTTGGCCAGCTTCTATGTCTGATCGCACCTTTAAGCCAGCGTGGTTTTCGGGTTTGCCTTTGAGGCAGCACTTTATAAGGGTTTGTTATAACTAATTTGCAGTGTCATTCATTATCGTGCTTATTAATTATTGGTCTACTTTTTCTGAGTTATATAGGATAGAAGCTTAAAGAGAAGTCCAAACTCGAATTCTAATCCAACTCAAATTGAATATAATTTTATTTTTAAATGAAATTAATTGGATGATTAAAAAACAAAATTACAGAGGTTTTTCCCCTCTAAACCATATCAGTCAAATCCGCCAACACAACAAGAAATGAAATTAATAAAAGAGTGTGTAGTAGCATAAATGGGGTGTGAATAGTAACTCCCAACTATTAACCTTCTTCACTCACCGTCTATTCTTCGTTGGAATTTGAGTTTATACTTGACTCTCTGTGAGGGTTTCGATTCCTAAATGCCTCGTTACAGAGATGAATCCCCTGTTTCGATCTAGGCACGTTCCTCGTAAATTATGCTTCTTTACTTATGCTCTCTATTAAACTGTTTTCGTTTTTCACCTTTAGATTAAATTTAATGGCTGAAATTAGCCCCTTCAATTAAATCTAACGCGAATCCTGAAATTTGTTCCTTACAATCAAATTAATCTTTGTTAATTTGTCAATTGAATTGTTTATTTTGGAGTATGCAGATATTTGATTGTAAGGAATGTTCCAACATTAGGTTGTGGAGATGACATGCAGAAACTATTTTCATCGTATGGAGAAGTGGAAGAGTAATTCCTTAATCACTTTTGTGTTAAATGCTTCTTGTTTTTGTTGGTTTTATATCTGAATCTTTCTTTTCGGGTGTAAGCCAATGGATGATGCGGAATGTGAGCAATTCACTCATGTCTATTGGATCAAATTCCGTCTTTTCAGCAATGCCAAGTAGTATTTCCTTCCTTGCTATATATGTAGTAGTTCCATTATGAGTTCTAGTGTTTGAAAATGGTGAGGTTAAGGGAGTACCTTCCATTTTATGATTTTTCAGATTAATTTGCAAAAAGAAAATTGGATGATTTTGTTTTCCTTGGGAACCAACTACAAGTATCATATGCTCCTCATTTTGAGAGCTTATCTGACACAAAGGATAAATTAGAGAGAAGACGAAGGGAGGTTTTAGCTCGGTTGAATCGTAAGTTTAAAGCTTACTCCCTATGCAACACATTATAAGCAAAAGTGAGTACATTTTATGATGTGTTGCAGAGGGAGTACATTTTACATATTTGAATGCTATACAGGATTTACAAATGCTTATTTCATGAATTGTTGCGATGGTGTTTTTATCAACTTTAGCTAGAAGATCCAAAGAGACTATAGCCTCAAACTCTAGACCCCTGATAACCTCAAGTGCCAGTGGCCTATCAGAGCATTTAGATACTAATGAAAGGTAATTTATTTTTATGAATGCACTATGAAGTTCTTTAATTCTAGATGAAGCTAAGCTAAGGCAATGTGTATGACATCTATAATATAACCTTTTCCTTCATGTAGGAATGCCGAGTTTGAAGGAAGGTCAGAGAATGGTAATCTTTCAAAAAGAATTGTTTCCTCTAATGAGGTTTGTTTCTTATTTGTAATTATATATACATTAAATTTTTTACTCTTTTCTACTTACTATTAGGGGGATTTTTTTTGGTTGTGGGGATGAACAAAATTCTGCCTTGAAATTAATGTTGCTAGAGTATTTGTTAAAGCATTTTGAGGCTAATCAAGTTTTGGTTTTCTGTTAGCCTTTTCTCTGGCAGTCAATTGGAAGGAACTATATTCACTGTTATTTTTAAAATGTTAAGCAATCTTCATATCTCTGATGGAAATTCAGTTTTCACAATTATAATGTTTGTTGCTATTTGTTAGGGGCTGGATTGTTTGATCTGAAATTGTGTTTTCCCATGATATTAGATATATTCATCTTCCTTTGACTAGAAATCTTGAATGTTTTGGGCAAAGAAAAAAAGGTTTCTTTTCTTCTATTTCTAATTCTAATATGAAAGCTTTTGTATGTAATGAAATTTGAATGGACAAGTGGCTAACCTATTTGCTGATAGCTTTGTAAATTTTTCTGATTGGAAAAAAAAAGACTTGTCCTTTATTTACTCTTTTTTCTCTGTTTTCTTCTTTATTTGTAGGAACAATAATGAAAACTTCGGCTACAGTTTCCTGTTTTAGAACAGAGTTGTAATTAAGCTGTTATTCAAAGACCAGGTACCTACTACCTAACTAGAATTAATTTCAAACTAGATAAATACTCGATAACCACAGTTGCTAATAAAGAAGCACACAAGAAAATTATTTATACAGCACAATCATAAAACTAATAATCTAAGACCAGAGTAACTTGTTATAGAACACATTTCAAAATGAGAGTGAAGCTTAAAATGAACTATGAACCATTGATGAAATAATTTCTCTAACAACATTTTGTACCATATGATATAATGTGGATTCTATGCAAGTATTGATAAAAACAATGGCAACCACTAAACCATTCTTCAAAGTAAACCGAGGCAAAGCTAACCAATTAGATTTAAAGAATTTATCCAATGCCTCATGATTTTTTTTGACAAAAATATAATATTTTTTGGTGATCAAGACAAAAATATAATATGATCACCCACCGTGGGGCTCGAACCCACGACCACAAGGTTAAGAGCCTTGCGCTCTACCAACTGAGCTAGACGGGCAATTTACATGAAACAAGATGATGCTTATGACTTATTACTCAAAATGTTAGCTTGTGATAATTTCATATTTATATCCCCATTTGAAAAACATATAAAAACAGAACAAAGAATGCTATTCTATATTAATAGATGCATTTTTATTGGGGAAAAAAGTTATTAAAGAGTACTAGTTTCAGACTTACAGTGATGCTACACCTGAAAACCATGGTCCATTCTTCCTTTGGTTTATAACTTATACAGGTTAATTTCTGTTCTGGCGTAACCTCAGAAATCGTTAATTTCCCTTTTGAATAATACAACATAGACACTTAATTACACATGCCTCACCTCACAAGTGCAGAGTATTCATAATATGATTGCAATGTGCACCAAAGCATTTACCTTCTTTAGAACATAGGCCAGAACATTTAGGATTCCATTAGAAAGAACTCCTGGATATTAAAAATTCCATCTAGCAACTAATGCATTAAAAGCATACAAAAGGTTATGATTGGCTGAAGTCTTCAAAGGAGATTGTAAGACTGCGTATTTCAGAATTTGTAACTAGTACACAAATCCTGAGCGGGATATTGAAATTCGGGTTAACAAAAATCAGCAACATCACAAGTATCAACTATGTCATTGAAAAAATCAGCAACATCACAAGTATCTCTACTGTATCATTGAATTTTTCCATTATGTCTCAAATCGATCATGAATGTGATGAACTCGGTAATCAAGTTTGTGGTGATTGGATTTCTGCTTGATTTGGTTCGATTTCTGCTTGTTAATAGCTTGATTTGGGCCGAAAATGGTTGGAAGCATGTATTGTTTCTTCCTTTTTTTACCTTTGAATGTAAGGAATAGTTTAGTTTCTCTCTTAATGGCTAGAAAATCAAATTGTAAATGCTACATATGAGTAAGGCCGTTCATCAGAACCAAAAAACTGAACTGAACTGTCAAACCGAACCGAACTGAACCAAAATTAACTGAACTTTTGCTAATAGTTTAGAACTGAACTGTTCAGTCAGTTCAACCGAACCGAACCGAACTGTCTTAGCAGTTCGACCGAACCGAACTAAACTGTCTTAATAGTTCGGTTCGGCAGTTCGAGTTCGAACCAAACTGTTTTAAAATTTAATTTTTTTTTGAATTGTTGAGGCCGAAAAAAAAAAGTTTGAAAAAAAGTTCAAAATTTAAACAGTTCGGTTCGAGCTCGAACTGCCGAACCGAACTATTAAGACAGTTCAGTTCGGTTCGTCGAACTGCTAAGACAGTTCGGTTCGGTTCGGTCGAACTGTCTTAATAGTTCGGTTCAGTTCGGTGCAGTTCACCTTTAGAACTGAACCATGAACTGCCCTACATATGAGTCATGAGAACACATTCATCAGATACAATTTGCATAAAATGCTCAGCTACCTTATTTATTTGATGCATGCAATTTTATTCAGAAAAAAACAAGTATTTTCGTCCTTCCTCTTGAAGATCATGCTTCTGATAATAACTTAGGTAGGCCAGAACACTTATGGTCCATTAGAAATAACTTATTGATATTAAGAATGTATCTGCATCTAGGAGTATGCATTTAGGAACTATTACAATAATAGCATACAAAAGGTTATAATTGGCTAAGCATTGAAGGGTGCTTGTAAGAATGTATTTCAAAATCTCTAACTAGTACATAAATCCTAAAAGTCCCAGGTCAGAATATTGACCATGGATGATATCTCTTAGTAACATAGTGAAATGCAATAAGATATATTAGTTCCTACCTTAATTTAGTAAACAACTTTTTTGTTATTATGGCACCAAAACTACTTTTAAAATAGAATAGATTAAAAAGTGCCTACAAGATAACAAAGATATTAAACAGTTACAAATCTAGTCTAGAAAATAGAAAATAAAACTGGCACAGCAGAGCACTGCCCTTGGAGAACACTATTTGGTCAGAGGAAACATATATTTTGAAGTGCAGAATACCAATTTCCTAGATGCAGCTAAAGTTACGTGAACCTCTTTTTTTTCAGAAAATCACACTATGTGTACACAAATAGAATATGCACATTACATAATCACAATAACATAAAATAGTTATTATATTGAAAAAAAAACAAGACTACAGAGTACAGAGTATGGTTTTCTTTCGCAGTCTCAGAATTTCATATTCTAACCATTTAAAATGAACTGCTCAATTAAGTATTAGACAAAATATTTAAGGAAAATTCTACCATACCCATTCAGAATTTGGTGGGTATGATACCTTCTAGGTAAAATGAGTTCAATATTTATTTTTTTAACAAAATATTTAAATAGAAAAAATGAGGTGTCATTGAGTGATTGGATGTTGGGATGTTGGGTATCATATCTAAAGGGTACGAGGTGTTCACCAATATTTAATTATCTTCGGTTATCTAATGTTCGACGGGAACATATGTAACATATTCATTTGTAACATATTCATTTTATTATCTTCGGTCTTCACCAATATTTCATTAATGTATATGGGATTGGTGCACCCCAAGTGCCCCCATCAATACAATTCTTGCTTATCTAAAAAAAACATTTGTAACATATTTACCCATCTTGCTAAAAGGTTAATATTTCTTTGATACGATGGGTGAAGCTAAATTACTGAGGGATGGCAAATCTCATGTGTTGATTAGTGTACGTCGGTCTCGTGTTTTGTATGCCTGTGGACTCGGCCTAGTTTTCCTATGTTAATGGAAATGACTTTCTAAACAAAAAAAGAAGCTTTAAATACATTTTTACCCCCCGCAAATAGGGGGTGTTTTGCTTTTACCCCTGCAAAATATTTTTTAAAAAAAACACCTTGTAAATGTCACCATTTTGGCGTTAGCCCTTCTGTTAGTTCCTTTGTTACAACTGTGTCTACATGTCAGTGAAGTATCTGAGTTGGCATTTTTAATTGTCAAATGGGCTTGCCACGTGTTAAAAAACCCTAGACGCATAGTTACTTCTTCTTCTTCCCATTCGTTTCTCTTCTTCCCTTCGTTTCTCTGAACCATTCGTTTCTCTTCTTCCCAAGTTACTTCTTCTTCTTCCCTTCGTTTCTCTTCTTCCCAAGTTACTTCTTCTTCTTCCCTTCGTTTCTCTTTTCCATTCGTTTCTGTTCATCTCTTCTCTTCTCCATGAATACGCACAGTGAAGGTTCATCAAATAGACCAATTCGCAGAAGACGATTTCCAGTTTGTCCATGTGGGAATACGATGAAGTTCTACATTTTTGGATCTACACAAAACCCAGGACGACCCTATTGGAAGTGCCTCCACTAGGTATGTTGTTAACTAATTGTAATATTCATTGTTGTTGCTCTCACTGTAAAACTGTAACTGTGTATTTTCCATTGTAGAAGTTAAAAGACAGTTGCAAATTATTTGTGTGGGATGATGAACTAAGTGAAGCACGTTTTACAACTCTCATGGATTCTCCTTCAACGGAAGCAAGCTCCCATGAAATTCAAAGCTACAAAGCTTGTCATTATGCTGAGAAGTTAATTGAAGCAAGCACCAAAGAGAAAGAAAAACTGAAGACAAAATTAGCAAATGAGAGGGAAAGGGTTAAGGGGCTTACATCTAGGTTTCAAGGGGTTCAATTTGTCGTGATTGTATCATGGGTTGTGTTTGTTGTTTATGTTGTTTGGGTTAATGGAAATTAGTGTCCTAGAATTTGTTGTTGGTTAAGTTTTCTATTGATCATTAGTGTTTGTAATTTGAATCAAGTTATTAATGGAAGTTTGTTTGCTTTTTAATTGAATTAGAATCATTAGTTTGTTTGCAGAACCAGAATTAATTGAAGATATAAGCAAAATATAAGGATACTCATACTGTCATTGATTCAGAATTGCAGAACCAGAACCACAATTAAGGACCACAATTTGCGTCTATAAGGATACTGTCAAGTTTACAAAATACTGTCAAGTTTGAACCTTACAGTTTTAATTGAACATACGTGTGATACTGTCAAGTTTACAAAATACTGTCATTTTTGAACCAGAATTGAACATCCATTTTTGAACCAGAATCAAGTTTACAAAATACTGTCATTAAAATACCAAAATACTGACATTACTCATTACAATACGTGTGATACCAAAATACTTCAAACAGCAGCATTTGAAACAAAATACTGTCATTACATTGCAATAGAAATTACATTACAAGAGAAATTACTAAATCTCCTAATTTTGAAACAACTTCTTCACTCTAGTCTTGGTTAGTCTTGGAGATGTTCTTACTCTTCCTGAATCTTGGGTTAAATCACCTCCATAATCAGCAGCAACATTTGAACTATGTGCAGTGGCAGCTTCTGCAATCACTCCTGGTGCAGTGGCAGCTACTGCAATCACTCTTGGTGCAGTGGCAGCTACTGCAGTCACTGTTGGTACAGATCCTTTTTTGATTGGCAGCTTCCGTCTAATTCCAAGTTGTTTACTCCTTCCTGTTACCTTTGCAGCAATATGGACTAGTGCAGCAGAATCAACAACTGGTGCAGCAGCAATATGGACTGATGCAGCAACATTAGGCACTTGTTGTGCAGCAGCATCAGGCACTTGTTGTGCAGCATCATCAGGGACTTGTTCTGCAGCAGCATCAGGGACTGCATCTGTTCTCTGTTTCTTTGGCTTCCTCTAAAACGCAGCAAGTAATTAAACAGAAGTTAATTGAAGTTGCAGCATAAATTATAAAAACAGAAATTAAACCAAGCATAATTAGTGTAAAGTTATACCTTCCTTGACTGAGCTTCTGCACTTACTTCAGTGCTCTTGCATCCCCTTGCATTATGTCCTAATTTGTTGCATTTGGTACACCTATATTTGGTATTTTGCCTCTTCAAATTGGTTGCATTAGGGTCTTCATCAAATTCCCTTCTTCTAAGCTTATTGGGCCTCCCAGGACCTCTTTTATATTGTGGAGGCAACATTTCCTCCTCCCAAATTGTAGGCCACATGTTTTGGCCATTAATGGGGCATATACCATGATGGTAGCATTCCAAATATTTCTCTCTGCTGTAACACTCATCAACATAGTCCATAGATTTGTAACCCTTATAAGACATCCCAGCTATTGCATGTCTACATGGTATCCCTATCAACTGCCAGTAGTTACAACTACAGGTTCTTTTAACTAGGTCCGTTACAAACCTATTTATAAATGCAGTATGTTCTACTTCAAACTGTTCTTCAGCAGACCATGTTGGCAACCAATTTCCACTGTGTTCTATCTCTCTATCTAATCTCTCCATGGGTTTAGGCATTATGGGAAACTGCCATTTACCACCTTTCCTCCTTAAATCAGTTATCCTACCCATTAGATATGTTCTAATCCATTCACACATAGAAATAATTGGCCTATCTCTAGCAACCAGAATTGTACTATTAAAAGCTTCGGCTAAATTATTCATCAAAATATCACACTTGGGATAAAAACTAAAAGCATGCTTACACCATAACTTGGTAGGAACACCCATGAGCCACTCCCATGCTTTAACATCCAGCTTCTTCATCTCTTTCATTTGTTCCTCCCATCCTTGATAGTAGGTAGCCTTTGCAGCCCCCATCATTAGGTCTCTCATTGCTGTACCTCCTCCAAATTTCTTCTTGAAATTGGCATATAGATGCCTCAAGCAAAGCCTATGTTCCACTGTCTCAAACATCTCTTCAAACACAGCAACCAAACCCTATATTGCCAATAAATTAAACAAAAACAGCAACAAATTAAACAAACACAACAACAAATTAAACAAACACAGGAACAAATTAAACAATATAGACTGAAATGAAACACAGTGAAGGTTTTAAACAATATACCTTTTGCTGATCTGAAATGAAAACCCATCTACTTTCTTGACCAATGTCCTCCATAAGCAAGGTCAAGAACCATCTCCATGATTCCTTTGTTTCATTCTCAACAACTCCAAATGCAAGTGGATAATATTGGTCATTTGGGTCTCTTCCAATAGCTATTAAGAGCTGCCCCCCATATTTTGTCTTCAAATGACATCCATCAACCCCAATAAAGGGCCTACATGCAGTCTTAAATCCTCTCTTTGTGCCATTGAAACAGAAGTAAAAAGACCCAAATCTGGCTTGCAAACTGGGTGGAATTCTATCAACATTGATTTTGCAAGTGTTACCTTGGTGAGCCCGAACAAGCTCTCCAGCATAATTCCAAAGCTGAGAGTATTGCTTATCTGCATCACTTTCAACAAGATCTCTTGCAATCTTGATTCCCTTCCAAGCCCTATTGACAGTGACACCAGTAGCATACTTCCTTCTAATCTCCAACATGACTTCGGATATTTTAACCTTGCTTGTTGATTGAAGCTTTTCAGCCACAAGTCTATTGATAACCCTATTTTATATAGGTTATTTATGCTCCTAATACTTAAGTCAAGCTTACTTCTCAAGTAATTCTAGTGCTTAACTGCATCACCTTCAACAAGATCTCTTGCAATCTTGATTCCCTTCCAAGCCCTATTGACAGTGACACCAGTAGCATACTTCCTTCTAATCTCCAACATGACTTCGGATATTTTAACCTTGCTTGTTGATTGAAGCTTTTCAGCCACAAGTCTACTGATAACCCTATTTTATATAGGTTATTTATGCTCCTAATACTTAAGTCAAGCTTACTTCTCAAGTAATTCTAGTGCTTAAATATGTGAATATATGAATATTAGAATAAATATAGGTTATGAGTCAATTCCTTAGACCTTGGGCATAATCAAATGCCTTTGTGAATATGTTTGATGTTTTGCTTTAGCGCTGCAGCGGTATGCTATCAAGGAGACGCTACAGCGTTATATGACGGCTGGCCATTGAGATATTTGTGTGGCCACTTGAGGACATGATGAGTCACCACCCTTATATCTTCCTCTCAGCTGGATATTTTGACTTTCCAGTGGATGCTAAATTACACTTGGCGCCTCCTAAATGGAACCCATGTGATAGTTGGTGCATTCCATCATTAGTACTTTTTGTAAAGTGCTTTAAGGATAATATCTAAGTCTTATGATCATCATGATATATTATTATTCTATTAAGACTTAGTTAATAATTAGATTAATTAAGATTGCTTCATTAGTAAGTAACGTACGTAGACAACAAGTAGTTGTAACTTGGAAGAAGAACTTCTTATGACATAGTAGCTTTTCTCCATTGTTACACTACCTTTTAAGCTTTTATTTTTAGCATAGTTTTCTAGTCTTCATTCAAGGTTTTGCTCACGCATCAACTTCATCTTTTGTATGCTACTTGGGATCATTGGAGTGTATCTTTTGCAACCACTCTTCTCTTGTCTTCATACGGTAATACATACTCTTTAGTTGTATTATGTTGATGGAACTTGTGATGAGCTAACTTTGTTGTAGTTGGATTGTTCTTGGTATGTAATGAACCTTGAGTAACTTTTGTATAATGTTATGATGTTTGCGTTTTATTCCTTGTGTCATAATACTTTCAATCTTGGTTTGGGAATGATCAACTAAAACAAGGTAACTTTGTGGGTACAGACATGGTTCACAAAGAGAACTCAAGGAATGATATGAATGAAAACCCTTTAAAGACATTTAAAGGAAACACTACTTAACTCTAGACATAGGGGAGTAGTAGTTCATAAGGCAAATATTGTAAGAGCTTAATATACAGGGGTAAAACTTATTTAGAGCCTAGACATAGGAGTCTTGTAACATAACCCTGACGAAAGTGACTGAAAGGCACGCCACCAAAGCGCTACAGCGTCTACGGATTCTCAAGCGCTACAGCGCTTAACGCTACAGCGTCTAAAGATTATTTGAACATTACTCTTGGGAATTTACACAACTATTAAGCTATCCAACTCACCATTACTCTTTACCTTTACTTGTTACTTAATTCTTTTCACTAAGCTTCTAATCACTTAAACTTTTTAGATTAATTCCAATCCCTGTGGGAAAGAACTTTACATATCATTATATTACTTGTTGCGATTGTGTATACTTGCACATCACCTTTTCGCACAACATCTACTTACCCACTTGGAGTTGGCATTTCTATTATTAAAAACCCTCCCACACGTGTGCTTACCCTTATATGTTTTTAACCTATACGTGTGAGTGGTACCCACTTGACTACAATAAGCCAGGTACCAACATTTGGTATTACACACAAGCCTTGCCATATTTTTTTCATTTTTTAAATACTTTAACTCCCTGCCATTTAATACAGCATGTTCCAAAATTGCCTCTTTAAATTGAGCAATAGAGTTAAACTCTAAACCAAGCTTGAATTTATAATTCCTATTTAATTCTTCTTTCTTGAAAACAGGGTACCTCATACCCCTGTGCCCAATATCATCTTCCTCAGCTTCTGAACATGTGCTGTATAACTCCTCACTCTCATATGTGTCCTCCATCACTTGTTCCTCTTCATCACTTGATGTATATAAAGTTATTCCTACTGCAGCTCTTTTTGCAGGAGACATCAACTTACGAGTAGATCAAATCTTGGTTTTTCCTTTCGACAGAAACATTTTCTTCAGCAGCAGCAGGTACCTCAGGTTCAAATCCATCATCAACAGCATTTGCCCTTTCTTCTTCACTGTCATCAAAATGAATCCCTGTAGCATCGTCTTCAGATTCAGCCTCAGTAGCTCCTTCAGTCTCCTCCTCTAAACCCTTGCCACTGGAATCTCCATCAATCTTCTCCCCAACCAGTGATTCAACATACATATGTATGTTACAGTTATGCTTGATATCAAAATCAGAACATTGGAGTGCATCTCTGACTACCTTAAGTGACTTATAACCACCTATATAGTCTGGTGAATCAGACATCCACCATAGGAAAACCTCTTCTTTGTATCCTAACTGTCTAACAATGTCAACAGCTTCACAGAAACTCCATTTGTCAACATCATTGACATTGGCAACAGCAATATCCCCACCATTGTAGCCAGTGTTTTCCCCAACTTCAAATTTACCCCCATGGTGAATAACGATGCTGAAACTCATGCCTACAAAAACCCAAACATTTTAAACTTTAAAAAAGGTCCCTCAAATATATATTTTTTTGAAAAGGTTCCTCAATTATCAAAGAAAACTGCTCAGTCAAATAAAGCACAAAGCCCCTCATTTAAATACACAACACAGCAACAGGGGTCAAAAACAGTAACAACTGTGGTCCCAAGCAAGTCAAATAAAGCACAAAGGGACACATTGGTAAGTCAATCACTATATAATCACCGCAACAGGAGTCAAAAACAACACAATCACAGCAACAGAAGTAAAAACACATGCATGAGAATCAACATAACCTATTTTATTCACACAATGACACCAAACATCAACAGAATCAACAAAAACACACACATCAAAAGGTGGTTTGACCAATAGAGTGCAATAAACACTTTCTTTTTGCATTTCAAACTGATACACAGAAAAACTTACTTCCGAGCTTCACAAACCCATCATCAAATGATTTCACAAACCCTAAACTAAAACACATCAACGAATCAAGTAAAAGACAGAAAAACTTACTTTTGAGCTTCGTTTCACTTCGTCTTCGTTGTTGCTTCGTCTTCGTTGTTGCTTGTCTCGCCTTTTTCGTCTTTGTCTTCTTCTCTCGCAAAACCCTTCGTCTTCTTCTTCTCAGTGTGTTACTGCATTCTCACTCTCACTCTCACTCTATACTCTCTACTCAGAAACCACCTTTCCATTCTTCCTCTGTTTCTTCTTTATTTTAGTTTCATTTTTTTTAATTGAAAGTGACTTATAATCTAACACGCGGCAAGCCCATTTGGCAATTAAAAATGCCAACTCAGATACTTCACTGAAACATAGACACAGTTTTAACAGAGGAACTAACAGAAGGGCTAACGCCAAAATGGTGGCATTTGCAAGGTGTTTTTTAAAAAAAAAAATTTACAGGGGGTAAAAGCAAAACACCCCCTATTTGCGGGGGGTAAAAACATATTTAAACCAAAAAGAAATATATTTACAAATGTATATATGTAATTTTCTTTCAATAAATACTATTTGTGTATATCTATATATTTTCAAAGATATCTCCCTCTCATAAAATCAAGTGTGTTGTTTTGAAATCAATGGTGTGGAGGTAACTTATAACGCTTTTACCTAGCTTACAACATTTTTCGAAACACTATTTGAAGTATGGTTTAAGCTTACAGCGTTTCATTTTTCCTCTCATGTTTAGTTTTATTATTTTAATTAAATTTCTCATTTATCTCCATTTAAATGACTTTTCTCTCTCATTTTTAAATATTAATTACAAATATTCATTTATGTCACTATATATTGATAAGCTAGTTTAACCGTTAGTTTTACCAAACACTTTAAATTCAATCTGTTAAATTTATCTGCTATTAGTTCACTCGTTACAAATTAGTTTATCCTCTATTGACTAACTTATTTATTATTCGCTCTTTTGTACCGAATAGAGCCTGACACTCTTGCACTAATTGTTTCCTCTCATGTGAGAGAGTTAAGATGTGTGTGCCGTACGCCAAAGTTTTTTTTTTACACAAATGCCAAAGTTTATGTTGCACTAAGATTCTTGGGAATTTATGGGTCGGGAATGAGCATTCTATTGTTTGCTACAAGTTTAAAAAAATTACTCTTAGATATGAGAATTCTTAAGAGAAAGATAATGTGAAAAATGTTGGGAATAAGGATTCCCAATAAGATTATGTGAAAAATAAAATATAAAAATTAATTTAATTTCTATAACTACCTTATTCTCAAAAATGTTTTAAAATTTACCAAACACTTTTTTAGAGGCTAAAGTGCTCCCGGGGTCCCTTATCTCCCTTATCTTTATTTAAAGTAACGAATTAGTCCTTTATGTTTTTTTTGTCCCAAATAAGTCCTTTATCTTTCAAATTTTTAACACAAAAATCCTTTTCCGTCAACAATGCTGATTTATGTGTCAAAAAAAAGGATTTATGTGTTAAAAATTTGAAACATAAAGGACTGATTTGGGACAGAAAAGGATTTATGTGTCAAAATTTAAAACATAAAGGACTGATTTGGGACAAAAAAAGATAAAAGACCAAATCGTTACTTTAAATAAAAATAAGGGACCCCGGGAGCACTTTAACCCTTTTTTAGAAGATACCTAAGATTATCTCATTCCTATCATTATGTTCCTGGAAATGTTATTTCTAGGAGTAATTCCACTTCACTTGAATCAAATATCCCCTTAATAGTTTTCCTCTCGTGTGAGAGAGTTGAGACGTGAGTGCGGTACGGCAAAGTTTTTTTTTTTTACACAGCCAAAGTTTTTCTTGTGTTCTGTATTATTATGTTATTAATTATTAATTTATATGGCCATATCTATCTTTGTTACGGTGTTGTGTCAACTCCAAGTCACCCACTGTTTCTGCAGTTTATTTAATTTATCTTAATGAGTGGCTAAACATTGCTGACTGCGTCCATACAGACTCATTCACGTTTATGTTTTTTTTACGATTCTTAATATCTCAAGGGGTAATTGACCAGAATATAAATATATAATAACTTCGTCAAACCAATAAAATATGCTTTGTTCTTTTTGTCTGCCAACTCCTAGTTTCTTTTGATTACAGGAATCACCCACTAACTCAAACATTACGAAAGGAAACAACCATGCATAGAGTGTTAAAATGCTTTAGGACAAGGGGAAACAACCGTTGGGGAGTCTAGGGGAGTACCGGGAGCAACAATGAGTTAGCCAATAAACCAGACTACACTAAGAGACTTAGACGCCACATCTTCATCCAAAATCTTAAGGCGTTAGGTATATGTGTCCCCTCTCTTATATATCTATCCTGATGTAAAACCTGAGTTGAGATGGAATCCGAGTTGGATCGACGTACCCTCCGAGTTGATGAGTTGATGACCGATGTGGGTGTGGTACCTGTACATACTTGTAATGAGTCCCACATCGGGTGGACCAAGCCCGGTGTGAGAGCTTATAAATGTTGGGTAAACCTCCACTTATAGCCATGGTTTTAGGTGGAGTTAGGCTTAACTGGCGTGAGTCAGTTACATTGGTGCTTTCATTGAGAGGCTGACGGCTCTCGGACACGGAGGGTTCTGACCGATGGAGGGTTCTGACCGGCGGCATAACCCGTCGAATGAAGTGCCATCGAGTGAAGTGTCGTGGGCCACCGAGGACGTTGGTCTTGAAGGAGGGTGCTATGTAATGAGTCCCACATCGGGTGGACCAAGCCCGGTGTGAGAGCTTATAAAGGTTGGGTAAACCTCCACTTATAGCCATGGTTTTAGGTGGAGTTAGGCTTAACTGGCGTGAGTCAGTTACAATACTCCGACGCCCAAGTCAGTGTAGTGAATTGTATGGTGAGATGAGATATGAGATCTTACCTGGAGCACGGAGATGGAGAAAAATTTATAGCGCAGGCGGCTTGGCTGCGAGTCGTTGGATCTGGGTTGATCCCGACCCTTGAGTTGGGTGAGGTGCGAATGGCAATCCGCCCCTATGCGCGTCGACTTGCTTCTGGTCTTGCGTGCGTCGAGATACATCAATGTGGCCCGTTGAGGTCGGTCCGAGGTGTGGATAAGAAAACCTCTACAGGAAGGGTTGGAAAAATATCCATATAGCTCATTCATAGCCGATGTGAGACTAACCACTCACACACTTGGTCTCAACAACAACAACAACAACCTCGATCTCTAAAACTAATTTTGTTGGAATATTACCTTTTTATTTGTTTTTGTTTCATGCTTTGAAGATGAAAAGTGTTGATTAGCTTCAACCAATTACATGCGTTCATAATTTGAAAAACCTTCAGTGTTAGTGTTCCCACTCTTATATAAATATAAAGAAAAAATTAATACAACCAAGATTTTATGTAAAATTTATTTTAATATATTTAATATATAACTATTAGATTAAAATAATATTTCCCTTTTTTTAACAATAAAAAACAATAATACTAGTATGAGAGCACGTGATATACTGCGACTTATTATATCAGCGAAAGATAGAAAGAGAAAGAGTAGAGGGACAAATTCAATTATACCAATACAATAGTAAGGATGACGTGGATTGGGAAAAGCCCACGTCCACATAGCAAATAAAACGAACACTCTAAACCGAAAGTCTAACTCCTAAACAAAAAATCTAAGGATAGAAAGAGGAAGAGTAGAGAGACAAATTTCACTATACCATCACAATAGTAACGATGAAGTGGAAGGTGAAAAACCCATATCCATTTAGCACATGAAACGACCACTCTAAACTGAAAGTCTAACTCCTAGACGAAAAATCCAAGGGCAGAAAGAGGAAGAGTAGAGAGACAAATTTCTCTTTACCATTACAATAGTAACGATGAAGTGGAAGGGGAAAAGCCCACATCCATATAGCACATGAAACGACCACTCTAAACTGAGGGTCTAACTCATTGACGGAAAATCCAAAATAGAAAGAGGAAGAGTAGAGAGACAAATTTCACTATACCATTACAATAATAAAGATGAAGTGGAAGGGAAAAGACTACATCAACATAACACATGAAACGACCACTCTAAACCGAGAGTCTAACTATTACGTTTCTGCAAGAATTTACCTTAAAGGTGTGTTACGGATTTGGCCCCTAGTGCTTTATTCACTAAGGCCCAATACCAAAAGGAAGATCCATTAACCAACGGTGGAGATCAAAGACCTAGATCCAATAGTTCACATTGATCCCCAAAACCTATAAATAAGACTCAATGCTAGCATTAAAGGTACACATTCCCCAATTCTCTTACTTGCAACTGATTCACTTGCTGACTTGAGCGTCAGAGTGTCATTGTAGGTATCATCCCACCTCGGATCGGAGCATAACTCGGATTGACCAAGAACATTTCTACCAACTATCTCGGATCGGACCTAGTATCCAAGATCGGATACAAGGAAGGAGATACGGTACAGATCATTGGCGACCTGTTTACTGTGATTTTTAGTAAACACCGCTAGTTTCACTACACGTGTTACTTGCGAGATCAACTAGGAATCTCAGGCCATTTGTGATCAAATTTTACTAAGAAATACGATAAAGTGCAAGAATTTGTAAATGCGGGAAGAGGAATCAAATGCAGTAAATTGCAGTAATTGTAAATGAAGAAGATGACAAAGTGCAGAAATCTAAAAGAAATGAAAACAATTATATAAAGAAATGGTACGCAGAATCATACATGAATTCCTGTTAACTCTGTTTTCTCTGTTTGCGGAAGTAGAGTGTTTTAGGAAATGTGTGTAATGAAATTTGCGAACCCCTTTTTTCTCTCTACAGAACCCCTATTTATAATACAAATAAGACTATAACCGCTCGACGGTTTTCTAAAACAAGATAAGGCAGAGTAACTGCTATTTCGACGTGCTTCTACTTCGATTGTCTAACTGCTCTTTCTTTTCGACCAAGGAATCAATGTCCCTTTTGACAGATCTCCATAGCTTTGCTTGTTTCGCTGTTTATAATCTTCTCTCTGTCGAAGTGTGGCCTCTTTTTCCAAATTCGCTAAGTTATGCATTAGGCTGTTTTCCCTTGGTTACTACCTCTTGAAGTCGAAATTATATCTTGGTGTCGAAGACCTGTTTTCTTTCTGAAATTATTAAGTCAAAACCTTTTGACTGCATTTAATATTAGCCTGTCGAAAATGCAGGCTAACAAATTGCCCCCCAAAAAGGCTTTTTCGACTGAGTTTTCAATGAAGGTAGAAAATGACTTTTTTGAAACATCTTTCGACCATTCTGTGTCAAATCTTCAATCATCATTAAATATCTTTTTTTTTTTTAGAATATGATTAGATGTTTCTGTGTCAAGGCCAGTCCCACTATCGCTTTCTCCCATTTAAATCACGCCACGTGTGAAAATAACTGTTGGGATCTCCCATGATCCCACGTTTCCCCACCAACGTCTTGGGGATTCACACCTTTTGAATTATTTTTTAATTAATAAATTCAAGTTAAACACGGCTATAAAAGGTAACTGCACCTCTTCATTTCCTTTTTCTGTTTCTTCATCTTCTTCTCCGTTTCACCTTTGCAACTATTTCCATTAAAAAAAACCTTCCCAAACAACTGTATTTCTTTCTTCTTCTTTGCTTCTAACAATGGCTTCTTCCTCCACTGTTAAACCTCGCCCTGTATCTTCTGCGAAGACAAACCTCGTCTCAGAACCCGCTTTATCTTCGGAGGAAACACAGATATATCGCTCCCAGGTACTTATTCCTTTTCCTAAACCTTCAACGCATGCATTTCTAGGTCCTCTTCCTCTTGTTGGTGATGATTCACCAAAGGTTACGAGCGTTTTCCCAAGCTACTACAGGCAAAGCGCTAGGGTTTTCGACGAAGGCCCTTTTGTGATGGATTTCATGGGCAACCCAAATAGGGTTTTTCGATCTTCACCACCAACAGAAAAGGCTTCACCTTATATCGACTGGCTTAACAACGTTGAGTCGAAGAAGGGTGATCTCTGGAAAAGTCAGGGCATTTTCGACTTGATCCAGATCTCAAGATATGGGCCCAAGTATCAAAGCTCGATGCTTATCGCTGCTTTACACTTTTGGGACTTGACCACCAATAGTTTGCACTTGAAATATGGTATGCTTACCCCAACTCTGTTTGATGTGGCGGCTATCACGGGCTTGAAATCGTTGGGAGATATTTTCGATCCTGCTACCACTGGAGATTGGTACACGTTTGACTTCAAGAAAGCCACCTTCAAGGGCTATATTGAGGAGAAGCATAATACTCAGTCGACAGAGGTTTCTGATGAAGAGCATATTGCTTTTCTCACCCTGTGGTTATCATTTTATATATTCTGTTCTTCGTCACTTCAGGTGGCCAAGATGTATATTCCTTTGGCCATTCAGCTACACGATGGTCGAAGCATCAATTTGGCCAAATTGATTTTAGGCTCTCTTTTCGACCACTTAAGACAGGGAGTCATTCACTTGAGAGAGTTTAAACCAGAAGGCAAACAATTCTTAGTTTCTGGGCCAGTATGGTTATTTCAATTGTGGCTCCTTGCTACCTTTGAGTCGAAATTAACAATGTTCATTCCTGATGACCAATTTGATGTGGTCTCTGACCGAGGGGTCGAAGGCGTTCGACCTGCTTTGTTGAAACCTAGACAAAGAGGAGAGTCAGTCGAAGACCTTTTCTCTCAGGCATTCAACATGTTTTTAAACTGCGCAGAGTTTACTCCTTTGATGGCACCCTTCGCAGGAAGATCTTATGGGCCGTCTTGGTTCACAAGAGAATTTCCCGCGCCCAACCCTGTCGAAGAGAGGGAAACTAACCGTATTTGGCAAGCCTTTTTGACTCCTAGCTTGCTATCATCTCGCGTCTCTCTTGGGAAGGCTTCAACTCTTTTTGGCGTGTATCCTTATCATCCAAGATTAACTGCGTGTCAATTTGGGCTATGTCAGCTTCGACCTAGCCTTTTTGCCAGGTCAAAAAGGGAATTGAAGATTCCTGAGAATGAAGAGGAGTGGGTGGATCGCCTCAACAATTTTTCTGGAGACTCTTTTCGACTCACTTCTATTCCTTTCGAGCCAATATTCTCTTGTACCCACAGTTTTTTTCAGTGGTGGACAGAGTATATTACCAGGAAATCTACTGGTGTCGAAGAGGCTACTTTGCTGGCAAAACTAATATCTGCTTTTCCTTCTTCGCAGAAAAAGAAGGCCAAATCAAAAGGTATACATATTCAAGAGATTCAAGCATTTCACAAATACTTTGAAATTGTGTATGACCCAAACAATCTTCGTCGAACTGTTTCTCAAGCTGCCAAAGTTTTAAAACAAAAACTTCTTGATAAAATTCCCACGATGGTTTTTCCATCTTATGTGCCTGATAAATATTTTTTCGCTTTAACACAAAACAAAATTAGGTTTCCACCTTTACCAACCAGTAAACTGGCATTGGCAATTTGGTCACCTATTCCTGAGTGGTTTGTGTGTGGTTCGATCAAGGCCATGTTCAATTTTTCGAACAAAATGGCTGAGAAAGTAGTTTCGACGAAGGAAAACATATACACGTTTGAGGGTCATCTTCATTTTGATATTCGGCATGTTCAAATCCTGTCTCCCAGTAGAGAAGGTGAAGTACAAGATCTTGTCTTATAATTGAATTTCTCTTTTGTGTTTTATATTAACACTTGTTTGTCGAATACCTGTAGCTCTTCCCATCACATCTTCTTCGACTGATGACGCTGCAATTAAAAAGAAAGAGAAGAATGTTGAGGTCTCATCAAAGCAAGCAAAATCTCCTCCAAAGGACAAACCAAAGGTAAGCATGTTTTTCTTTATCTCTTTGTATTCCCTCATTATACTTGTTGCCTGATTGATCTTTCATTTCGTAGAGTCGAAAAAGAGTAAGTAGCTCCCATATCCCCAAACCAAAAAAAACAAAGAAAGCTACTCCAACAGAGAAAGTTATTTCTCCAATATCGAGCAATTCTGAGGTCGAAAACTCTTAACCTTTTGTCTATTTAAGTTTACATTATCATTGCCTGTGCTCATATGAGTTATATTTTCAGTCAGAGGAAGTGCCATTGATCAGGACCAGGCCTGTTAAGATTCAGGACCCTGGGTTGGAGAGGGAGAAAAGATCAAAAAATTTCCAAGATATCTCTATATCTACCCAACAACAAACCTCTGTCGAAGAACAGGAGGTAAAGGATGCAGGTGAAGCGAAGAGACAAACCCTCCTCAGTCTAGAGAAAGCTCCAAAAAGGAGACTTGTTAAAAAGATTAAGAGTGCACAGTCCCTGGTCGAAGATCTCAAAACTCAGGTGATTGGTCGAAGTTTGTATCTGCTTTTGGATATTTTATTTATGTGATGATACTCATTTTGCTTCATTTTTAGGGAGTTGAAACTGCTGATTTTCCAAGTCCAAAAGATCAGGCCATACCCCTCTTTACTCACTCTCCTCCACCTACATCAACTGCTCAGAAAGATGTCGAAGAAGATATATTGGTTCAGAGCCAACCCTCTGTTGCTGTTGGAGATACTCCAATGACTGAAGCAGCTAACCCTATTGATGTCCTAGAGGAGGTTTCTGAACATGGCAAAGAGCATGCTGACGTTGACATGTATTTTAACGAAGATTATGAAGCTGGCCAAGGTGGTGCTGAGATTAGTATCTCTTCTTCTCCAAACACAGAGGAACAAGAGTGCAGTGAGGAGGAAACAGAAACAGGGGCTAAAGAAGAAGAGCAAGAAGAGAACAAGGGATCTCCCTCAGTTGTCAAAACTCCCCACTCTGAGGCTTCGACGCCTTACCCTATTTTGAGCCCAAAGGAACTCTGTGATTTGAAGAATAAGAATCCTCTCGAAGCATTTAGGCGAATGGTGAGTATGTCTTCGACAGAGAGTAAGCCTAGCGCTTCGACTTCCTCTGTTGGAGACATTTCTATAAGCCCTCATGATGCTTTGATACGTGATTTGCGAGCACATATCCTGGAGGTAGACGTATTTGGGGCTATCGAAGCAGATCATGTACTTGCTTTTAAAATTAAAGATTTGCTTCACAAACTCAATATCCCTGAGTCTACTGATTCTCTCATAGGCTTCATTGTCGAGTTTGAACCTTTGTTGGATCAAATTTCGAAAGATATTCAAAAGAAGAAAAGCATTGTGGAGAACAAAGAGCGTGAGCTTGATCTTCTAAAAACAGAGAGTGCTGCAGTCGAAAGTGCTGAGGGTGAAATTTCAACATTGGAGCATAGCATTCAGGCCACTGCTAGGTGTCAAGAGGTTGCTGATTATGACGCCCTTATCTCTGAATACCAAAAGCAAATTAAAGAATTGCAGTCGAAGATCGCAATGACAGAGGAGAAGAAAGCTAATGTTTTAAAAACAACTCTGGCTCCATTGGAGGCATCACTGCGATCCAAAGCGACTTCAGCAATCGAACACCTGGAAAGAGTTAATGAGCATGATGCAGCACTTCGGAAGTTGAACACAGATGAAAAACTCATTAACACTAGATTGGCCTATGCTAGAGCTGCCTTTGAAAGGCTTAAGAACACCTATGTAATTTGAGATTTGACTTTTTGTTACTCTTGGTGCTCTTCTTGTATAAATGACAATTTTTTGGCACTTTATTTTTTAATGTGCCATGTTTATATTCTCTTTTGATCTTACTCTTGCGTTATTTTAATTTCTTGCAACGTTGGCTTATACCGTTTTAAGTATTTGCCATTTATACGCAAAATTCGACCATCAATGCTTAGCTCTTCGATTTCATAAGCGCCATTTGAGAAAAGTTGTAAAATTTTAAATGGTCCTTCCCAATTTGGTGACCATTTTCCCAAGGCTCTATCTTTTTTGTCCATGGGTAATATCACTTTCCACACTAAGTCTCCTGTAACAAAAGCTTTGAATTTCACCTTCTTGTTATAAGCTTTAGCTACTCTTTCTTTTTGCCTTATAAGGATATCTAATGCAAGTAACCTTTCTTCATCTATGTCAACCAATTCATCTAAAATCATGCTCCAATAATGGTCTGAAGGAATTTCAAATTGCCTTTGGATCCTGGTTGATTGTAAATAGATTTCGACTGGTAAAACTGCATCATGCCCAAAAGTGAGACGAAATGGAGTAGTGTTAATTGATTCTCTAGGAGAATTTCGACAAGCCCATAATGCTTGATCAAGGGTTTTGTGCCAATTCTTAGGCTTTTTCCCAATATGTTTTTTAATCAAATTAATGATAATTTTATTGGCTGCTTCGACCTGACCATTTGCCTGAGCATAATATGGTGTCGAACTTAATAACTTAAATCCACTTATGGAGGCAAACTCAACAATTTTTCGACCAGTAAACACTAAGCCTTGGTCTGTAGTGATGGTTTCTGGAACTCCAAACCTGCATAGAATGTGGTTTTGGATAAAGGCTATTACTGCCTCTTGGTCTACATTAGCTAAAGGGACAGCTTCGACCCACTTAGTAAAGTAATCGATACCCACTAATATGTAGCGGTGACCTTTCGACGACGTTGGTTTAATTTCGCCAATTATGTCTAAAGCCCATCCTCTAAATGGCCAAGGCTTTATTATTGAGTGTAACTCATTTGCAGGTACATGTTGTATTCCTGCGTGTTTTTGACATTCTTGACACCCTTTAGCAAAATCTATGCAATCTTTAAGCATAGTAGGCCAGTATACTCCTTGTCGAAATAAAAGCCATTTCATTTTGTGCCCCACTTGGTGAGATCCACAAGCTCCACTATGAGTATTGGAGATTGCCAAATATGCCTCATTCTCATTAAGGCATTTAAGTAGGACTCCTTCCGGGGTTTTCTTTAACAATTCGTTTCCAAGAATTACATAGCTTAGAGCTCTATACTTGGTTTTTCGATTTGTTGTCCCTGTTGGATTTTCCAAGTATTCGACAATTGGTTTTCGCCAGTCATCATTCGACATATTGTCAATGGCAAAAATTTCGCCATTTTCAATTGGAGGAAGTAATTCTACACTGTCTGCCCCCCCAAGTTTTGGCATTGACAATTCATCATTCTTACGATCTGTCGAAATCAATTTCTCTTTAATTTCAATTAACTCACTGAGTTTTGTTGGAGAGACTTTATAACTTGAAGCAATTTGTGCCAAGTCGTTTGCCTCTTGATTCTCAATTCGAGGTATATGCTCAATGTGAACATTGTCGAAACGTTTTAACAAAGTATTGGCAGTGACGAAATATAAGATTAAATTTTCTTTGATGCACTTATATTCTTTGGTTAACCGCTTCACCACTAATTCAGAGTCACCTTTAATTTCGACAGCCTTTGCCCCCAACTCTAACAAGATTTCCAATCCTGCAATTAAGGCTTCATATTCAGCCTCATTGTTAGAGCAGCGCTCTTTGATTTTAAACTTATACTTTGTTGGTATGTTTACTGGTGAAACAATTAATATACCAATTCCAGAACCATTTTTATGGCTTGATCCATCGAAATAAAGTGTCCAAGGTCGATTATTCATTTGACTAACTGTCACTTCGACCAATGAATGGTCAACAATAAAGTCAGCAACAATTTGTCCTTTGATAGCTTTCAAAGGCTGGTATGTTAATGAATACTCAGATAAAGCTAGTGCCCATTTGCCAATTCTATTATGCAATATTGGTTTCGACAGCATGTGTTTAATAATATCGAAATGAGAATGCACATACACGTCAACTGGTTTGAGATATTGCTTTAATTTGGTACAAGAAAAATACAAACAAAGGCATAATTTCTCCATTGGCTGATATCTAGTTTCAACATCATTTAACACTCTACTCAGGTAATATATGGCTCTTTCGACACCATTATCATCCTCTTGTGCTAGCATACTACATATTGTTAGCTCTGATGCTGCTATATACAATTTCATCACCTTATCTCTGATAGGTGGCAACAATATAGGTGGTTTAACTAAATAAGCCTTAATGTCGTCGAAGGCCTTCTGGTGCTCTGGATCCCACCTGAATAAGTCTTCTTTCTTCAGTCGAAGCAATGGCGAGAACACTTGAGTTTTGCCACTTAGGTTGGATATGAACCTTCTGAGGAAATTAATCTTCCCTAATAATGACTGAAGCTCTTTTTTAGTCGAAGGGGCTTTCGTTTCCATGATTGCCTTCGTCTTGTTTTGATTAATTTCGATGCCTTTTTTGTGAACAACAAAGCCCAAGAAATCACCTGGCAGTCCTGATGAAGTTGCTCTTGAGTAATCTTTCGATTTCTTCTTTGATCTTCGACAGAACCTGAGGTGCGAACCTGCTTGGTGTTTGCTTCACTGGTTTTTTGTCTGGTCGAATGGGCAGTTTCAGTTCGACTACTTCTCGACGTAGACCAGGCATCTCATTGTAGTCCCAAGCGAAGCAATCTTTATACTCTTTGAGTAACTCGATAGTTCGACCTTTCAAACCCTTGTCGATTTTAGCACTGATAAATGTTGGCCTTTTTATGGGGCCATCTGCTAAATCAATTTCTTCAAGAGGGTCTTGAGCCTGCATCTTCTTAGTCGAACCCATTGGGTCTTTTTCAAAACCTAAAGGCTCATCATCGTAGATGCAGTCAAGTCTTTGGCCTTCGGCCATTTTATCTTTATTGTTAACTTCTGGGTTAACTTTTATGGCTTGTTCAACCATATTTTGTTGCAATTCAGCCTCCAAAGCCATATTTTGTTTATTTTCGGCCATATAAGCCGTAATTCTTTCCCATACGGTGGGTATAGACATCATCACCGTTTAGGGACCATCCCACCCTGTAGGCTTGCAAAAGCCTATTGAAGGTGATACCTCATCGATCACTTCCCTCTCCCATATGAAGCCATGGGTAGGGTGGAGATCTAGGGATTCAAACACATTGTCCATAGGGACATATGCAGTGTCTGAAGGTGTGCATGGCGCAATAGTCGCCAATTGTTTGTCAAAGGTCCTCCTTGTAATATGGTCGACCTCTGCCAAGAAATAGCTCTGGTTTGCTTCTATATTTTCGACCAGGCCATCTTCTCTCCAAATAGAGAGTCTCTGGTGGAGTGTTGAGGGCACTGCTCCTACTCCATGGATCCACTCTCTACCCAGGAGTAGATTGAAGTTTGCTCTGGTGGGTATGACTATGAACATAGTTTTTCTCTTCACACTCCCCACTGTTAACTCCACTTCTATGGCTCCTAACCAATAGCCAGATTTTCCCTCATAATTAGTGAGGACTATGTTATGTGGCCGTAAATCAGTCTCTGATTTGCCAACTTTTGCCAGCACATGTTGTGGCATCAGGTTAACCGCTGCGCCCCCATCAACCAATACTTTATTGACGCCTACATTGTTTACTTTAGATGGTGTTTCATCCCTCCATCTGGCCTTTCGAAGACAGCATTCTGCTCTTCTATGGAGCCATTATTTAGTACGTAGTAACACATTGGCCTGTGCTTAGCCATATCTTGATCGAAATCTTGTTCGACCTCAGTCACTTCTGAAACGACGTCGAATTCAATTGGCAGAATTGAAACGACACAGATGATGTCGAAGTCTGGTTCTGAATCTGAGAATTCAGAGTCCATATCATCATCTAATTGCAGGCCTTCTTCAGAGTCAAGACCTTTTTTGATGTCTGCAAGGGGAGGGAATATCCTCTCTTTTGCTGACTTTCTTGGGAATTCGACACTGGAAGCTAATTGCTTACCTTTGCTTGTGTCGATGTTCTCCCTTTTCTCAGCAGCAGTCAATTTCTTCTGGCGTTGGTATCTTCGCCATTGTGTTCTTGTCATGGGGTTTTTCCCCTTGTAATTATTGCTGTAGGCGTACCTATTGGAATTAGGCGCCTTGTTTTGATTCATGGCATTGGAAGTCTCTCCTGCCATCTTTAGGTGACATCCAGTCTCCTTATTTCCTGGGTATACCCATCTTCCGACAGGGGCCCTTGCAGGTGGCACAAATGTTCTCATTTGAGCCTTCGGAGCTTGTCTTGTTGAAGATGTAACCTTATATGGCACACCTCTTGGGTTGAAGCTGAATTTGGGCCTATTATCGACCCATTTGTTTTTTCTCTTGAATTGAGGAGTGATACTTTCAAGGCTTTTAGCAGCCTCTTTGTCGAATACAGAACTGCACCGTGGGCACAGCATCACCTCGGTGTTATTTATCTTGCATCTGTTGAGGAAGTCTATCAATTCCTCTCCAGCTTGTGGATAAACCACCTGCATTTTTTCAGCATATTGGTCATTGGTGACCATTTTGACGTTCGCTTCAAGACTTTCAGCAACCACTTCATTGGTTTCGACCATCAAAATATCTACTTCAGTATAGTTTGCCTCTGCTGTGGGCATAGGATTGCTGTCGATCTGCATTGATGATTTACTTTTGTCATCAAATTTCAGCCTTCCATCATTTAATGCTTTCTGAACTAGATCCCTGAAAAGTACACATCGGGAGGTGTTATGACCCAAGAAATTATGATATTTGCAATAACCTCTTTTCTTTTGTTGTTCTAATGGTGGTATTTTTAGACCTTTAGGCACTAAAATTTGACCATCAGTCACCAAAAGATCAAATATTTGGTCACATTTTGTGACGTCGAAGGTATATGTTTTTGCAACGAACTTATCATTTTTTGGTTCGACAGGGTTTTTTCCATTAGAGGGGTTTAACAATTTGCATGTATATGGAGGTCCAGGTTTTAATTCTGCAATGTCAACCTCTTCCTCGACATTTTCATAAGATATGTCGAATTCTTGGCTATTGTTATCAACATTAACAAACGCCACTTTTTCTTTCTTATTGTTAAACTTGGTTGTCGAAACTTTTTCTGCTTTGAGTCTTTCAACTTGTCGAACTCTATCAGCCAATTGAGCCATATCTCTTAGGTGTAAAGTATCCAGCTTATTCCTGATGGAGTAATCTAAACCACCAGCAGCCATTTCGACTAACTCATGCTCAGGCACTTGGGTGAAACATCTCGCCTTGAGTAGTCTAAATCTATTGAGATATTCATCAATAGATTCTGGCGTTGTGCGTCGAACACTAGCCAATTCTTTAAGGCTAATCTTTGATTGTCCCATGTAGAATTGTTCATGAAAGGCTTTTTCTAATTGATTCCAATTAAACATGGAATGCGGGGGTAATGTTGTAAACCAAGTAAATGCATTTTTCGTCAAAGAATTTGGGAAATATTTCATTTTCAAATTTTCGTTTAGCGCAATGTCCCCAGCCTCAGTCAAATATCTTGCAATATGTTCGACAGTAGATTCGTTGGTTTCTCCAGCAAATTTTGTGAACTTAGGAATTTTCCACCCTCTAGGCAAATCTGTTTGCATCACATATTCAGACAAGGGAGATACAAAATTAGGTCTGTGTAAGCCTAAATTAAGACCATTTTGGGCTAGTATAGTTTCGACAAGATTAGCCAAATTATTTTGTAGTCCGAGGTTATTTTGCTGGACTTGCCTAACTACCTCGTCAGCATTTTGATTTCTATTTACTAGCACCACCTCAGGTATAGGCTCTTCGACAAATTGTTGTGCTCGATTCACGGGGGTTGCATTATTAGGCCTTTCGACAGGTAAGTCAACAGGCCTGATGTTTTGTACTTGGGGAATTTGCTGGTTTTGTATTTGTGGAGTGCCAAAGAAGTCAGCAATTCGACCCATTTGTGTTGCTAACATTTGGTAACTATTATTTGTGTTCTGTATCAGGGTATTAAACACTACCTATTTGCTGTGTTAGCATATTTACCATGTCATGGTTACTATCATCCATTTGTTGTCTTAATGCCAATAATGACGAAGTGGTTATTGAAGGTTGTATATTTCGGCTATACATATTCTCTGATGGGTTGTGCATAGGCGAAAAGTTCGAAGCCATGTTATCTGCATACGTAGATGCATTTGTATGGAGTCCTACCATCATGGCGGTTGGCATTCCATAGGGGTAGCTTCGACCATTCATGGGAAAACTATATGGCATATTTCCCACCATAGCGTTGGGCATCCAGGGATTAGTTGAACCAAAGGTTGATAACTGGGGAATCATCATGTTCGACCCAGGAATTATAGTGGGAGCGGTTACAGCGGTTATACCCATGTCTGTCGAAGACGATAATGGGGCGGTTACGCCGACCACGTTTGGAGCAGTTATGGGAGCGTTTACTCCTGGAGATGGTGCAGGAAGGGTTGCTCCCTGAGTGTTCGTGGCGTTGGTATCAGTAACTGACGCCTGGGAATGTCCATTCGATGTAGAAGCACCATTCATGTTTGAACGTGGCATTTGATGTAACTGTCTACCACTTCTTAAACGCATGCAACGTGCGATGTACTGGTTCTGTGTTTAACAAACCCAGAATTATCTTAGTAAAAATTTTAATTAGTTAGCACAAACGTCCCACTGGGCGTGCCATTTTGTTTACTGTGATTTTTAGTAAACACCGCTAGTTTCACTACACGTGTTACTTGCGAGATCAACTAGGAATCTCAGGCCATTTGTGATCAAATTTTACTAAGAAATACGATAAAGTGCAAGAATTTGTAAATGCGGGAAGAGGAATCAAATGCAGTAAATTGCAGTAATTGTAAATGAAGAAGATGACAAAGTGCAGAAATCTAAAAGAAATGAAAACAATTATATAAAGAAATGGTACGCAGAATCATACATGAATTCCTGTTAACTCTGTTTTCTCTGTTTGCGGAAGTAGAGTGTTTTAGGAAATGTGTGTAATGAAATTTGCGAACCCCTTTTTTCTCTCTACAGAACCCCTATTTATAATACAAATAAGACTATAACCGCTCGGCGGTTTTCTAAAACAAGATAAGGCAGAGTAACTGCTATTTCGACGTGCTTCTACTTCGATTGTCTAACTGCTCTTTCTTTTCGACCAAGGAATCAATGTCCCTTTTGACAGATCTCCATAGCTTTGCTTGTTTCGCTGTTTATAATCTTCTCTCTGTCGAAGTGTGGCCTCTTTTTCCAAATTCGCTAAGTTATGCATTAGGCTGCTTTCCCTTGGTTACTACCTCTTGAAGTCGAAATTATATCTTGGTGTCGAAGACCTGTTTTCTTTCTGAAATTATTAAGTCAAAACCTTTTGACTGCATTTAATATTAGCCTGTCGAAAATGCAGGCTAACGCGACCACTGTGGGAGGATCTCTTACTCTAGCTCCCCTCCCATCTCCTTGGTCAACGATGGCTTCAGTCTTACGTCAAAGGACCATCTCAAGTTCAATGGTGAGACCGGATCCACAGCAGGAAAATCCCGAAGGCGTGGCAGTCACTCTACCCCTAGCTCGGCACACAGTCGTAACTCGTCCTCGCCTCCTCCCCAGACTGTCCAAGTACCGGTCGATGCTGCTCAACAGCTCGTCCAGTTGCTAACTAGGCAGGCCGAGGCTGACCAGCAGAGGAGCCAACGCTACACCCAGTTGAAGGCTGAAATTGTCGAGATCCGGGCTCGCAACATCCCGGACCGGTCTTCTCCTTCAACGCCATCCATCTAGCAGAAGGACTTCTAGTCGTAGGCGTCATCGATCTCCGGCCTGGAGGAGACACCACCACCGCTCTCCACCTCGTCGAAGAGGAGGGCGGGGATCTGGAACTCCCCCAAGCCGGACCCTTGATGATACTTACTATCCTGAAGGTTCCCCTCGCCAAAGCTCGTCTTTGGCATCCTCATCTCTGAGGCGACGTTCTATAAGCCGGGAAAGATCCCCGAGGCATGAACGTCGACGAACTCACTCTCGAAGGTCCCCTGTTAGACACCGTAACCAACGATCTCCCCGCGGGAGAAATTGGCAGCCCTAAAAGAACCTTTCACCACTGAGATCGACTACTTTTCGGTGCCAAAACATCTTGAGAAACCTCCGGAAGGTTTAAAGATATGCATGATGGGACTGGCGATCCTGATCGCCACCTCGATTACTTTGATACGGTGATGCAGTACTGTAACGTCCCAGACGAAATTAAATGTCGGATTTTCCCTCTCACTCTTGAGAAGATGGCTTTGGATTGGTTCAGAGCTCTCAAGCCAAACTCAATATCCTCTTGGGACCAACTAGCCAAGTTATTCTCTACTCATTTCGCCGACTCCAAAATGAAACCAAAATCTCGGAAGGTCTTGCAGGAAATTCGGCAAGGGGAAAATGAGTCACTCCGGGACTATATCGAGAGATTCAACAGGGAGGCCGCTCAGGTCCCGAACCTCGATGACTCTTTCCGACTTTACTTCATGGAGGCCGGTCTCTGTGAGGGAAGTCTGTTCCAAATTGATGTCGGATTTAATCAAACTGAGTCACTTGCTGAGTTCCTCCGGCGATCTCAGAAATACATCGACCACGAAGAAGGAGTAATTGCAAGGAGGTCGGACGCCGAGCCCGGAGGATCTAAACCTCGGAGTGAGAAGGAGACTCAGAATGATAATAAACCTACGCAACCGTCACCAGCATTATTCCGACCTCAACGAGACCAGAGCTAGAATCTTAGCAGAATGCATGAATGCAGAATTCAATGAAGTTAAGTTCCCTGATCCACTCCCGCATAGGCCGGGGCAACGGTCTAACAAGTACTGTCAGTATCACCGAAGTAAAGGACATGACACCAATCACTACAATGTTTTGAAAGATAACATTGAAGATCGGATACAAGACAAGAGATACAGTACAGATGAAGATGAAGGTGTGTCCAAAATAATATACAACCTAATTATATGTCTATATATGTTTAAGCTTTAAAAAAGTTTGTGGAAAATGACTCCCACCTATCACAAAAGAAGACCCGCTTTTGGACTCTAAGGGTAAACATCAAGATGACACATAATCTAGGGTGAGCTGTGTGATATTTAGCCAACCTATTGATGAGTTTAATTTGACCAAGTTGACTTACGAACGACAACCCACTTTGAAGATTCTAAGTTAACCTATCGTAAGCTTTTCTACTACTGCTCTCATCCTATAATATTTAATGTTTTAGTCCAAAAATAGTTGTTACTCCCCTCTTCTCTCTTATAAGAATATTTTTGGAGTTAATTTTGTTCTCAAATATAAGAAACTATTTCAGTTTATAGTGTATATTTATTACTTAAATACCAATTTTATCCTCATCGAATGCTTTGTCTTTTCAGTTTTCAAGATGAGTGGAAGTAGTACACATAAGTGGGGAGTTATTTCACATGTGGAGTTGAGTGGAAGGTATTTTGGAGACTTGACTTAAAAAAGCAAGAATTAAATGAGCTCATTGTTAGTAGTGAGAGAGAAATGGAGTAACAAGTGTCATATTTAAAAAGTATAAGATAACTATCATGACTTTTGGATTATTAATTATTTTTCTTAGTACGTGTTTTAGAACCTTAAACTTCAACTAAAATAGAACAGATGTTGTATGGTTTATGGGTAACACATCATTGGGCCACGAATGAATCTCTTTTTTTTAACAAACACAGCTGGCCCAGTGGCATAAGCAGCCCTAGGATATGGGGGGTCAACTCGGTACTCTAGGGTTCGATTTTTACAGTGGACAAACTCGGTGTTGGTCAGTGCAAAATTTGCTCCTATACATGAGCAAAAATTAGCCTTTCATTAAAAATATTAGAACACGCTGTAGATAGTCAGCAATGGTCCAAAAAAAAAATTACTGGCATCTAGACTGTGAGCCCGTGACCTAGATTTCCACTAATGACTATTATATTTTTTCTATTTTTGCCTAGTGGTTCCCCTATGGTATTAATCTAATTAATAATGCTAGTAAGCAAAAACTCAAATCAAATAAAATCAAGTTTGTCCATCCCCATAAACCAAATTAATGTTGCCCTTCATAATTAAATAAAGGACCAATGGCATCCCCACAATTATAACTACAAATGCCAAATGTTATAAAATTGAGTTTCTTCATTTCCTTTTCTCTTTAACAACTAACTTTTTGATGGGTTGGAGTACCCTAAGTACTTCAATTTAATCCAATATTTGCTTATAAAAAAAAACTAACTTTTTAATTGTTTTTGAAAGCTTTGTCTAGATTCCATCATAGTAATCAATGTTTGTTGGCGCATGACATTCTAGCGGAGGATTTCAGGGAGAAATTTGTGGGTGTAGTCAGTATGATGTAACAAATGCAACAAATATGAGATTACTTCTCTGTAAATTAGATCAATAATGCCGTTCGGAGTACTCTTTTTTCTCATTGGTCTTTTTCCCTTTGGGTTTTGGCCCCTGGAGGTTTTAACGAGCCCCCTATTCCAATCATTTGTAACGACATGGGCGGAGTATTTCTTGTGCTCCCGGCCTAATCAATACAAATTCTTTGCATATCAAAAAAAATAGTAATCAATGTTCCAAAGTATGAATTAATTATCTCAAAACTCTTTTATTTTAACTTCAATTATCCCAAGGCAATTACAAAGAGGGTATTTTAGTACTTAACTAACACAAATTTATGGTAACTTAATTTGTGTGTAACAAGCCAAAAGTACCAAAGATTAGGAATGGAGGGAGTAGCATTTTTTCAGATGCTACTTGAAATAGCATTTGAGCTTATAGTTTATAATGTTTCATTTTTTCTCTCGCTTGTACTCTTATTACTTTAACTAAACTTCTTATTTATACTCCATTAAATGAATATTCTCTATCAATTTTAAGAATTAATTATAAATGTTTATTCATCTCATTTTATATTTAACCAACACCGTTAACCTAGTGGCTTAAGCTACCCTGAGACATGGATGGTTGACACGGTGCTTCCGAGTTCGATTCCCCCAGTATACAAACTGGGTGTTGGCCAATACGAAATTTGCTCCTAATTGCACGAGCGCATTTTATATTCAATCAAGTTAATCTAAACACAAATATTTATAGTTCAATCATTAAATTTACCAAACACTTTAAATTCAATCCGCTATTTTAGTTATCGGTTATCTACTATCCGTTATCAAATCATCCATTATAAGCTAGCTTATCCACTATTGACTATTTTTTATGAAATTGAGCCTAAGTAGAGTCAAAGTCATTTTAGAACCTTCAAGATAAAATAAAATAGGTGCTTTGAGGTAGTCCATTGGATATCCAGTCCGTCCATAGTAAAATCCATCCAATCCATTCGTTACAAAAAAATAATTAATGGAATGGATTTAATCCATCCGTTTAATTTTGTGGATGGTTGTGAACCATCAAATATTTTTTTTAAATCCACTGGATTATAATAACTACAAAATCAAGATCCATTGGATAATTAAAAAAATACTTTTAATTTTTTTTTTTCAGTTTTTAAAAAAAAAAATTAACTTTTTTTTTCAAATTCAGAATCTAAATAAAATATATATATAATATATAAAATATATTTATATATATATATAAATATTATATATATATATCAGCCACCACCGGCCGCCGTGGCGGTCGCCGGAGCGCCGCCACTCGTCGCCGTGGGGTCGCCGGAGCGCCGCCATGGATCTGCCGGAGCGCCGCCTTGCCGCCACCGCCGCCGCCTAGCACCACCTCCATATATAAATATATATTTATATATATATATATATATATATATATATATATATATATATTATATAATATATAACTATTATATTATGCTGTCAAAAAAAACTATTATATTATATATAACTATATATATATTTATACATTTATTTATATTTAAAATCTAAAAAACAATTCTGCAGTAAAAAAAATATTAAAATTATGTGTAAAAATATTTCTTTACTCATAAAAATAGTTTTTTATTAATTTTTTTTTATGTTTTAAAAATATTAATGGATGGATTGGATATTCATCCATAAAAAAGTAGCTAATAGATGGATTGGATGGACATATTTGTAAATGGATGGATCGGATTGGATTTGTGTGTTACAATTTTAATGGATATAAATGGATAAATGGATTGTCTCCATTCTATCCATCATAATCCAAATCCAAATCCATCCAATCAATCTATTTTGACACCCCTTTGAGCGTTTTCACTCCTCATGAAAAAAAAAACACTGAGATAAAAAAAGTGCTCAAGTAAAACGAGGGTCTAGAAAAGGAGTCTATTTATAATGATAGAAATGCAACAATAATTAGTCTTTTAAATTTCAAAATAAAAGGAGAAAGGCCTTTAGGGGTGTAAGCATTCAAACTAAATAATTAAACTATAGATAAGCCAAAATTAAGTGTACAGTCTTGAGTGGCACAGGCACTAATACAATGTGCTTATATAAATAAACCATTAATCAAAGCGGTGGATGCAGTCATCATGGTGATAGTGGATATGGCACATGCCATATACCATAAGCCCAATACCATGGCTATTTGTGCTGATGGTGGATGCTGCACCTATATTTCTTTTGAGAAACTATACAGTTAATGTTGTGTTGTGGACAAGTGTGGTTCTAAAACCATCGAAAATGCACACCTTTTCCATTTATAAATTACAAAGCTAAATGCTCAAGGGTCCCTTATTTTTATTTAAAGTAACGAATTAGTCCTTTATGTTTTTTTTGTCTCAAATAAGTCATTTATCTTTCAAATTTTTGACACATAAATCCTTTTCCGTTAACAGTGCTGATTTATGTGTAAAAAAAAGGATTTATGTGTTAAAAACTTGAAACATAAAGGACTCATTTGGGACAGAAAATGATTTATGTGTCAAAAATTTAAAACATAAAGGACTGATTTGGGACAAAAAAAAGATAATGGACCAAATCGTTACTTTAAATAAAGATAAGGGCCCCGGAGAGCACTTTAGCCTGATTACAAACACGTACGCATATATATTTTTTATCATAAATAAGTTATATAGTTTAATTTAATGCTCAAAGTAATAGCTTTTTTTATTACAGAATAACAGCAAACTAAGCAAAACTGGATTAATTTAGTTTATCACTACAGCTGTGATCGATCTGCAGACTGCAGAAATATTAAATATGTGGTCTCAATTTCTCCAAATAGAGACACATGTCCTAATCAAGTCATGCATACGGGAAAAGTTCACCTCTTTGGTTATTTTAGTTCTTTAATTAAAAAAAGTTTATGTTCTTACCAAATAAGAATTTTATACTGGTTTGTAAAAAAAAAGAATTTTGTACTGGCAAACATACATATATAATTAACGATAAAGTTTAAGCAAAAGGTAAAAGTATAACAAAAGTAGAATTAGAAAGGCGCTTCTTTGTCAAAAAAAAGAAACACGCTTCTTAACTTAATTTTACCATAATGCTAAATTCAAGGATAAAACACACTATTGCTTTTAGTTATTTGAGTTTATATCTCTCATCAATTATTTTATCTTTCATCTTATATAATTTTTCCTCTCATATCGTTTCCTCCTAAAAAAGCCTAAAAGTCACCAAAGGTGCCTAATATGCATTATCGCTGATATGCATTATCGCTGTAAAAAGTTTTATACCATCAACCAATAAAAATTCGGATTTGAATTGAGTGTCTTTGGTACATTTTGGTAACTTCAGGCTTATTTAGGAGAGAAAAAATAATTCATGAGAAAGATAGACAAAAAATACTCCCTCTATCTCATAATATAAGGCCTCATTCCAATTTTCACAGTTATTAAGAAAAGTTGTAGTGTAATTAATATGTTAAAATTTTGTATGACTATTACTAAATTACCCTAAACATTTAATGTTAATTAATTTTTCATATATCAACACAATTTAGTACTATTAATAAGGATACACTAGTGGAAAAAAGACATTATTAAGCATCATTGAACAGCCGATGCTAAATGTTGAACCGGTGGCATTTTTGCAATTAAATGGAAGATGTCATATTTCGCGCCTACTTTTAGCGTCGGGTGTTTAATACACCCGATACTAAATGTCCAATTTTTTATATTCGCTCGCGTTCTCTCATACTCTCTTCTCTCTGAATCTCAGTTCTCTCTCAACTCTCATCTCTTTCGTCTAACTTTCGTTCTCTCTCAACTCTCATCTCTTTCAATTCGTCTCACTTGCGTTCTCTCTCAACTCTCATCTCTTCCGTCGCCGTCACTGTCACCGACGCCTTCTGAACTCTCATCTCTTCCGCCGCGTTCTCACTCGCAGGGAACCTTCGAGCTTCGCAAAGAACCCTAAGTTCTTTTCTTGCCGTTGTCGTTTCTCGGTCGTTGTCGCCTATCTCGCCACCGCCTTGCTCACCATCGCCTTCAGTGCAGAGAAATTTTCGAAACCCTAAGTTGCTCGCCCTCGCCGTTGGTTGCTCCCTGTCGCCCTCGCCGTTGCTTGCTCGCCGTAGCTAGCTCGTCGTCGTCGCCTTCAGTTCAGGTACCTACAGTTCTGTGTTTCTAACTGTTCTTAGTTTTGGACATTGTTCGATTCTAGCTTGTTTCATTTCATTTTATGTTTCTGTTCCTTCGTTTCGATTTGACTTGTTTCTGTGAAATTTCATTCATTTTGTTTCCCTATGCTATCTGAAATGTAGCAAGTCTCTCTTGCATTGTTTGTGTTCCTATATGTTTAGATCTGTGAGATTTAGGGTTTTATTTTCATATGTTTTGATAATATTCACAATTTTCTTCTTGCATTGGCCCTATTGGTCTATGGCGGTTAGAGTTTTATGAATTTATGAATTTATTTTTACTATATTGGTTTGATGTGATAGTTTGATTTTGTTTCAACAATTAATACTTGGTTGATTATTTGGAGCGTAGCCATGGATCGTAGTTGGATACAAAGTAATCGTCTGAGCGATGAGTATGCGAAAGGAGTCGATGAGTTTATAAACTTTGCTCAATCAAATCTTTGCAAGAGTGATGTTCCCGAAACTGATGTATCTTATTCATGTCCTTGTTGTAATTGTGTGAATCGAGCCCCACAACCACCAAGTGTAATACGGGATCATCTCTTTGTTTATGGGATCTTACCCAGTTATACCACATGGATATGGCATGGTGAATCAACCGGCAACCCAAGTGTGTCCAAAAGTGAGAAAGTCGATGAAGATATGGATGATCGAATGGAGGACATGATACGTGACATTGGTCCTGAATCTTTTAAGCGAGCGCATGAATATGATAATTTGTGCAAAGACAAAGATCAACCTTTGTATTTGGGTTGCATAACTGTCCTACCTGTGGTTGGTCGCGCTACAAAGTGAAGCCGGGTGAATCTAATTGTGACGAAAACAACACAAAGGGTTCCCCTGCGAAGGTTTTATGGTATCTTCCAATAATACCTAGGTTCAAACGCTTGTTTGCTAATGCAAATGACGCGAAGAGCATTAGATGGCATGCAGACGAGAGGAAATGTGACGGGCAGCTTCGCCATCCGGCTGATTCTTTGCAATGGAAGAAAATTGAGAATTTGTATTCGGATATTGGCACTGAGTCAAGAAATCTTAGGCTCGCACTTGCTTTAGATGGGATGAATCCATATGGTAACTTAAGTACGAATCATAGCTCGTGGCCTGTTCTCCTTTTAATTTACAACCTATCTCCATGGTTGTGCATGAAGCGCAAATTGTTGACCAAGTGACTTCAAACACAAGAGGGGGGTGAATTGTGAAATTAAAAATTGCGATTAAAAATAAAGTCTTTAAAATATTTTGATCAAGTAAGGCGCTTTAGAATGTTTGAATTGAAATAACAGTGATAAAGCAATAAAAATAACCTGCAAGGAAAATAAAGGAGATGAAGAGAAAGAAGAAGACATGCAGAGATTTATACTGGTTCGGCCAAACCACAGGCCTACGTCCAGTCCCCAAGGAGAGCACCAAGGGATTTCAACTAATCACTAGCTTTTAAAACAGGTTCAGCTAGAAACCTTTACAACCAAAGAACTTACAATACCGGGATATCACCTCCCTATGTAAAGACCTTCAAAACCTAGAGATATCACCTCTCTATGAAAACACCAAGAGATGATATCACCTCTCTTGAATACCTTGGGATCTCACCCAACCAAGAGATATCACCTCTCTTGAATACCTTGGGATCACACCCAAAAATAAGAAATACAAAGGATTTTGATAACACGCTCAATAGTGTGGATAAAACAAATTGAAGCGCAAGTTTACAATTAAAACTATATGAAATATAAAGCTCTCAAAATAAAATATTTAGCAAGTGTAAAAATAGTGAGAGTGATGAGAAGAATAATAGAATTTCAGATGCAAGTGTGAGGTGTTTTGAGAGTGAAGAGTGAGGCTGCTATTTATAGGCGTATAGAAAATATGACCGTTGAAACATTTATGGAAAATGAGTAATCGATTATTTGCTTGAATGCCTTGGATATGATAATCGATTGCATGCTTGATTGGATCTAGGACAATAATCAATTGTGTGCCTGATTTAACTAAGGTGACAATCGATTATGTGCCTGAAATATTTTAAGATGGTAATCGATTCTTTGCTTTGTTTGAAGAGAGATGCAAATCGATTCATGGACTTAAGACAGGTAAGGAATCGATTTCATACTTAGTGGAATAATGTATGAATCGATTCTTGGCTTGCCTGAGATGTGTAGGAATCGATTTTCAGCTTAGTAAAAAAAAGTCTGAATCGATTCTTCCCTTTAAAAATAAATTGCTTAGGAATCGATTATGCAAGGAAAATGAAAAGATGTGGAATCAATTCTTTTATTTTTGGAAACAATGTGAATCAAATATATGCTTGTATGAATCGGTCATATGCATTCTTGATGACCTGAAAATAGATTTCAATGGATGTTTATAAAAGGTGCAAATCGATTTTTAGCTTTCAAAAATACTTTTTATGTTTACGTGAGTATGCATGTATTTTGAAAAACTTGTGTGAGTGTGTGAGACTTTTATTTTAGAGAGGTTTATTTTCACTTACAAATTGTCCTAATACACACACAACAATAAAATAACTCTTGGCTTGAGCTTGATTACATTTTTCCGCTTTTTGCAGTCTTGACCTTTTTGACCTTTTTTTGTCAATCATCAAAACCAGATTATTCCTGTCAAGGCATATATTCACATTCTCCCCCTTTTTGATGATGACAAACATCATTAGGAGGGATTTGCTCAATGAAGGGGTTAGATAAGAATATTTCATAACAATGTGTATATCAGAGATAAGCGCAGATTATACTCCCCCTTTCTATATGCAAACATTTAAGAAAAGACTCCCCCTGAAACATGCAAATCACATAACTCTCCCCCTTTTGGCATTATCAAAAAGCGGGAAAAAAAAATAAATCATGTCAAGGCATATATTCAAACGATAAGTGAAAATCATTTTGGAACTCACCACCGTGATCACTTCGGATAGATGCAATGATCTTATCAAGTTTTCGAAAAGCATCAAAAGCGCCGTTTTTATGAAAAATAAACAAGGTCCATGTATAGCGAGAGTAATAACGAGTGCATAGTAATTTCAATCATAAGACAAGTATAAGAATCAAGCACAACCTTATTACCTTTGTTGCACAGATGACTAATACTTAGCAAGTTATGCTTCAAGCCTTCAACTAACAGTGCATTTTCAAAACAGGATTTGGTTTCTTACCCATAGTGCCGATGCCACTAATTTTACCTTTCGTATTGTCACAATAAAACACAAGTCCGCTTCTTTTTGGAGCTAAATGAGAGAACTTCTCTTAGTCTCCTGTCATGTGCTTTGAACAGCCGCTATCTAGATACCATTTTGAGCTTTTGGCTTTCAAGCACACCTACAACACAAAATCAATTTTTGGCTTTTGGTACCCAAATCATCTTGGGTCCTTTTGGGTTAGTCTTGGGAATTGTGCCCTTTGGAATTCACTTCCATTTGTTATTCATATCAATGTTCTTCCTTGCATTACAAATAGAAGATGTATGACCTTTTCTACCACAATAATAACATTTTGTAAAAGGGCTACTAGATGTGATGTTGGGACTAAAAAACTTTTTGAAAGATTTTTCATGATTCTTTGGTTGATAGCCCAAACCAGCTTTATCATAAGTTCCCCTTTGGTTTCCCAAAATGATATTTAGATTATCTCTTCCCCTGGTGAATTTTGCAAGAGTGTTGTGCAAATCATCAATTTTATTTTTCAAAACATTGCACTCTTCACACTTGGGAATATGCTCCTTTTGATTTTTATAAGAGTTGCAAGAGGAGACTTCACTTACAAAAATTTGTTTCTCTTTAAGAATCTCTATTTCCTTGTTTAAAGTTTCGATTTTAGATTGAAGAGTGGAAATAGTTTTCTTAGAAGTGGAAACAATTTTTCTAAGTTTAGTTGACTCGTTATTTAGTTCTTCACAAGTACTAAGCAACTCATCATACGTTAAATCAAGTTCAGTTTCAAAGGAGTTTACCTCATCTTCGTCATGCTTTGCCATGAGGCATTTTTGGATTCATCGGTGTTCTTTGATCTTCCGTATTGGTCCAATCTTGATGTAAGGCATTGTCTTGATGTTATGCACGTCGAGAAAAACGTTTGTGATAGTGTCATCGGGACGCTTCTCAACATTCAAGCGACAAAGGATGGTATAAATTCTCGTCTAGATTTGCGTGAGATGGGCATAAGAGAACAATTACATCCAGTGGAACGAGGTAAAGGCACATATTTACCTCCAGCATGTTATACCTTATCAAGAAAAGAGAAAATGAGCTTTTGCGAGTGTCTACGGGGAATCAAAGTCCCACATGGTTACTCGTCAAATATAAAGCGACTGGTTTTAATGAAAGATCTCAAATTAGTTGGCTTGAAGTCTCACGACTGCCATGTCTTGATGCAACAACTACTACCTGTGGCAATTCGTGGCATCTTACCGAAAGATGTCTGATATACCATAACTAGGTTGTGCTTATTCTTCAATAGTATATGTGCTAAAGTCATCGACCCTCAAAAATTGGACGAGTTGGAAAATGAAGCTGCTATTATCTTGTGTCAATTGGAGATGTTTCTTCCTCCCTCATTCTTTGATATCATGGTTCATTTAATTGTTCATCTGGTTAGGGAGATTAGATTATGTGACCCTGTTTATTTAAGGTGGATGTACCCAATCGAGCGATACATGAAGATCCTGAAAGGGTATGTGAAGAACCAATATCGTCCTGAAGCATCCATTGTTGAAAGGTACGTCACAGAAGAAGCGATTGAGTTTTGTTCTGACTACTTGTCAGAAGCAAAATCTGTGGGACTACCAAAGTCTCGTTATGCAGGGAGAGGTCAAGGTAAAGGTACACATGGTATAACCACTAAATGCATGGGTCGAGCTGACGTGCTTCAAGCACATTTGTATGTTTTGAATAATACATATGAGGTATTACCTTACTTGTCTCTCCATAAAGAGATAGTAAAGGCCAAAAACCCTCGAATGAAAGAAATATTGTTATTGAACGAGCATAACAACACATTCATAGATTGGTTTAAATCAGAGATTAAGAAAGATGTGAGTGCCTCTGAGACTTTGAGATGGTTAGCACATGACCCTCACTTTAATGTCGTATGTTGGAGCGGATACGACATAAATAGGTTTTCCTTTTACACAAAGTCGAAAGATGACAAAAGCACCATGCAAAACAGTGGAGTTATGGTCATGGATTCTGCGATGCACTTCTCTAGTTCAAAGGATACAAATCCTGTACTCACATCTATTGCTTACTTTGGTGTCATTGAAGAGATTTGGGTGCTTGATTACTGTAAATTTAAAGTGCCTCTTTTTAAATGTAAGTGGGTTAACAACAATAGTGGTGTACGTACTGACGAAATGGGATTTACACTAGTGGACCTTGACAAGGTAAGTTATAATGATGAACCCTTCATCATGGCTGACCAAGCAAAACAAGTTTTCTATGTCAAAGATCCTTCTAACAAAAAGTGGTCAGTTGTCATACAAGGAAAAATAGGCACTGATGAAAATGAAGATTCAAATCTTGCAATTTCCGAAACACCTTGTTTGTTAACACAAGTGTCTACTTCAGTTGATGACAATGAAGTTGACGATGAACATGCCACTCGCAATGATCATAATGAAGAAATTTTATACGAAGGAGTTTAGATTTGTTTTTATTTTTGAACCTATGAAATTGTAATTTTGAACTTAGTGACAATGATGGTCTGTAATTTTGAGCATGTGACAGATTTTGTAACTTAGATTCTGTTAATTTGTATACAGTCTGTAATGCAATAAAATTGGTCATTTGTCTTTGGTCATTTCTGTCTTATATGCAATACAATTGGTCATTTGTGTTTCTGTGAATTGGTCATTTATGTTAATTTGTATACTGTCTGTGACATTTCTGTTTGTCTGTGAATTGGTCATTTTCTGGCATACAACAAGTTCGTATGGAAATGAAGGAAACTAAAATGTGTAAAATGACATTTAGCATCGGTTGTTTGAAACAACCGATGCTAAATGTCATTTTTTTGATGACGTTGAGAGACATTTAGCGTCGGATGTTTCAAACAACCGACGCTAAATGTCCCTTGAAACAACCGACGCTAAATGTCCCTCAACGTCAACAGAAAATGTCTAAAAGGGACTTTTAGCGTCGGTTGTTTGAAACAACCGATGCTAAATGTCAGTTTTGGGGACATTTAGCATCGGTTGTTTGAAACAACCGATGCTAAATGTCTCCAAAACTGACATTTAGCATCGGTTGTTTCAAACAACCGACGCTAAATGTCCCTTTTAAGCCATCTGGAATAGTGTTTAATGTGACATTTAGCATCGGTTTTCTGAACAGCCGATGCTAAATGTGACATTTAGCGTCAGTTAAATAACCGATGCTAAATGTCTGGCATTTAGCATCGGTCGATTTAGCGTCGGGCGATAACCGACGCTAAATGTCCAATTTAACCGACACTAAATGTCTTTTTTCCACTAGTGATATATTTCGAAAAAGAATAATAAATGTATCTAAAAAATTGTAAATGGTCTTATATTTTGTGACAAATAAAAGTGAAAAAAAGACCTTATATTTTAGGACGGAGGGAGTAGGTGAATGTATGTATGGTGCATTTTCGGCCTTAAAAACACTCATGCTCCTTAAAAGTTCATGGTATGTGTGAATATTTTAAGGTAGTTGAGATCAAATTAAACATTTTTTGTAACATTTCATTTCGTGTTTGGCTGAGTTCCTAAAAAATCTTGTAATAACTTACTTATAAATTAAATATATCCAACCTATTTTATTATAACTTGGACTTGAGTAAAAACAAGACATGGAATTTGTATCCAGAAAAATCAAGATATGGAATAAACGAACTAAGTCGACAATGAAGAGCATCACTATTTGACAATTTTTACTCAACCATGTTTAATAACGGCAACAATTTTTTTTTTGACAACATAACGGCAACAAATTTTATATTTGGTTGAAAATGTCCATGATCCTTGGGCATTAAATTGTAATGGCCCTTCGTCACGTAAAATATTTTATACCTGCAGATACCATATCCTAGATCGTGGACAACCTTGTATACGCACACTTGTTTATCAGCCGCCATATTCAATTGCTCGTCTCCACATTTACAAGCTGAGTAACATATCAAGACTCAACTATGACGATGTGGATGCATAAAATAATTGTCCAATTATAATACATCAAGGCCGTTTGGACTTTGGAGGTCGAGATATGATAGAGGCAATATATGATATTAAATAGGATATAGATAGGATATATAGTACATGCGGGATAACATTATTATATCGTGTGTTTGTTGTGCAACACTTTATTAGATACTAGTAACATACCCGTGCATACGCACGGGGCGATCACGTTATGTGGTCGCAATAGTACTCAATTCGAAATTTCAAATTTAGAAAGCTATGAACTAATTGAGAATGAGAAAAATGTAAAATTGATGATAAAATTTAAATTATGTGTCTTTTCAAGATGAAAATTTGTTTGTATATCATATCATGCCTTAATTGTTGTTTGGTGTGGGAAAATTTCATAACTCAAATAAAATAAAACAACTTTAACATTGAAAAACTAACAGTTGGAGAATCATTAGTACAAAATTAAAGCTACCACCTGATAACATGTCCAACATGCACTAAAATAAGATTAAAAAGCCTAAGAACCTCTCTTCTACTTTCAGATCTTCACCTTGAAATATCAATGGTTTCTTCTGCTTCAACTACTCACAAATTTATAGCCAAAAGATGAAATTAATATGAATTGACTACTGAAAGTCAACCTGATGAGGTTACAAAAACATTCAAAATATAGCAGAACTGGAGTACGTGTCAAAGTGATTAGTCAAAAAAACAAAGTGTCAAAGTGACAATGTCACTGTTAATTAGATTTATAGAAGTAACTTAATTAAGAAACAAAAACTGGAACATGGTCTCATTTGATGTGGAAGAATCCTAGGATTGTGCCGCTTCATTTCTGGCACCAACTTCAATTTCACAAAGAGGGCATGTTGCCTTTATCTTTAACAATTTGACAACCCACCGTAAGCAACAAATTAGAGGCATTCTCCCTATACATGGAAACACAAAAAAACCTTAAGCAAAGAGCATTAATAGTGAAAAAGGAAAAACATCAAGGATCATACGGATAGTAGTTAGCACTTTATAAATAGCATGCACTAAATTTTTGGATCATAAGATAAAATACCTATGAATCATAAGAATACCATATAAATTTTTGGATCAAGGACTGATCGAGCATTCCCGTAAAGGCATGACCATGATTAGTGTGTTTAATGAGCATTAGCTCTTTTCATATAATCAGAGTTTTTGTTTAGCCAGGTTAACAAAATCATATACCATTGTATTTTGTAATATAAATAATATCAAATTATATGCACTACTCAAGTCTTTTTCCAGCTTTATCAACCAAAATACAGCCGTAGTGTTAAATGATCTTTTGGTTAGCAGAAATACAGGCTCTAAACCTTTCCACAATAAAACCTACAAATATAAATACCAACAATGACAAACAAAGGGAGAAAGGGAGGAATTTGAATAGCTGATATAACTAATCATGTTTATTGATAAATGTTTTTTTTAATAACCATGTAAAAATTTGTCAAGTGATTTGCAATATGTAGGACACGGATAGCATCATAGTGAAAGCTAGTTGTGCAAGTTTTTTGATCTGCAATATGTGGAACACAGATAACACCATAATAAAATAGTATATTTCGAACTTACATGCATGAACTACAACTTTGAAGTAATTAACTTTCATCAAGAAAACTAAATGCCCCTTAGTCATTTAAAATATATAGTGTAACAGCATGGATTTAAACACCCGGCACATGAAAAAATTCAACAAACCTTAAACACCAAACTTTCAAGTCATCTACTTTCACCTTTCTCCACTTGTTTGCAATCCTGAGATATCAAACAAAGAAAAGTAACTTTTTAGAGTATGAAAAAATTTGTCAAAACAATTTTGATGCTACCTATTCCACTGCCTACCAACAACCCCAAACAAATATAAAAGGGGGGAAAACAAATCCTTGTAGATGTTAGGTAATAGTGTCTTATATCTATACTAATAAAAAAAGAGTACTACCAATTTGTGAGTGTATATAGATTGAGTATATTAAGCAAAAGAGTACTACTCATATTTGTGCGTGTACAAACTATCTTCAGGCAATATATTCTTGCAGACATATGATAATTCAATGCTGCCATCTCTCAAAGATGCTACCAAAGAGATAATGACATATACTAATTCAACTATAACTGTCAAGTTATGCTTCTAATTGTAACTGATGTAGTCTTCTTGATATTAAAAAGAAAGGGGGAACATGAAAAGAGAGACCAAAGACATTTTTAATCATAAAAGAGTTAGCAAGTCATATTGGTACAGAACTGATGATATTCAAGTGGTTAGAGTCTGCTACATTGAAAACCGACACAAAACAAAAGGAGAATATTCATTAACTCAAAGAACTCTCTCACTATCACTCCTGCACTATAACACAAAATAATCTTTGAAGGGCATTCATTATTTGCAAAAATAATCTATGAAGGGCTGCAAAATGCATTGAGAAAATAAACCAAAGTTATCGTCAAATAAGCAGTCATTTGTGTATGCAGCAAGCCATTGGTTAATGATAGAGCAATATAATGGGCCATTTGGCTCTCATCTTGTGTTACATTAGTTTGTGTACATTTTATTGTCTTTGTAAAATAAAGTGAAAATAATTGGTATCAAATCAGCATTCAGCATAAACTTGGTTCCAAAAAAACGCATTGAAAATCTCATGATCCTGAAATCAAAATAATTGCTGAGTTGTACCAAACTATATATGTATCTGGGTTTACTTAATATATTTGATTTTCAAAAAGTCAAGTTACCTCATCAGCCAAAGGAATCAAGTCTTTTTGCTTGCAAAAGTCCACTGTTATGGAATGCTACCAAAAATAGCTGTCATGAAGTGCTTCTAAAAATAGCCTGTCATGGAAGGATGAAATAAAACTCATCAACACATTCCCTATATATTGTCCATTTTTTTATCAACTTTCATACCAAAGGTCTGACCAACTAATCGTTGCCATAGAATAAGACTTATAGCATTCATATGGTCAATAAGTCAAAATTAAATCCTTCCAAGATATAGTCCAGCAAAAGGAACAATATTTGAAGTATGAATCTTGTGTGTTATGGTACTTATTCCAAAGGGAAAAAGTGAGACAGAGTTTGACAAAGTTAAAGTTGGATTGATGATTTTATTAACTTAAACACTTCAAATCATGTTCTAACAATAACAAAAAATATCCTCTGAAACCAACATTGCTGATCACCACCTGGAAGGTGCTGCTGAATTTGAATTGCAACATTATGCATAACGGTAGAAATCTAATAACAGTATAACACAAATCTTGTTACATGCAACAGATAAAAGGGAACCGAAGATAAACAATGGGCATATCTTCACTATCCAAAGATATACACAAACCTCTAAACAGCTTGCATATATTCCACATCAGCAAATTTAATTAAACCTAATTGAAAACTGAAATTAGGATAATATTAGCATCAATCGTATAAGCACAAATGCACAACCAATCTATCAGCAATCTTACTTATATTGTGTTTGGGTACTTGTGTGCACACTTCTCCTTATATAGAAAACAACATATTTAAATTGAAACTCATTCAAATCAGTTAAAACAGATAATAGCATCAAAGACTACAACTTGAGTCTTAATCTTCAAAAAGCTATGAATTAAAAATCTGGCATGACCATTTATTCAAGGCTTGCAGGTATGAATATGAAGCCACAACTGATTTAAGTCATTGTGATTATGATTAAGTAATGTTTATAAAGGCTACAGGAGTTATGCATAAATCATTAAAGCTATTGATACCACCACCTATTCTGTGTGACATTTCTTAGTTATGCCTGCATTGAAGAATGAAGATGTTAGCTTTCAATATGCTTATGCTGTAAGGCATAATAAAATAAAACATGAAATCAGAATTCCTCCCATCATTTACTCCAAATAATCTATTCCCCCAAAGAAGCCATACGCAAGATGAATGCATTATCAACCATTTAAATGATGAAAGAGTTTTGATCCAAAAAAAGAAAAGAGAATGAGAAGCATACCCGCTCCATCTCTAAAGATTATTAGGCTTCTATCAGTATCACTTCACTGTCAGTCAATAATAAAGGCACTTCAATAATAATATCAGCACTACAAATAATAGAAATCATTTTGAAAGAATTGCAGGAAGATAAAAAAGCAGTCATAGTCAAACTTACTTCTCTTTCATATTTATATGAAGACCCTGGGAATGCAAATGAATCCTTCCTTATTTTTGGCAAGCTTTACCAACAGTTGAACTTGAAGTAACTCTTCGACGTGATCAATGAGAAGCTTGGATGACAGATATTCATTCCTGTCCAACAACACACAGATGGGATTCAAATTTTCAAAACTCTGAATTAGTTTATGAATCAGAAATTCAGCATTATAGAAAAAAGTCTCATTGATTAGTAAAATCGAAAAACAAAGTAGGCGGCACATTACACAGGCGAAGAACTTAGTTTCTTCTTTACTATATAACTTAGTTTTCTGAAAAGCTGAAAAGAATTAAAAACATAAGAATCTACCTTTTCATCCATGACAACCATCTCTAAATGGAGTTCTTGTTCCCTGTTCACAACCTTCCAAATGTCGGTTATGCGCACAATGACTCTCCAAACATCTTTGTCCCCATTGATTGTTGCTATATTGTCAAAATTTCTTGCCATTTCCTGGAAGTAGTACAGAAGTCAGTTAAAATAAAAGCGTAACATAAATGATAACCACTAAACCAAGCTTCAAATAACCATATAGCAGATCAAGGCACATATGAAATACCACATAGAAAATAACTGTATAAGAATTTAATTGCAAACAGCTTAATAATATTCAACTCAATTAGACTTGGTTGACTAAATAATGTGTCACTATCTCAACCTTCAATCAAAGTAGTTGCAAAGAGACAAAAAAATATGTCACTATATGAAGGTTAAATCATTATGAAGCTTAAAAAACATCTAATTTCACAGCAGCTAAGAAATTCTTTGCATCTGTGTGACTACACCAAAACATAGCAACAATTTAAAAAGATTAAGGCAGTAAATCATCTCCTATATGAAGGTTAAATCATTATGAACCTTATAAAAAACATCTAAATGGTACACCAGCAACATAGAAATCAATGCATCTAATTGATGTTAGAAGTGTGACTACATATATATGAAGGTTAAATCAAAGCATCTAATGGTACATCTAAATGAGACACAGCAACATAGAAATCAAAGCATGTGTGTGACTACACCAAATGGTACACACAGACTGAGAAAACAGCAACATATATATGAAGGTTAAATCATTATGAACCTTATAAAAAACATGTAAATGGTACACCAGCAACATAGAAATCAAAGCATCTAATTGATGTTAGAAGTGTGACTACATATATATGAAGGTTAAATCAAAGCATCTAAATGGTACATCTAAATGAGACACAGCAACATAGAAATCAAAGCATCTGTGTGACTACACCAAATGGTACACACGGACTGAGAAAACAGCAACATATATATATATATATATATATATATGAAAGTTAAATCATTATCAAGCTTAAAAAACATCTAATTTGACAGGAATAAAAGATCGATTACGGGAAAATAGAATCTCAGCGATTTTACAGAGAAAATGATCCTGGTTCATCAGTAAAGTATTTCGTTATTTTGGAGCAAATCGAAGGAAGGTTCTAAACTATTCACTTTAAACTATGCAAGCAACGTTGATCAAAGAATAACAACATAGAAGATTAAGAAGTGTAAACAAATTTTGAAAGTGAAAACCCTAAAAGATAAAATCTACTTTAAACGGTTTTAAACCTGAGAAAATGGAATTTAGCTTCCGTTTACAGATAAAATCGAGTGGTTCATCAGCAGCGCATTTCGTTTCTTTTGGAACAAATAGAAGCAAGGTTTTTGTGACTTACTTTGATTTCAGCGACGACAACGCGAGATGAAGAGTGGAACGGAAGGTCTGTTTTCAGCGAGCTTCCGGCGAGATGAAGAGTGGAATCTAACGCTTTGTTGAAGTTGAAAGTTGAAGGAAGATCAGCATCAAGAAAATGATAGAGAAGCCGTTGTTGAAAGGTAGAGAAGGAGAGAAGAATGAGAGCAGAGGCTGGTAGAGAAAAAGGAGAAATATAGAAGGGAAAGCAAGAAAGAAGGAGGGTGAATCAGAGAAAGAGGAACCGAGTGGATTTGAAATTTGAAAGATGAATGAATGTTGTGGCTCGAGGGAGATAAAGTTGGTTGATAGTGGAGGAAGTAAAATTACAAATGTAACCCTATTGTGGGTAAAAAAATATGAAGCAAAAACAGGTGGCAATTAGTGAAGGTGTCTATTTTTGGTAAATCAAGTGTGGTTTATTGGTATTAATAGATATTAGATAAGATAATATATGTTATTTCCTTTTTAGGTACAAAAATAATATTTGTTATTTTATTATATATTTTAGACAAGCTAATAAATAATTATATAATATAAGTCATAGGGTTAAGTTATTATATCATAAACGAGTCGATGTTATGATTGAAAGTGGAAATTCATTAACTTGTATATTCAATAGTGATTCATTGATCTTATATATGAGAATCAATGAATCAGAGGTTTACAAAGACTTCAAGAATTGGTTGCAAGATTCAACAGCATATTACAACTGAACAAAACTACTTTACCAAACTAAAAATGATCAACACGTTAACTTGTTACAGCAGGTAACACACCACTCAGTGTTGTGTTAGAATGACCTGTTGTAGCAGGTTGATAACTTGCTATAGTAGGTGCCAGTTTAGTGTCTTTGATGTCAGTGTGACCTGTTGTAGCAGGTTGAGGCTTTTCTTCTATTACTCCCCCTTCAAGCTCAAGGAGGGACTTCACCTTGAGCTTGTTTCTAAGTGTGACAAAGGCAGTGGTGCCAAGGGGTTTAGTTAAAATATCTGCCAATTGTGCTGATGCTGGAACATGGTTGATGAGAAGAGTGTTTGCTGCCACCTTCTCCCGAACAAAGTGTAGGTCCATTTTTATATGTTTTGTTCGAGAGTGAAGGGTAGGATTGTGAGACAAGAGTACTGCAGGCAAATTATCACACAAAATAGTTGGTAAATGGTGTTGAAGCTTAAGTTCAGTCAGCAAGGATTGAATCCAAAGAAGTTCTGTTGTAGCTTGAGCAATCCCTCGATACTCAGCTTCAGCACTGGACCTTGCTACCAGTGTCTGCTTTTTGGCAGTCCAAGAGATCAAATTAGGACCTAAAAACACACAAACACCTGTTGTTGACCTGCGGTCATCAACATCACTACCCCAGTCTGTATCACAATAGACTCTTAAAGACAGAGCAGTATCAGCTAAGGCAGGCCGTAAGTGAAGACCATGAAACATAGTGCCACTCAAATATCTGAGAAGTCTTTTTACTGCACTCCAAAGGGATTCCAATGGTGTGGCCATGAACTGACACAGTTTATTAACTGTGAAGGCAATATCAGGTCCGGTGAGAGTGATATATTGGAGTGCCTCCACCACAGACCTATATTGAAAGGGATCGTTTAGAACATCAGTTCCATGTTTGCTGAGTTTTGAATTAGCTAGCATAGGGGTTGACAAGCCATTGCAACCAGACATATTAACTTTTTGAAGTAGATCAGATATGTACTTGGCTTGGGTCATTAGGATAGAACCATCAGATAAGGTTTTGACTTCAAGGCCAAGAAAGTAATCTGAGGCGCCAAGTTCTTTTAGAGCAAAGTGCAGATTTAACTTGGTGATGAGGTCAGAAATCAGAATGTTTGAAGAGCCTGTGATAATGATATCGTCGACATTTACAAGAGCATATAGTGTAGTTCCATTGTTGGCATAAACAAATAAGGATGCATCACATTTACTGGACTTAAAACCAAACTTAAGTAGAACTTGGGTCAGGCGCTCATACCATGCCTGTGGCGCCTGCTTGAGGCCATAGAGGGCTCTATTGAGCTTACCCACCAGTTCCTTGTCATTGTGAGCAAACCCAGGTGGCTGTTTCATATATATTTCCTCATCAAGGAGACCATTGATGAAAGCGTTGTTGACATCTATTTGTTGCATAACCCACTTGTGAGTGATGGCCAAGGTGAAGACAGTTCTGATTGTTGCAGGTTTCACAACTGATGCAAGAGTTTCTTTGTAATCCTTGCCATGAATCTGGTGAAATCCTTTGGCAACTAAGCGAGCTTTACACTTATTAAGAGTGCCATTAGGATTCTGCTTGATACGAAAAACCCATTTGCAGTCAATGGCTTGCCTTTTGGGTGGTAGAGTTGTAAGAGTCCATGTCACATTTTTGACAAGAGTATCATACTCAAGTTGCATAGCATCAATCCACTTGGGATCTTGTAGTGCCTGCTTGACAGAAGTAGGCTCAACCAAACTTAATAAGATTCGAGGTTTAAGTTTACCAGTTTTTGTTCTGGTAATCATAGGATGGTTTGAGGATGTATTGGCCATAGGTGGAGAAGGTGCAGGTGGAGGTATTGGTGGTGAAGGGATAGTAGGAGGTGTAGGGGGTGTGGCAGGATCTGGATTGGGGTTATTTGGTGCAGCTGGAGTGTTAGCAGGTAGATCATTGGTAGGTCCTATGTCAGATTGGGTTGAGATTTGAGGTGGTGGAAGATAGAATAGGCTGGCAGTGTCTGAGGTAGCAGTTGAAGATGTTTGAGAGTTATTGTCTGGGAATAATGTGGGAAAAGGAAACTTGGATTCATCAAACAAGACATCCTTGGTGATGTAGATCCTACCTTCAGAGCTTAGACATTTATAACCCTTGTGTTGAGGTGATAGGCCAAGGTTGACACATTCAGCACTTCTAAACTCTAGTTTGTGTTTGTTGTATGGCCGAAGGTATGAATAGCAGCTGCACCCAAAAACTTTGAGGGCCTTATAGTCAGGTGGTTGGTGATATAGGGCTTCATATGGTGAAATAGGAGTGTTATGACTGGATATAGGCAACCTATTAATCAAGTGGGTGGCTGTGGTAAAGGCATGATCCCAATATGGCTTCGGTATGGATGCATGAGATAGAAGAGCTAAGCCCATTTCAACAATCTGTCGATGTTTTCTTTCAACTGTCCCGTTTTGGTGGGAGAGGTGTGAGGACATGTGAGTCTGTGGAGAATACCTTGTTGTGTGAGGAGTTCAGTGAAAGGTCTATATTCACCACCAAAGTCAGTTTGTACAGCTTGAATTGTTGCTTTATGTTGTGTTTGAACTAAGACTTGAAACTTTGTGAAAGCTAAGATTGCATCAGACTTGTTCTTTAAAAAATACAGCCATGTAAACTTGGTAAATGCATCCACAAAAGCAATATAGTATCTATAACCAGAAACACTAGGTGAAGGGGAAGGTCCCCATAGATCAGAATGTATAAGGTCAAAAGCATGTGTGTGCACAGTGGTGGATGGAGGTGCATAAAGTCTGTGAGATTTGCCCAGACAACAAGATTTACAGATAGAAACATCAATTTTATTAGGAATTGGAAGATGATACAATTTGAGAATTGAATTGACAATGTTCACATTGGCATGGCCTAACCTAGAATGCCATAGATGGTAAGTCTTAACAGCATTACTAGAGTTAGTAGCAGTTTTAGGTAAAATTGAAACATTATTTGTAACAACATTGGAATATAGTCTAGGCTTTACAACAACATGGAAAGGTAATTTCTTGAAAGAATATAGTCCATCACGACCCTTAACTCCCTTGAGAAGCAATTGTTTAGTGCCTTGTGATTTAACCAAACAAACATTGGAATGAAACTAAAAAAAGACCTTATTATCTTTAGAAAACCGTGAGACTGACAACAAATTTCTGGATATAGATGGCACATGAAGCAATTTATTGAGTTTCAAAACTATCTTTGGATTGAAAGGTGAGGCAAAACTACTAGTGCCAATAGCATTAATTGGCACCTTGTGTCCATTACCCATAGAGACTTTAGTGGTGCCTCTATAGGGTGTGCTTGTGTCAAGATTGTGCAAGTGAGGGGTTACATGGTGGGACGCACCTGTATCCTTGTACCAGTCTTCCTCAAGAAAGCCAGTAGAAAGTTCTTCACCAGCAGCAGCATAGCTTACATGAGGTTGTGCCGGAGTAGATTCATTGTCACATGAGTTTCTTGGAGTAGCATCAGCTTTGGACCCTTGTTGTTTAGGGGAAGGATTGGGACTCACTGGTGAAGTAAACGATTCATCATATCGGTGCCAACAATCAACAACACTGTGGCCATATTTGCCACAGAGTTGGCAAGTTGGCTGATTCCCAGTTGAAGCAGAAGCAGTGTTATTGTTAGGAGTGCGACCACGGCCACGCCCTCGATTGGTGCGACCACGCCCACGAGAACCATAGTTGGAACGGGAATTGAATGAAGTGTGGGCAAGATTAGCACTAACCGTAGTGTTGGTTAATTCTTGTCGATGTTTCTGAAATTGCGCTTCTTGAACCAGTAAGAGGGATTCAATGTCTGAAATATTACCCGAATCAGGTCTTCCAAAGATCATCATGATGAACGAGTTGTATTCTTCAGGTAACCCGTCAAGAATGACGTCGATTTTGTCTTGATCTGTTATAGTTTCTCCGATGGAAACCAAGGAATCAGCCAGAGTGTGAATGCGAAGCAAATACTCCGAAATAGAGCGTTCCCCTTTCTTTGTGTTCTTCAATTCCGACCTCAATTGACGAACACGAGCCTTAAGATGGGAATAATAGTGCTGGTGAATCCGATCCCAAACTTGATGGGAATGTTTGCATGTTAGAACTCGAGGTAACACAGGTTCGCTGAGAGTAAAAAGGAGCCAGGTGAAGAGCATTTGGTCTTGGACCAACCATTTTTCATACTCATCAGAGTTCAAGAGAGCAAGGCGATCTGCATCGGACGCATATTGCTGAGGGATTTGAGGGTTTACCAGAAAGCGATGCAATTTGTAAGAGGTGATGATTCCTTCAACTTGTTGATTCCAAAGCAAGAAGTTTTTATCTTCGAGCTTGATGGATATTTTTGGTGCCGCGGTGAATCCATGAGATTGATCCATCGAATTGGAACCCACGGTGAAGATATTGTTGTTAACGATGGCACCGGAGTTCGTTGATACTTGTTTGGGCGAAGATTCTGCCATTGACAGAGCTTAAAGTGCGGTGTGCGAAAGCGGTGGTGTTGGAAACCTACCGGCGATTGATACCATAAACGAGTCAATGTTGTGATTGAAAGTGGAAATTCATTGACTTGTATATTCAATAGTGATTCATTGATCTTATGTATGAGAATCAATGAATCAGAGGTTTACAAAGGCTTCAAGAATTGGTTGCAAGATTACAACTAATTCAACAGCATAATATTACAACTGAACAAAACTACTTTACCAAACTAAAAATGATCAACACGTTAACTTGTTACAGCAGGTAATGTTGTCGAAATTGCAGATATGGCTGTAGTAGAATTATGCTGACTGCAGTCGAAGTGCAATTGTAAAGTTTCGACTGATGCTGTTGAGTGGCAAGGACTGCTGCGAACCAAGTGAGCAGAAACGGAAGCTGTCGAAGTCGAAGTAGCTGCTGTCGAATTGTTCTGATGCTGTCGAAAATGAACCTGCAAACACAAAATTGTTAGATAAACAACCGGAGGCGTCTAGCGACTGCCCTGAAGAATTTATTCGCCTCTACTGCGCAAATTCCCCGAGGTACAACCGGGTCTTCTAAATCGCAGTAGTGAAAGAGGTATCAGAACTAGCAAGAAGAACTGGATATTAACAGGAGAGCAACCCAGAGCTCTTTTTCAAGAAATGTGGAAAATGGATTTTCAGATGTGTTTTCAAGTGCAACTCGAAATTGTTTATATAGGCTTTAAGAAAAATAGCTGTTAGAGACATAGGCTCCAGCAATCAATAGCCAGTCAAAAACCGTTTCGAAAATCAATTGTAATCAAAATGTTTAACTCTGCGGTTACGGAATAACTGGGTTTAAAAGAAAAGAAGTCGTTGAAAAAAACTGACAGTTACAAAATAAAGGGAATTAAGTTTCAATTTTCGACCAAATCTTTTCACCAGTCAGTTCGACCAACTTTCAGTTTTCGACCAGATTGTTTTGCCAATCAGTTCGACCAACTTGCAGTTTTTCGACCTGAGCTTTCCGTTACGAAATGTTTCATAAAACATTTCGACCCATGATTGGGCGTATACGGATAGGCTGATAAAAGTAATATTTCATTTAATAAAAATAGTACAAAGCCAGTCGAGCGCGCAGGGGGGGGGGGAATCGAAAGATTCGCACTGATCCAAGTCATGTTGGTCCCTGCTTGTGCGCGCGAGGGAGTCCCTTCTAGTTGCTTGTTTACTAGCTCTCATTAAGCTTTAGTATATGAAGACTTTGGTGAATCCAAAGCCAAGCAATGTGGGACTTCTCACTTTTGAAATATCTTTTTATTTCCAATAAAATACAACAATCCCCCACATATTTCAAAAGTTGAAAAATAAGTTTAAAAAAAAAAGGTTTTCTGGGTTGACATCGTAGATGTAAGGTTTCGGAGCTGTATAGCAAGCTATGGAACCAGTCCTAGATAGATAAAACATAACATACTGTGAATTGGTATAGCAAGCTATGGAACCCAAGACGCATATTATATGTTAGAGGTTTCATTATCACATTACACCCCCACAATTCTTGCTATTTTCGCGGTGTTGCGCTACTAGGCCCTGCGGGTGCTCGGTATTCATGAGTGCTCTAGAGACCTCGCCAGGATCTCATGCAAGCGGCCTCACTTGACACTCATATAGGTGATTTCATCAAGTGTATGCTGCAAGTCATACACCACCCATAAGGGCTATGAAAATCATTAAAAGCTTAAGCTTATCCTTTTAACCCTGCAGTCTAACACCATCACAATAACACCATAGGAAGGGACAATAATGAAATTAATTACTTGAATTAATTTCCAGTGCTAGCACTATCAAGAAGTGACTTGTTTTTACCACATTGAACCTTATTCATGGGATCTCCAATCACAAACCATCACTTCTTAATATAAGTTGGCTTTTAGTCCCATTCCCCTCGATGTTTCACATATCATTTTCTTCCCTAAGGGTTTTGTCAGAGGATCGGCCAAATTCACTTCTGACTTCACATAATCGATCGATATTGCTCCATACTTTTGCAATTGTTTGACGACATTATGTCTTAATTGCACATGTCTATTTTTGCCATTATAGGTCTTATTCTTTGCGCCGGCTATTGCCGATTGACTATCACAATGTATTGACACTGATGGTGTCGGTTTTATTCCCAAAGGAATACCAGCTAAAAGGTTCTTCAACCATTCAGCTTCAGTACCAGCCAATTCCAAAGCTACAAATTCCGACTCCATCGTCGATCTAGCAATAATGGATTGTTTGGCTGACCTCCAAGTTACCGCACCACCACCAAGTGTGAAAATGTAACCACTAGTGGATTTTGTCTCATCTGAATCAGATATCCAGTTAGCATCGCAGTATCCTTCTAATACTGCGGGAAATCCACTATAAGTAATACCATAAGTTGTGGTACCTCTCAAATATCTCATAAGGTGAGCAATTGCCTTCCAATGATCCTGACCAGGATTGTGAGTATACCTACTCAGACGACCGACTGCGAATGCAATGTCTGGTCGAGAAAAGTTCATTAAATGCAGTAGGCTCCCAATTACTTGGGAATACTGAGGTTGGTCAACGGGATCACCTCTATTTTTCTTTAAGCGTGAGTTAGCTTCATAGGGGGTACTCAAGGGGGTTGAGTCATAGTGTCCAAACTTCCTAAGAAGTTTTTCCACATAATGATCTTGTGATAGTGTGATATTATCACCTTCCCTGATGATTCTAACTCCTAATATTACATTAGCCTCACCCATATCTTTCATATCGAAACTAGATGAAAGAAAGGATTTTGTTTTGATAACAATATCCAGACAAGTACCAAATATGAGCATGTCATCTACATATAAACATATGATCACATGTTCTCCACACACAGTTTTAGTGTAAACACATTTATCAACTTCAGTTGTGGTGAAGCCATCTTCGACTAAGGTTCTGTCGAATTTTTCATGCCATTGTTTTGGTGCTTGTTTTAAACCATATAACGACTTAAGGAGTTTGCATACTTTGTTTTCTTGACCTGAAACTATACATCCTTCGGGTTGATTCATGTAGATTTCTTCTTCTAAGTCACCGTTCAAAAAGGCGGTTTTAACAACCATTTGGTGAATAACAAGTTTATGGATAGAAGCCAAAGCTATTAAAACTCTAATAGAAGAAATTCTTGTTACTGGAGCAAAGGTATCAAAATAATCAATGTTTTGTTTTTGAGAAAAACCTTTTGCTACTAGTCTTGCTTTGTATTTATCAATAGACCCATCAGGGTTATATTTTCTTTTGAAATCCACTTGCATCCTATTGATTTTGCCCCAGGTGGTAAATCAACTAAGGTCCAAGTGTTACATTTGGAAATTGAGTCTATTTCAGTTTTAATGGCTTCTTTCCAAAATTTCGACTCAGAAGAAGAAGTTGCTTCAAAAAAGGTTTCTGGATCTTTTTCGATTAGATAAGTGTAAAAATCATTTCCGAATGATGTTTCTTTTCTTGGTCTTTTACTTCTCCTTAGTTCTTGATACGGTTCCTCATGAGTTTCATCATTAGTACTTGCTAATGGTTGTTTAGATATACTATCATGTTTCAAAGGAAAAACGTTTTCAAAAAACTCAACATTTTTAGTTTCTACGATAGTATTATTATCTAGAACATCACTTTTCACAACAAGGAATCTATAAGCAGCGCTGTGTTCTGCATATCCTATAAAAACACAATCAGAGGTTTTGCAACCAATTTTTCTTTTCTTAGGATCAGGCAACATAACTTTAGCTAAGCACCCCCACACTTTTAAATATTTTAAGTTAGGTTGATAACCTTTCCACAGTTCATAGGGGGTCTTTCCGGTTTTCCTATGAGGAGTTCTATTTTGTATAAAACATGCAGTTAATATAGCCTCACCCCACAAGTTAGTTGGCGCATTAGAACTTATTAACATGGCGTTCATCATCTCTTTCAATGTCCTATTTTTCCTTTCGGCTATGCCATTAGATTCAGGTGAATAGGGGGGAGTTGTTTCATGTATTATACCTTCCTTTTCACAAAAATCATTAAAAGATATGTATTCTCCTCCACGGTCGGATCTAACTCTTTTAATCTTTCTATCTAATTGATTTTCGACTTCAGCTTTATATGAAAGAAAAGCTTCAAATGCTTCATCTTTTTGTCTTAATAGTGATGACAACCTACCATGGGCTCGCTGTCCAATTTTAATTGCTCTAATTTTATTTTAAGTTGTAATAAAATGTGAGGGCAGAACTTTGATTTAATTAGGCCCAACACTTAAGTTTATTTTATTTGGTTGAGTGTTCTTTTTATGTGTGGAGCATGGGCTGCTAGTAGTATAGGCTGCCAGCTTGGTCTTTGCTATTGTTTGGTGTGTTTTTAAGTTGATTATTCTTCAATAAGAGAGTGACATTGTACCCATTTCAATCCTAATTTTCGTTCTCCACTATGCATGCTTCAGCACACACTTTAAATGGAAGCACTTGTGGATTTGTCTTCTTGCAAGATTCTTCTTTTGGAATGTCATCCACAACCTTCTTAATATTAATATCATCAAAATCAGGAAAAATGTTAGGATTATAACAATATTCTATAACAACATCTTTATCCTCTATTTCTTTTTCTCTCAATTCCTGTTTCTTTTCACTCTCTATTTCTTTTTCTTTTTCTTTTTCTTTTTCTTTTTTAATCTTTTCTCTCAATTTTTTTTGATCATCTCTCACCTCACTTGGACTCAAAGGAGCCAATACAATACGTTTTCCATGATGAACAAAATAATACTTGTTGGTACGCCCTTCATGATTGGCATTTTTATCAAATTACCAAGGCCTTCCCAACAAGAGATGGGTAACCTCCATAGGAACTACATCACAAACAGCCACATCCTCATATTTACCAATTGAAAAAGAAATTTCTACTTGTGCATCAACAATCATCTCAATATCATTAACAAGCCATTGAAGCTTATATGGTTTGGGATGTGGTTTAATTTCTAGTTGGAGTTTGGAAACCAACCTTGTGCTGGCAAAATTGGTACAACTTCCACCATCAATAATAAGGGAACATACCTTTCCTTGTATGAGGCATCTTGATTGAAAGATATTCTCTCTTTGAGTTGTATCATCCTCCTTCACAAAATTTTCCAACAAACTCCTCACCGAGAGTAGTTCACCGCTAGGAATTTCTTCTTCATTCATTTTCTTTAAGAACTCAAGCAATAAAAATGGTACACAAAACCAGAAATTGCTTGATCAAAGGTCCAAATCGAACCTTGCTCTGATTACCAAATGATAACAGACTAGGTGTGGAATTTGGCCATTTCTTTTTTTTTCAATAGGAAGTCTAGTTGTTTCTTATTTTTTTGTATTTTTGGGTTTATGATGGAAGAAAATGGGAAAGGAAACTTGAAAATTTCGTGGTCTTTGTAGAATGGCACTTATGCTCAAACTAGTTATTAATTGTTGTGAATTTGGTGAAAGAAATGGAATGAAAGGAAAGGGGCGCCACCTTGTCTAATCCAAGACTAGGATAAGCCTATGAGTGAGGATCGCCACAAGAAACCTGGTTTCTTGATAAGATCAGATAATGGTTCAATCCAGAACCAAAGAGCAAAAGCTCTCAATTTCACACAAAGTGATTTTTGGCTAAAATTCTTGTTATTTTCCATTGATTTTGATGAAAACATATATAGGAAAGAACATTAGGATCTGATGTGCTACAAGAAAGAGAAAGTTTACAATAATGAGCATTAGTGTTCCTTGAATATGTAACTCCTTCTTTTATTTGCTTTGTCTTCTCATAATGCCTTGCTTGAATTTGTAACTCCTTCTTTTAATTGCCTTGTCTTTTCTTTATGACTTGGAGTTTAAAAAAACCAAAAGACTCCCTAGCATCCAAAGTTGATTATTCTTCAATAAGAGAGTGACATTGTACCCATTTCAATCCTAATTTTCGTTCTCCACTATGCATGCTTCAGCACACACTTTAAATCAACTTAAAAACACACCAAACAATAGCAAAGACCAAGCTGGCAGCCTATACTACTAGCAGCCCATGCTCCACACATAAAAAGAACACTCAACCAAATAAAATAAACTTAAGTGTTGGGCCTAATTAAATCAAAGTTCTGCCCTCACATTTTATTACAACTTAAAATAAAATTAGAGCAATTAAAATTGGACAGCGAGCCCATGGTAGGTTGTCATCAAATAGAAACACCTTAGTGTATCGCGAAAAATCATCTATAAACGTTACATAATAATTTTTTCCGCCCCTAGTTGGAGTTTGTTTTAAATCTCCTAGGTCCGTATGAATTAAACTAAGCAGTTCAGTTTCACGATGTACTGGGGGACACGATTTCTTTGTTAACTTGGTTTCGACACATATATCGCATTTACTATGTTGATTATCACTAGTCGAAATCATGCCAAGACGTTGCAATTTAATAACATACTGAAAGTTAATATGACCTAGTCTAGCATGCCACATATTATAAGAGTCAATCAAGTAAGCAGAAGTCGAAACATTGTTATTGAAATCAAAAGTGTTGAGTACAAAAAGTCCATGATCATAATATCCCTTTCGAACAAAAATGTTGTTCTTGGTAAGAACAATCTTATCAGATTCAAATGTTACTTTGATACCATGCTTCAGCAGAACTCCAACAGAGATCAGGTTTGCCCTTATGTTAGGCACATGAAGCACATTTGTGAGAGCCAGAGTTTTTCCCGATGTGAGCTTGAGAAGAACTTTTCCTTTCCCCACAACTGGGGCTGGATGTGAGTCACCCAGATAGATATTTTCTTCTCCTTCCCCTACGGCAGTGTAGGAGGTAAAAACTTCTCTATTAGCACAGATGTGCTTGGTGGCTCCAGAATCCACCACCCATTTGTTCACATCAGTTGCCATGTTGACCAGAGAAACGACAGCAGCAATGACTTCGTCATCCTCATTATCATCTCCACCAGCATCAGCCAAGTTGCCGTTAGCCTTAGGAGGATTGTCATTTCTCGCCCTATGCCTGCATTTAGGTGCATAGTGTCCTGGCTTTCCACAAACAAAGCAGTATCCTCTTTTCTTGAACTCAGTGCTATGAGTACCAGGATAATGATCATTGTTCCTTTTGTGATACTTTTGATTAGATGATTTCTTGGGATCGTACCTTTTATTTGGAGAGACTGGTTTGCCTTTGTCGAACCTTGAAGGGTTGTTCATCACCATGTTTGACCGTGAAGCCATTGATTTCTCCTTTGTCTTGTTACTCTCTTTTCGGTTGGTATCTTCGATGATGATATGAGTCAACAGCTCGTTCAGTGACAATTGTTTGTGTTTGTGCTTCAGTTGTTGCTTGTAGTCCTTCCATGATTCTGGCAGCTTCTCAATCAGAATACCTGCAATGAACTCGTCAAGGAGAACTATGTTTTCAGCCTTCATTTCCTTTAGTAATTTGTGATACTGGTTGATTTGAGTTTTGATTTCGCCAGTTTCACTCATGACCCAATTGTAGTAGTTGCTGATGACAAATTTCTGCTTGCTTGCATCTTCAGCGGTGTATTTGAGAATCATTGAATCCCAGATCTGATTAGCTTCCTTGTAGGTGCAGTAGATGTCGAACAATTCGTTGGAGAGGGTGCTGAGAATTGTGTGACGACACACTTTGTTGGCATGGGTCCAAACTTCGACCTGTTTGGGAGTAGCAGGTTCGACAGGTTTGGAGTCAGTAAGAGCAGCTGCAACTCCGTACATGTCAAGAAGGGAACTCACGCGTTCCTGCCACCTGCGAAAATTTTGGCCTGCGAAGACCTCAATTTTAGAGATGTCAGGGAAAGGTTTCGCATAAGTTATCGGGACAGCAGAAGGGATGATAACAGTGCTGTTGTTGTTGATGGGAGCAGCGTTATCATCGTTGTTGATTGCGTCAGCCATAATAAATTCTTCAGATTGTTGTCGAAATTGCTGATATGGCTGTAGTCGAATTATGCTGACTGCAGTCGAAGTGCAGTAGTAAAGTTTCGACTGATGCTGTTGAGTGGCAAGGACTGCTGCGAACCAAGTGAGCAGAAACGGAAGCTGTCAAAGTCGAAGTAGCTGCTGTCGAATTGTTCTGATGCTGTCGAAAATGAACCTGCAAACACAAAATTGTTAGATAAACAACCGGAGGCGTCTAGCGACTGCCCTGAAGAATTTATTCGCCTCTACTGCGCAAATTCCCCGAGGTACAACCGGGTCTTCTCAATCGCAGTAGTGAAAGAGGTATCAGAACTAGCAAGAAGAACTGGATATTAACAGGAGAGCAACCCAGAGCTCTTTTTCAAGAAATGTGGAAAATGGATTTTCAGATGTGTTTTCAAGTGCAACTCGAAATTGTTTATATAGGCTTTAAGAAAAATAGCTGTTAGAGACATAGGCTCCAGCAATCAATAGCCAGTCAAAAACCGTTTCGAAAATCAATTGTAATCAAAATGTTTAACTCTGCGGTTACGGAATAAATGGGTTTAAAAGAAAAGAAGTCGTTAAAAGAAACTGACAGTTACAAAATAAAGGGAATTAAGTTTCAGTTTTCGACCAAATCTTTTCACCAGTCAGTTCGACCAACTTTCAGTTTTCGACCAGATTGTTTTGCCAATCAGTTCGACCAACTTGCAGTTTTTCGACCTGAGCTTTCCGTTACGAAATGTTTCATAAAACATTTCGACCCATGATTGGGCGTATACGGATAGGCTGATAAAAGTAATATTTCATTTAATAAAAATAGTACAAAGCCAGTCGAGCGCGCAGGGGGGGGGGAATCGAAAGATTCGCATTGATCCAAGCCATGTTGGTCCCTGCTTGTGCGCGCGAGGAAGTCCCTTCTAGTTGCTTGTTTACTAGCTCTCATTAAGCTTTAGTATATGAAGACTTTGGTGAATCCAAAGCCAAGCAATGTGGGACTTCTCACTTTTGAAATATCTTTTTATTTCCAATAAAATACAACAGGTAACACACCACTCAGTGCTATGTTAGAATGACCTGTTGTAGCAGGTTGGTAACTTGCTATAGTAGGTGCCAGTTTAGTGTCTTTGATGTCAGTGTGACCTGTTGTAGCAGGTTGAGGCTTTTCTTCTATTATATCATATTGGCTCAACAAACGTTGGACCGAAACATGATATGATAGACTTATCATATCCCGTCTCTTTATTCTGACCACCAAATAGACCCTAAAGATTGTTGCTAAGCTTGAGATGTCTTACCCCCCCCCCCCCCAAGTTATCTAGATCTGTAAATTATGCCAATACAAACTTGTTCTGATCGGGTTACAAGAAGAAGTGTACTTCAAGACAGTGAATGGAGAAGAATGCAATTGTGCCTTTAGTTATGATAGAAGACAATGGTGGTGGCCACCTGCTAGATATTCTGATGCTTTAGTAGGTAATCGAGGGGAATTGTATGGATAGAGTGAAAGCATATCATATTTTTAGGTACTCATTTGTATATATAGTGGTTACATTGGGCTTCTGTGATAGCGGCTCATTATCCCATTAATTAACAAAGTTAGATCTTTTTTTTAAACAAAGGATAGAGCCTCGTTAAAACCTTCTGATGCAAAACCCTCCTTAGAGATAAAAACATTTAGAAGGAAAGAGTACTCCCCCCGATTTCATTAAAACAAAACAAAAATTACAAAAAGCAAGGGGGGACATAAACCAAAACCCTTGCACAGAATTAATTCTTAAAACGAAAATAAGGAAGAGCAACCCTATTACGATGAAAATCATCCCTGATAAAATTGGGAGTACTGTTCCACCACTGAAACCCGGACAAAGTGACCCCATGAGACGCTAGTTTATCAGCACAATGGTTCCCTTCCCTATAAACATGAGAACAAAAGAAAGACATGGACTTTAGAGTGTCCATGCAGTTACGCCAGTGAATGCGGAGTTTCCAAGGAACAATGGAGTCCGAGGAGAAAGCCATAATAGCAAGCTGCGAGTCACTTTCAATCCAAAGACGAAGCCAACCTTTCTTATAGGCCACCTCAATGGCAACTATGACACCCACTAATTCCGCATGAAGCGCGTAATTAATACCAAGGGGGAGGGCAAAACAACCAAGAGAGTCAGCATTATTATCACGAAAAATGCCCCCACAAGCAGCTAAACCAGGAGAGCCCCTAGCAGCGCCATCAGTATTACATTTCACCCCAGAGTAGGGAGAAGACTTGCAAAGAACTTCGATCATGTTATGAGCCTTGCGAGGTTTACCAGCCACCGAAAAAGCCTTAAGAACTGCAAAGTCCTGCATAGAGGCAGAGGTGGAGCCCTTGCTAAGAGTACCCGAAAGATTCACATTAGCAGTAATCAAATTTTTCAGGAGCGTGGGCACTGTCTTTTTATTATCAAAGCGAAGCTTATTTCGAGCATGCTAGATAGCCGAAAAGTCAGTTGCTCATGATAGTGTAGAGCCAAGTTGTAAGCAAAACTCTCTTCGTACGACGACCAAATTGTATATGTTAGTTAAATCTATAGAAATGTCAATATGCTCAACGTGAATACGTGTGCTTTACTGCTATTGCTTGGGAGTGAAATCCTTTGTACGTAACATTTCATATTTTTTATACATTGATATTCAAAGAAATTTAGGAGTCAGATATGCGTTTTAAATCAACGCGCACGTCTTGATATGGGACTCGCTTGCGGCCGAGTTTTAAAGCCCGCAAGGCGAGTCCAGTTAGATTGTTTCTCTTAGATATGACTTCGTCGAGTTACCTTGTGTATGGAGCTTACCGAAGTCACTTTAGTATCCTTGATTGATGCGTGATGTTGTCGAATTTAGTATCCAAGGTGGGGGTTATAGAGCCACTTGTGACCTCAGTGCCTAGCGATTATTGTATTAGTGTGATAATAATTCCTCGAAAGCTTAATACTTGGACCATATTGAAGATCATAGCAAACTTTATGATGGGTTTAGGGTAGAGACTGTCGATTAGGGTAGAGCTAGTTATAACATTATAATCTCGTTTGTCAAAAAAAAAACATTATAATGTCTGTGTAGACAAGTTTCATTCTACCTATATTTATTTTTAACTAGGATTTTACCTGGGTATACGCACGAGTGATATTGTATGGTCGGTGTATTGTCATGAAGTCATAATAGTAATTTGGAAGATAATCATAAGTTGTGAACAATGTCCAAAATGTATGATTTGAAATTCAAAGTGGAAAGAGATAGGTATTATGTCATATAAGATACAAATGAAAATTATATTGAGTCGAAGAAAATAAAGGAGATTGACAATCAGAATTACATTGATCAATAATAATGTATTTGGACATTAGAGGTAAAATATGCATCCCCGTTGACACTCCCGTTTGCATACTCGTTGGCACTCCCGTTGGCGCTCTCGTTACCTCTCTCGTTGCCACTCCCGTTGCAGCACCCATTGTCAGTCTCTCGTTGCCGCTCCCGTTGTCACATGTTAACTCATATTATTCTATATGAATTAATATTAATTAAATCATATTCGTTTAATTACAAGTAAGTTATTTTGTAAAGTTTGGTAGTGGCTAAATTTGTATTTTTATAATTCTTGGTGGTTAAATTGATTGGTTTTAATATTTTTAATTGTGAGATAATAGTAAATAATAAATTTTAGACGGAGTACTAAAAATGAAGAAACAAAATCGGTATCTTCTTATGATATTAATAATGGAGTAAAAGGTAAAATATGCAGTCCCGTCGCTCTCATTCCCTCTCTTGTTGGCACTCCCATTGGTACTCTCGTTGGCGCTCTTGTTCCCTTTCTTGTTGGCACTCTCGTTGCCGCTCTCGTTGCCAATCTCGTTGTCAGTCTCTCATTGCCGCTCCCGTTGCCACATGTTTTCTCTTTTTTCTGTATGATTTAATATTACAATTGTTAGTGGTTAAATTGATTGATTTTATTTATTACATGAAAAATTGATTGATTTTAGTAGTTTTAATAGAGTGATAATAGTAAATAGTAAATTTTAAATTATTTAATTATTGAGTGTGATATTAATTTAATAATTTATTTTTTTGGAATAAATAATTTTGAAACTATTGTTAGAGGTATGGTTTTTTTTGACAATTGGTAGTAGTTAAATTGATTAATTTTAGTAGTCCGAGTAAATTATAGAAATAGTTAAATAAAGGCTTAATTACAGTTTTGGTCCCCCTATTATGACCAACTCACGATTTTGGTCCCTAAAGTTTTAATTTGACGATTTTGGTCCCCCTATTTTCCCAATTTGAAAAATCAAGGTCCCCTACCCCAATTTTGACTCAGTTTGACTCACTCATCCTACGTGGCAGTCCACGTAGACTGCCACGTAGGCGCACCCCCCACCCCCACCCCCCACCCCCACCCCTTCTTCTTCCTCGTGAACCCCCTCCCCCTTCACTGTTCCCCCTCCCACCGTGAACCCCCCTCCCTCCCCTCCCCGTCGCTCTCGCTCTCCCTCCCCTCCCCGTCGCTCTCGCTCTCCCTCCCCTCCCCGTCGCTCTCGCTCCCCCTCCCCGTCGCTCTCGCTCTCCCTCCCCTCCCCATCGGTCTCTCTCCCCCTCCTTCGTCGCCTCCCTTCGCAGATCTCTCCCTCCCCTCATGCGTCGCTCTCCCTCCCCTCCTCTCTCTCTCTCCCTCTCTCCCTCTCTCTGCGCGAAGATCTCTCTCTCTCTCTCACTCTCGCAGATCGCAGATTTGCGATCCTCTCCTCTCCCCGTCGCGTCGCTCTCGGTGGTGGGTTGGGGTGGGGTGGGGTGGGGTCGGTGGTGGGTTGGGGTGGGGTCGGTGGGTTGGGGTGGGGTGGGGTCGGTGGGGTGGGGTCGGTGGTGGGTTGGGGTGGGGTGGGGTGGGGTCGGTGGTGGGGGGGGTGGGGTGGGGTGGGGGGGTGTGCCTACGTGGCAGTCCACGTGGGCTGCCACGTAGGATAAGTCAGTCAAACTGAGTCAAAATTGGGGTGGGGGACCTTGTTTTTTCAAATTGGGAAAATAGGTGGACCAAAATCGTCAAATTAAAACTTTAGGGACCAAAATTGTGAGTTGGTCATATTAGGGGGACCAAAACTGTAATTAAGCCTTAAATAAATTATGTTTTTAGTAAAAAAAACTAAAAAACAGTGATTTTTTATGGAAAGAAAAATTGAAAAAAAAAACCAAAAAAAAGATGGTTTTAAAATTTGCTGTTTTTTTCCTTTTGTTGCGTCAGTTGCAGCTTCTGATTGCAGTTTTCAGTTTTTTGTCCCTCACTTTTTTGTCTCTCTATCGTTGCCATTCCCGTGGCCTCTTCCGGTGGCGCTCTCGTTGCCACTCCCATTGGCGCTCTCGTTGGCACTCCCGTTGGCATTCCTGTTGGCATTTTACTCTTTTTTAGTAATTATAAAATAGTTATTTGGTAATTTTTTGTAGTGCTTAAATTGATTGATTTTAACAAAAGTAGTTAAATTGATTAGTTTTAGTAGTTATTTTGTATTTTTTGATAGGGGTTAAAGTTTTTTTACAATTCTTTTTTTGACAATGGATAGTGGCTAATTGATTTCTAGTGACTAATTATTTTATTAGTTTTAGTAGTTTGAGTAGATTATAAAAATAGTGAAAATTGATTTATAGTGACTAATTGTTTTTATGAAAATATTGACAACCGTTTTTTAAAAAAGAAATTAAAAAAAGCAGTGTATAATTTTTTTAAAAAATCAGTTTTTTTTAAAAAAAATTGAATTTAAAAAAAAACTGTATTGATAGCGTGTCAGAAACGTCACTGTAGCGGGTACTGTAGCGCGTTAGAAACGTCACTGTAGCGCACTGTAGTGATACTATAGCATTTTGTCTTTATGGGGTAAATTGTCTATTTTACCTCTAAATTGTGACAAATGTCAAAATTTGTTAATGTCTTAAAATGTGCTGAGATATATTTTGATTATTCAGGATTATATAGAAAGTTGAAAGTAGATAAGTATAGTTGCATTAACCGATGACACAGATTTCATTAGATTCTTTTTTTTGGTTACACGATTTCATTAGATTCTAATATTACATGCACGAGAGAATCTATTCCGGTTATGTTATAACACACAATTTACCATTCTAATTTTGTGTTTTTTGTCGGATTTGGTGATTTTAATTTTTTCGAGATAAAACAATATTTTTATATTATTCCGGCGTAGGGGTGGGCTACATTTTTTGGGGTATAAAAAGGTTAGGAGCCCCCAGGAAATTAAATCCAACTTCCCTTTCTTTCTCTTTCTTTCTTCCAACAAAATCGCCATCGCTGAAAGAAACTCGATCATTCTGTCTTTTTCACAATCATAAACCCAAAATCACCATAATACACAAGAACCCTGTACAATACATCTCGTGATTCACAATAATTCATCTCGTGATCCCTTTCCATTTCCGCATCCTCTTTAAATCTCGTTCACGCTCCAATATTCGTGGCTTATTATCCAACCACCATTTCTATCAACTTCCAATGCCACAATTTCTTAATTCACATAACACGATATCGTATTCATATCAACCGCAGATTCAGAAATAGAAACTAATTAACCGTTCCAAGAATTTGGGCGTGCGTGTAAATGGAATTGACTGAAACCATCGAGAAGAAGAAAGCGAAGGCGAGACCGTTGGAAGAGGAGATAGAGAAAGTGGAAAATGATAAAATGAATAAGCAGCAAACGACGTCGTGTTCTAGATCTTCTTCTTCATCTGATGTTGTTGGATCTTCTTCTTCATCTTCGTTCGAAAGAGAGTATGAGGTTCTGACCTTACATGATCGGTTGAAATCATCGAGAGGAAGCAGATTCGATTTAATAGCGAAAGAGTTGGGACTCAACGGTGGTTGGAAAAAAAAGTTCAGTCGTAGAGCGCTTCTACATGGATGGGTTATTGATCCCAATAACAGGTTTGTCGACTCCCCCTCTCTTTCTTCTTTCTCATTTTTTGTTTTAATTTTAATCCGTTTTAATTAACTAACTGATTGGTGCTAATTATTGAGTGAGTTGAAAGCTTAATTACTATTTTTAGTTACTTAATTACTGACATAATGGAAAAAAAATAGTATACTAACAAAAATAGGAAAATAAAGGAAAATAATATATTAATGAATTATGAATACTATGGGTATGACAATAAAGGTTATCTGTAATTATGAGCCTTAAAAAAAAATTGAATACTATGGTTATGATTGGTTTGTGGTGATCGTGGATTGAAATGGCGGCAAGTTTGAATGAAGAGTCATTCCTAATCATAATTAATTCCATGCATATTCGTGGCATGTGCTGTTTTTCTTACTTGGTCCCGCAATTTATGTGATATGATCGCTTCTGTTCTCCATCACTACACCTATTAAGGCTTATCTTAATTATTACCCATCATCTTTGAATTTGATTTTGGTTTTGTTAATTGGCGTTTTAAATATTTTTAATCGCGTGGGTTATAGTAATGAAGGTCAGTCCGTTAAAGGGATGGATCTCCGATACTTTGAAGGATTAGTCTCTATAGTCGCCATGGAGGATACTTAAGTTTTCCAAAAAAATTGAAGAGTATATATATATACAAAAGTTTTGATACTTTAAAATACTTGTTGTGTTAAATATAAGAAAAAATGAAACGTACAAAATACTAATAATAATAATAGCAACAGATACATAAAATATTTGGATTTTATCGTATGTATCGTCTATCTTATACTTGATACAACAAGTACTTGAAAGGAGTTGAAGTCCACAAAATATATATGGTGAGCTCTATGGTAGATCTAGGACCCGAGATCAGGGAGTTCAATATGCAATTGAGTGCAAGCTTAAGGGTACTAGTGTAAATTTAAAATTTTAGGGGTTTGAAAAAAAATTATATTGGGGAAAATAGATTATTTTTATCAGGGGGTTCAGCTGGACCCCAGTCCTACACAATCTGCCACTAGGTGAGCTGGTTAAGACTATATTTGGAAAAAAGTAGCAAATAGTGGATAAGCTAGTAGTGGATAACTGATGAGACTTTTAATACAGTAGGTTGTAAGATTTTAATACATGGATCAGATTTTCCCAATTCCATTGTCTGAACCAATTACAATTACTCGGTTTTGGATTGATTCAGATTTTATGCAAAAGTCAATCCAAACCAATTTAATATTACCCCAAGAGCACTTGGATAAAATGGTAGGGGTCTCTTCCAACTTAACCAATGTCCTGGGTTTGAATCCAGCCTTGGGAGCAGTAGTGTTAAATCTCTTGAGGGAGAGTTTTACCGCCCATTGTGGTCCTACCTGGCTCGAGGGATTAGTCTCTGTAGTTGCGCGCAGAGGATACCCTGTTTATACCAAAAACTAATTTAATAATAGACGAGTTGATCCGAATTGGGCTCACAGGTCGTGCACTAAAATGTTAATTTTTTAAAATATAAAAACTAAACTTTTTGGTAATATTACAATTACAACACTTCTAAATAGCCAAAATATTCTAAAATTTAAAAGCTACCCATAATCAAACTCAACCCATTAATAATCTTTCATGTATTAAAATCTTACAACTTAATCATAAATTATTAAAGGTAAAAATTATAAGCAATTAGCATGCCGCGCTTCTAAAATTACAAAAATACTTTTTTTTTGATAAGCAATGTTAGTGGGGGTGGGGGAATGTTAGTTTCCGGGAGTTGAACTCGGGACCTCCTTCTTGCGCTCATTTGGTGCACTCCTTCGATATCCCTTAGCTCGCCAACTAAGCTATCTACTTGGGATAAAATTACAAAAATACTATAAGTTAGTATAGATTAGTTCACGTTTGCAGGTTTATTTTTTAAAATCCGTTGCCCGAACAAAATTACTATGAGTTGGTTCACACAAAAAATTGCTCGAGTAAAACAAATTGGTTTGGATTGAATTCTGGGTTGATTTAGATTTGCTCAAACCATTGAACACCTTATATGAGCTTATAACGGATAATAGATAAGCTAGATGAAAACGAAAGAAGTGTTTAGTAAAATTAGTGGTTGAACGAACTAATAAATATTTAATTAATGTTTAAACTTATTTTTTGTGGAATGCTTAAATTTATTTAATCAATATAAAATTTGACAAAATTTTTATAAATTATTATTATTATAAATTTATGGTAATTAAACTAATTATTAAGATGTTTATAAGTTAAATTCTAAAATTAATATTTTACTAATCTAATTTATTTATTTACTTGTTTCTACAAAAAGATTTCATATTAGTTCAAATATTATATATATGGAACTCGGGGCGTGGGGTTGAGCGGTTGGGGCTCATCCTCCATTAACCAATGGTTGGGGGTTTGATTCCCGCTATGGGTATGGAGCAGCGTTAAATACCTCGGGTCAGCTGTCCCACCCATCGAGGTGCCTACAATCCAACGATGAGACTAGTCACTGCGGTCGGCGGTGGATACCCTGGGTAAAACCAAATATATATATATATATATATAGGCTAAATAGCACTTTTAATCCTTTATCTTTGCTCCAGATTTCACTTTGGTCCTTTATCTTTTTTTTGGTCCGTTTTGGTCCCTCGTGTTTCATTTTCGTTTCATTTTGGTCCCTCACGTTAGTTTTGGTTAACGGACGCCACGCTGGCAGTTAACTGCTGACGTGGCGCCTCAAATTCATTAACTGACGTGGCAAAAATATATTATTTAATTCTTAATTAAATTACACATCATAAAAACAAATAACAAATTAACATTAAATCAAAACGAAATCAAGCACCCAAACATACTGTTCATCATCATCACCAAACCCAGATTTCATCTTCTTCCAGCCCTCAAACCCAGATTAAAAACGATTTCTCAGCAATAAAATCAAAAACAATAAAATCAAAAACGATTTCTCAGCCACGATTTCCCAGCAACGATTTCATCTTCTTTCTCAGGAACGAAACCCAACAAATCGAAACCCAAGAACGAAACTCAGCAAAACGAAACCCAGGAACAAGAACGAACCAGAAAAAGGAACAAGAACGAACAGGAACAAATCTGGGTTGTTCTTCGTTGTTCTTCTTCGTTAATCAAATCTGGGTTTTTTGTTGTTGTTCTTCGATTCTTGCATTTTTTCTGGGTGTTTTGCTGGGTCACGCTGCAGATCTGAGTTGCAGATCTGGGTTTTCTACTGAATCACGCTTTGTTTCATTTTGGTCCTCTATGTTTTTGTTTGGTTTCATTTTGGTCCCTCTCAGTTTTTATTTTGATTCACTTTGGTCCCTTTCAGTTTCTTTTAAATATGGATTTCTGAGTTTGATGTATCTTTGTTTGCTTGAGTAATTATGTGTAATTGTGTTTGAATTCTAAGTTGTATTTCAAGAAGAACAACGAAGCGATTTCCAGAAGAACAACGAAGCGATTTCCCATAAGTTTTAACTGCTAAACTGTTTTTTTTTCGTTTTCGTTTAAGAAACTTTTAAAAAAAATCTCTCATTCATCAATTTCATTTCCAGATCTGAAATATCTTTTTTCCCTTCAATCTTTGTCTTTATTCACGTTTTTCTAAAACGAAAACGGTGGAAAAAGAACCCAGATTGAAGAACAACGAAGTAAACTTTGAAGAAACGCAGATCTGGAGGAAAAACGAAAAACGCAGATCTGGAGGAAAAACGAAATAAACAACGAAGAAGCTCCCGAAGTAAACGAAGTAAACGCAGATTGGAACAACGAAGAACAAGATATGGAGGAACGCAAATCTGTTTGATTTTTATGTTTCTAGTTTTTTGTTAATTGCTGAACTGCTTTTATGAACTATGCTTTTAATTGTTTTAATTGTTAATTGTTTGATTTTTATGTGTTTGTTAGTTGTTTGTTTATCTGTGCTTCAGCTTGATGTTGTTGTTTTAATAATAGTTTTATTTATATGTGTAAATAATAGTTTTGGTTTTAAAAACTTAATTGCTGATGTGTAAGAATTAAATAATATATTTTTGCCACGTCATTTAATGAATTTGAGTTGCCACGTCAGCAGTTAACTGCCAACGTGGCGTCAGTTAACCAAAACTAACGTGAGGGACCAAAATGAAACGAAAATGAAACATGAGGGACCAAAACGGACCAAAAAAAAGATAAATGACCAAAGTGAAATCTGAAGCAAAGATAAAGGACCAAAAGTGCTATTTAGCCATATATATATATGGGAGCATATCAAGTGAGAACTAGTGTTCTTACCCTAAAAAATGAGAACTCTTAATTGTAACCGTCAGATTAAAATTAACGGTTCAGATTACGTCATTAATTTCAAGATCTTGTGTGATTTTCAATTAATAAGAAAACAATCACACAAGATCTTGAAATTAATGACGTAATCTGAACCGTTAATTTTAATCTGATGATTACAATTAAGATTTCTCATTTTTCAGAGTAAGAACTAGTTCTCACTTTTTTTTTGATAAATACTAGTTCTCACTTGTTACGCTCCATATATATATATATATATATATATATATATATATATATATATATATATATATATATATATATATGACATGACATCAATTTTTTTAAAGAAAAGAATGTTAATTGTTCGACAGAAACAAGAGGAGAGAAACAAACTTTTCTACAAGGAAAAATTGCACTAAAAGACATATGAAAAGAAAGATAATGATCATATAAATTGATGTTGAAAAGCCAAGAAAAAACTAGTTTTTAGAAGTTTTTATTTTGTTTAACAGGGGATAGAAAAGAATCTTATTAAAATAATGCGGGTGAAAATAACCAAAAAGTGGTACTCTATTAGCTATAAGCCTATAAGTGAAACACAGCTAAAAGTAGCGTTTGAAAAAAGACAAATCGTTACTCTAAAAATGGTATACACTAATGATAGTTAAATACATTTAATTTTTTAAGCTTTTTATCGGCGTATAAGACTTATTAAATTGAGCCTAAATAAAAGTAGAGAAGAGGTGTCAACTTTAGTTCTAATTATTTGTGCTTTAGAACTTGAGATCTATATTTTAGACATTTGCTTTTTTGTCGACATCTATCTTTTAGTGTTAGATACAAAATTAGAACCAAAATTGACACTAGAAGATAGAAACTTAGATACAAATTAGAAACAAATTTGACACTAAAAGATAGAAACAAATTAGACTTTTGCTTTTTTGTCGACGTCTATCTTTTGTTATCTAAACAAATCTCAGATACAAAATTCTGACTCTGATAGGAATCTGGGTTGGCCCGAGTAAGACGAGAAGCCCAAATTGTAGGTGCTTCGAGGGCCGAGAAGCCCAATTTGACTTAAGTAGAAACTTGAAATATTTTAATTTTAATTATTAATAACTAAAATTATCTTTTTAAGTTTAATGACTATAAACTTTTTTTGACAAAGACTATAAACTTAAAGTATAAACAAACTTTGCATATTTTCTTTAACCAAAAAAACTTTGCATATTTTTAAAATATATTTTAGGCAACATTTTTTTGAGGTTTTTTAACTTAATTTAAAGCTTTAAATTTTTTCTTTTATTTTCTCTGAAAAGTCCTTGTAGCTCCAAAATGCAACATCATTAATCTTTTTTCGAGTTTCCATCCAATTCCATTTTTAAAAAACTTTGTATCCATTTATATGCTTAGGTGTCAATTAAGATGTCTATATCGCCACTTAATTAAAATACATGTCATTTTTTATTTATATTCTATTAATTAAAATTTGTAACTAAAATATATAAAAAATAGGAAGTAGTTACTAAAGTTTGTAACATCAATCTAATTAAATCTTAAAGTATTATAATAATAATAACTAGTCTTTTACTAAGACTAGTGAGGCAATTTCTTAAAATTATAGAGATTATTTTGACAAATCTCACAAATTTTAGGAATTATTTAGTGTTTTAATATACTTTAGAGATCAAATAAAAGAGATTGTATAGGAGCAGGAACTGGTTTTTTTTTTAGAATAGTTTAACTTTTATTTAACATTTATAACAAAAAAAATGTTGAAAAATCTAGGTGCAAAATTTAAAATTCTAGGTGGTCAGAATACAAATCCATAAAATATTTGTGAAGAGTTTTGATTTTGACGGTGTGCAAGTGCACACCCTCCAATAGAAGGGTTTAGATATGGTAAACATGTGTGATTATAAATCAGGTTCCAAAATCAGAATTAAAGTTTTATTTTTCCACACTATCTCCTCATCTCCACTCTCTCACAGTAGAATCACCACCACCCCTAGATCTCTCTGCTTCCTTGCCGTCTTTTTTTCTTTCTCTTGTTGGTCCACTCTCTCGTTGCTGCTATGAGCAGCGCTTCTTTCTCTTCACCTTAATTTAGTTATTTTTTTTACAAAATTTTGTGACTTAACCCCTTATACACTCCTTTTCATTTCATATATTGATTTGGTTTACTTATATTGATTTTTTGGTTTACTTTTTATTTACTTTAATTTTGTTTCCATTTGTTAGATGCACCCCATCCCAATTTACCATTTTATATTATTTTTTTAGTTTATTAATATTATTATTATTATTATTATTATTATTATTATTATTAAGGTTAAATATGTTTTTCATCCCTATAAATAGAACGAAATTTGTTTTTAGTCCATCTAAATTTTTTTGAGCACTTTTGATTCCTACATTATTTTTTGCTGGCACTTTTAGTCTCTGCTGTTACCACCATGTCATGTGACATTTTTTAATGTGCTGACATGCTAGGTTGGATGCCACGTCATTTAAATGTTCCATGTCAGCATACACGTAGGAAATAAAAAAAACAAAAATTAAAACAAAAATTAAAAAAGCAAAACCAAGTTCATCTTCTACCTCACATCATCCCTAATTCTGGAAATTAAAAAACAATACTCATCTTCTACCTGACCTTCACACTCGAACCCACAAATCCAATCCAATCGCTGTAATAGATTATCACAAAAGATGAAACACTCATAGAAAGCTCATGAAACACACATCTAATCAGATCCAAACCCACAAATCCAAATCCAAACCTTCACACTCATATCCAAGCCCACAAATCCAATCAGATTGAAACTCACCTTAACACCACTTCCACAATAGATGAAGCACGCATAGAAAGCTCGTGCTCGGAACGAAGAGATGATCACAAAGGTAAAGGAACCGAAAATGAAGATGAAGATTAATTGCTTCGAAAAAAATAGAACTGAAAAAAAAAACTATGGCTTCGACAACGAAGATGAATGACATCGACAATGGCTTCGAAAAGAACAGATCTGAAAAATGAAGATGAATGACTCCATTGAAGTCAATATTCCATTGAACATAATGATTCCAAAGAAGAAGAACTTGTTGATGATGAAGGGGAACAAGAACCAAACACGTGAGAGAAGGAGGGGGGAACCAAAGAAGAAGAAGAAGTTGTTGTTTTTTAATTTCCAGAATTATGAATGAGCGTGAGGACTGAGGAAGATGATCAGGGTTTTTCTTTTTTTTTTTTAATTTTAGTCTTAATTTTGTTTTTTAATTTTCTACGTGTACGCTGACATGTAGAGCTGTCAATTTGGGCCCGGCCCATTGGGCCGGCCCAACGGCCCGATTTTTTGGTTGGGCCTGGGATCTAAAATTAGTAGCCCAAAATCAACGGTATCTTTTTTGGCCTGGCCCGATGGGCCCGATGATAGTATTGGGCCGGGCCGGGCCGGGCCGATGGGCTTCGGGCCGGCCCGTTACTTTTTTGTTTTAGTTTTAAAATTTTAAAATATGGTCCAATAAAAAATGGAGCAATTTTTTAAAGTAAAAAAAAAAATAAAAAAGTAAATAAATTTTGTGTAAATCTCTAATATTCATCTGTTTGTGTAAATCTCTAATAAAAAAGTAAAGAAAATAGAGCAATTTTTTTAAGAAAATGAAGCAATTTTGTGTAAATCTCTAATATTTCTCTGTTTGTATTGTACCCGTCATGTCCAATGAAATAAAGGAAAAAGGTTAATTAAAGTTAGCAAGCACTAAAGTACTGCGAAATTGTAAACTACACCGTAGAAGTCATAAATTGTATCAGCTCCATATTTTAACGAGACATTAAAACTATTTTTGTCAAAATTCTAAAAAGTCAATTATTTGTGGCTCGTTGGGTTGGCCCATTGGGCTGGCCCGTTGGCCCATGGGCTGGTGGTGAGCGGGCTCGGGCCGTAAAATTTGCAGCCCATCAAAATATCGGGCCGACCCGGCCCGGCCCGTATACGCTGTTTGGCCCGATGGGCCGGGACGGGCGGGCCCAAACCCGGCCCATTGACACCTCTACTGACATGGAACATTTTTTTATCCAAACATGGAACAATGACGTGGCATCCAACCTAACATGCCAACACATTAAAAAATGCCACAGAGCCCATGCCATGTCGGTGCTGTTAGTGAAAACTAACAGCAGAGACTAAAAGTGCTAACGGAAAATAATGTAGGGACCAAAAGTATTCAAAAAATTTTAGAGAGACTAAAAACAGAATTCGCTATATTTATAGGGAACAAAAACATATTTAACCCTTATTCTTATTACTCACTTGTATTTTAATTAATTTTCAAAAGTGCACTTTCATCTAGCATTTTCAAAAAACATAAATCAAATTCGCATCCAAAATAGGGTGTGAGCAATTGTCACTCTAAATTTACCAAGTCGGTGTGACACAAGTGGTAAGTTGTTTGGGCCCCTTAAGAATTTGGTCAGGGGTTCGATCACTGGCCGGTGTGTATGGAGAGACATCGTTTGGGAGAGGTCAGCCCTTAAATGAACTCCAGTACCAAGAGGAATTAGTCTCCACAGTCGCCGTGGATGATAGCCTGGTTTACCCAAAATTATCACTCTACATTCAGCTCGTTTGATTATTGTGAACATCTTTAAGTTTCTAAGATACCATTGGTGGTGACGACTCTTTATTTATCTATTTGGTTATTACGAGCATCTTCCAATTTAAAAAACACTCAACAACAAAAAACACCAACAAAAAAATATTTTTTATACAAGAACTATGTAGCATTTGATTCTCTATCTCTGTCAAGAGCAAAAATAATTCTTTTTTGTTAAGTTGTTCTTTTCTCTAAATTTTTCATTTTCTTAATTTGTAATAAAATGGAAAAATAAATATCTTATAAAATTAACTTTTCTTTAACTATCTTAATTAAAAGATAACATTTCTTAGAAATGATTTCGTGTTGTGCTAATATCTTCCTCGCGCATAATCGACTCTTGAACCTCAAATCTGGTTTTCAAGGCCATCTCTTCTTTCAAAAGAATTTTTCAAAGTTTTCCTTAATAATTACATATTTATGGCGACTTTGTTAATCACGAGAAATCTCCTCACTACAACTTTCAATTACCACTCTACCTAAAGTTGGATATTAAGGTTTACTATCTAGCTTAAGAAAATTATTGATAAATGTCACGTTTCACATAATCGAAGACTAAATTGTTTGATGCTGACTTTGTTGAGAAATACAGGTTGTATCGGATATGGATAAAGTTCATATTGTTATCATGGGCAGTGTACTCATCTTTCTTCACCCCAATGGAGTTTGGATTTTTTCGTGGCCTCCCAGAAAATCTCTTTATACTGGACATCATAGGACAATTAGTATTTCTTGTGGACATTGTTTTACAATTCTTTGTTGCCTACCGGGAACAGCAGACCTATCGTATTGTCTGCAAGCGAACCTCTATTGCTTTGCGGTAAATTTCAATTTTAGTACTTATTCCATTAAATGGTCTTTTTATTGCCATGATTTTAATGCTTATTATTGTATAACTCTGTCCAATGTAGTTTTAGTCTTCGTGAAAATATGTGATTGTTTACAAATATTTATTGTTATTGATTTGTGGTGAAATGGCTTGTCTTGGGTGTGAATGTGTTTTAATCAATTTATGCCTATTGTTGTTTTTCTCATACAGGTATTTAAAATCTAGCTTCATCATTGACCTTCTTGCATGTATGCCCTGGGACCTCATCTACAAGGTTCTACCACTTCACTTCAGACTAAACCCAAATTTTCTTGAGTACTAATATTAGAATTGTTTGACCTATAAAACTTATGATTTTGAATCTAAACTTTGTTTAAATTTGATAGTTAGTTGCCTATTTAATCAAAGTATCCAACAGAGATATAACTACATTGCAAATGTTGATGTTTTATAATGTCTGTTTACATTTCACATTAGTTCTAGGTTTCTAGCAAAATTTTCAATTTGCAACAAAATGGAAATGGTAAGAACTAGAGGATGTTATTTTACTTTTTCCTTAACTTTCACAGGTTTTTTTTCTTCTGATAATTAACTTTCACAGGCTCTTATTTGGGATTTGATTTAACTTAAGTATCTTGGCGTTATTGGCATAAGTTGGTAGGGATGTTGAAAAGCATTATTGGCCCCTGCAGACAAGAATGTCACATGTTATACTCTTTATAGCTTTTGTTATGACATCTGGTTCTTGGTTCTTGCCCTAACAGATAACCTTTTATGAATAGGCTTGTGGACGGAAAGAGGAAGTGAGGTTCCTATTGTGGATTCGATTATATAGGGCCAAGAGAGTAATGAATTTTTTCCAAAATTTGGAGAAAGACATACGTGTCAATTACATTATTGCACGAATTGTGAAACTTATAGCTGTTGAACTCTACTGCACTCACACAGCAGCTTGCATTTTCTACTATTTAGCTACTACACTACCTGAATCTCAAGAGGGGTACACATGGATAGGAAGCTTAAAATTGGGTGACTATAGTTATTCCAAGTTTCGAGAAATTGATCTTTGGAAGCGGTACACGACATCGTTGTACTTTGCTATTGTTACCATGGCTACTGTCGGTAGGATTTTTTTTATTCATATATTTAATTAACAAAAGAGAATGGTTTCATTTTGTTTGTGATTAGTGAATTGTTCTTGGAAATATCTTCTTAATGAATTTATTCTTCCACAGGCTATGGAGATATACATGCAGTAAATCTGAGAGAGATGATATTCGTAATGGCTTATGTTTCGTTTGACATGGTTCTTGGTGCTTATTTGATTGGTAACATGACCGCTTTAATAGTCAAAGGATCAAAGACTGAAAAGTTTAGGGACAAAATGACAGATCTAATGAAATATATGAACCGAAATAGACTTGGTAGGGATATTCGTGAACAAATAAAGGGTCATGTGCGGTTGCAGTTTGAAAGCAGCTACACTGACGCCGCTGTGCTTCAGGACATTCCCATTTCTATTCGATCTAAGGTAATAAGAGAGAGGCCTTTGAACATCACTTATGCATTTGCGTTTGTCGTTTTTTTGTTTGACAGTCTAATTACTTTTTGCAGATATCTCAAACTTTGTATTTGCCATATTTTCAAAAAGTTTCTCTATTTAAGGGCTGCTCTTCAGAATTCATCAATCAGATTGTAAGTAATATTTTTTCCATTAATTAATATAATTATGAAAATGCATTAGTATTATCTGTATTTTTGTTGTATAAAGCTGATCTCTTTTCCTCTTTGGACTTGATCTAAAATAGTATGGGTCTCATGTGCCTTCATTTAATGAGAGTTTCTAAATCGTTCATTATCATTTCCTGCACATTGGATGTGAAGTGATAATAATTTATGTTCATTTGATTGTTCAGGTAACTAGACTTCATGAGGAGTTCTTTCTTCCAGGGGAAGTTATAATGGAACAAGGAAACGTTGTAGATCAACTATATTTTGTATGTGATGGTATGCTGGTATGATTCATATATATTTCCAAAACCACTTCTTCAATTGTTCAATTTCTAGCTTTCTTTACCCTTTATATTGTATTACGCTAAAAAAGTGTTTATGAGAGAATAATAGCCATTGAAAGAGTCTTATAAGATTACTTCATTGAATTCAATCTATGTGTATTGAATGCCCAAAATGGTTTCAATGCAGGAGGAAGTAGGCACAGCTGAAGATGGGACTGAAGAAACTATTTCACTTCTACAGCCCAATAGTTCATTTGGAGAAATATCTATTCTTTGCAACATTCCTCAGCCTTATACTGTTCGAGTTTGTGAACTGTGTAGGGTCTTGCGGCTCGATAAACAATCATTTTCTAATATACTAGATATATACTTCTATGATGGGAAGAAAGTATTAGACAACCTTCTAGAGGTAATCATGTTATTTATTATTTCTGATTCATTTCCCATTAATAGAATATCTAACATGAATTAAAGATGCAGCAAGTTAGTCATTTTTGGAAAATAGTATTTATCAATTTCTGATCATATATGAGACAACCGACTATTTTATATTTTATAGGGAAGAGAGTCTTTTCGAGGTAAACAATTAGAGTCGGACATCACATTCCATATTGGAAAGCTAGAAGCAGAACTTGCTTTGAAAGTCAATAGAGCAGCTTTTGATGGGGATCTGTATCACCTAAAAGGTCTGGTTCGAGCCGGAGCAGATCCTAACAAGACTGATTATGATGGAAGATCACCTTTGGTAAGGAATTTGAAACTTCATATCATGCTTTCTCTTCAAATAAGATGTTCCTTGTAATTTATAAGTATGCAAACAAATGCTTCTTGTCTGATAAGAACCTGTTTTCAATAGCATCTCGCAGCTTGCAGAGGATATGAAGATATCATACTTTTCCTTATTCAAGAAGGCGTAGACATCAACATTAAAGGTAATTGTATTATTTGTATATATTTATAGACAAACTTATTTAACTTTTAGCTGATGTAAACATAACTAATGTAGTAATTTTATTATAGATAACTTCGGAAACACACCCCTACTTGAAGCAGTTAAGAATGGACATGATCGGGTTGCTTCTTTATTACTTCGAGAAGGGGCATCGATGAAAATAGAAAATGGTGGCAGTTTTTTATGTACAGCAGTTGCAAGGGGAGATTCTGATTATGTTACAAGGCTCTTATCAAATGGAATGGAACCTAACTTGAAAGATTATGATTACCGAACCCCTTTACATGTTGCTGCCGCTGAAGGTTTAATCTTCATGGCGAAGTTGTTGTTAGAAGCTGGAGCTAGTGTTTTTACCAAAGATAGGTACCCTTCATTTCTTCATGGCGAAGTTGTTGTTTGAAGCTGGAGCTAGTTTTCATAATTCAAAGTGAAAACAGAATATAAAAATGGTTTCTCTTTTGCTTTTCCATATTTTGACCAATTTCAAAAGCATTAGCTGAACTCTTTCTTCAAAATATATTCACAGTTTGTTGTTTCTTTCTTTTTCATTGTTATACTAACTTGAACCAAAACTTCTCAATCTTTTTTCATTCATTGCAAAACAGATGGGGAAATACCCCGCTTGATGAAGCCCGGATGAGTGGAAATAAGAATCTGATCAAGCTACTTGAAGATGCAAAGTCTGCTCAATTGTCAGAATTTCCATGTCCCCCAGAATTTACAGGTACTACTTTAGAGAGATTAATTCTCAAACAAATCCCCAAGAATTTCATGGACATGTACTGAAATTTAATACTACTATATTTCTTTTCATGTTTTACTGTTGTGTTGTTATAAGTAAACAGTAAAACTAGTCCTCAAAATATGGAGTGTTGGTTACGTTATTTCTTGAATGATCAGTGCCATATTGTCTTTTATAGATAACGTTTAAGAAATTGTAGAATATTTTACCACCCATTGCCTCTAAAACTGTTAAATAAAAACATAAAAAGGATAATAAATTCTTTTCCAAATTGATATGCCTTTCCTTTTGTTGTGTCTGCTAATTAATCTCTAAAATTCATCTACATTTTCAGATAATATGCATCCAAAGAAGTGCACAGTGTTCCCTTTCCATCCATGGGATCCAAAAGAACATAGAAGAAATGGTATTGTGTTATGGGTTCCACACACCATAGAAGAGCTAATTAAAACTGCGACAGAGCATATAGGGATTTCTAGTGACTATTGTATTTTATCAGAAGATGCTGGTCAAATTACTGATGTTAGCATGATTAAAGATGATCAGAAGCTGTATTTAGTCAATCAAACACATTAGACATTCATATGGTGGTGGCTTTCATCCAACCATATATAATTATAGCCTTCTTGTAATGTGTTGTAATCTAGAAATGAGCACATTAATTGTTTGATCTTGTGCATTTGCTTTGATTTAAATATAAAATTTTCGATGCTAATAGAGTGCTTCATATTTGGTAGCCGTGTCATACCTCAATGCTCACCCAGAAGTATCTTTTGTTTTGTGTTAACTTGTTTGCTTGCATATTCCCATTAAAATGTCTACGTAAATAAAATCATGCTATCCTATTTTCACCATTGTAAACTCAACGAAATATTATAATTTTCTTAAGTAAATTATTACTTATTTTATCAGGATATTTAATTCCCGTCACTAACACTAGAGGTGCTAGCTGATCAGTGGTAAAAGTTTAGTCTTGTATCCTCAAAGTGCTGAGTTCAAATCTTCTCGGGAATATTTTTAATATGGCCATTAGTGCCACTTTGATTTTCTCTAATATTTATACTATTACTACCACTATTGTTACTATTATCATTTAAATGAAAAGTATCTAACATCTAACATAGGTAATCTAATATCTAATCTAATCTAATATCTATTTATCTATTTATACAAACAAACCTTCTATGAAATTATCAATTTGGATCTCTTATTAATAAGACACATATCAAATTTAATGGTAAAAATGTCATTACCCTCTTTTTTTTTCTTACACTCTCTTTCTTCCTTTTTTTCTCTTTCTTCTTACACTCTCTTTCCTCCTTTTCACTTTTCTCTTACACTCTTTTTTATTCTTTTTACTTTACTTTTACTTTTCCCATAAACAACTTTTCTCTTTCTCTTATCACTTCACTTTAGTTTTTTTAACTAAATTTTTAAATTTATACAAACACTACTCTACTAAAATTACCTATAAAAATGTAAATGAGTCACACTAAAAAACAAAAAGTTATCACCTTAAAATTTTAATTTTTTTCTTCGAAATCTCTTTACAATCTTATTGATAACTACTATCACCTTTTATTGATAATCTACTATCTACTATAATTTACTAATCAATTGAAACTACGAGATAACTGCAATGATATATGAAATAACACGAGATAACTGCTCTGATATATAAAAAAAACACAAGATTAATATTTGTCATTGATAATTAAATTTTTTTAAGACTACTATAAATTTACTATCTAAAAAACAAGACGATTTAATGACTATTTAAACTACTGATTAATATTTAAAACAAATATTTCTTATTGATAATCTACTATCTAACTTTTACTATCTACTATAATCTACTAATCAACTAAAATAATCAACTGAAACTACGAGATAACTACACTGATATATAAAAAAACACTGGATAACTACAGTGATATATAAAAAAACACGGGATTAATATTTGCCATTGATAATTATAATTTTTGAAGACTACTATAAATCTACTATCTAAAAAAACAAGAAGGCTTAATGACTATTTAAACTGATTAATATTTAAAACACATGTGACAAATATTTGTCACTAATTCCCAAAAAAGGACTAATAATTGTCCCTGATATATAAAAAAACACGGGATACATATTTCTTATTGGTAATCTACTATCTATCTTTTACTATCTACTATAATCTATTAATCAACTCAGATAATCAATTGAAACTATAAGATAACTGCACTGATACATAAAAAAACACGGGATAGCTGCACTGATATATAAAAAAATACGAGGATAACTACAATGATATTTGCTTAGTCTGACCCAAGACATCAAACTTATCTATTTGGCTGAGCTAAAATTGACAACTTTATCCTCGACCCCTAAGAGTATGATTTTTTGATATTTGCTTATATATGTCTAAGTATGAGAAACTAACATCCTTAAAGTTCACCTTATTTGAAAGCTATAATTCTGATAGCCAAGAAGAGATTTTGGGTAAACCCGGGTATCCACCGCACGGACAACAGTGACTAATCCCTCGCTCATTGTAGGTGCCTCGAGGGCCAGGACAGCTGTCATACCCTAATTTTGTCCGGCTAATTAAAAAAAAATTCAAAAAAAAGAGCAAAAGAGAAATAAAACAAATAAAATTCATGCATTGCATTCATCAAACATAGACAAAAAAAATTCATGCAAGCAAAAAGAAACTCCTGCATCACATCACATTCATCCCATCAAAAAGCAATCATGGCATTTGCATTGCATGCATTTGTTCATCTCACTTGCAGGTACAAGGACGGATAAGTACTTCGATGTTAATCCTCGCACTCAGTTCCCAGAAAATGCCCTCTTAGTTCGGAGTTCAAATGCTTTTCAGTTCGGCGCTCAAGCGTGCATTGTAGTTTGGAGTTCAAATCTCTCTTATCAGAGTTCAGTGCTCCCTTCTGTTCATGGTCTCACATCGTGTACGAGCAACGCGACGGACCGCAGCCCCATGTGAGGTTCAACGGAATAGTTGTATCAGCCTAAGATACAGTGGACGCCGTGCATTGATCAGTATATCAGTTCCGGAACTGATAACGATCCCCCCGGTCGCTCGAAAGACCAGAGATTCTCAGGATGGTGCTCCTCAAAGCCACATGCAAACTCGGATTCGCAAGGGTTCGTTTACAGGTTTTAGGCAGCCTGGCATTTTACCGCTTTCTTTATCGCTTCCTTCATTTAGCGCTTTCCTTAAGAATATTCTTGTACTATTCTTAATCCCACTCATTTCATACACATCCCTAATTCCCACACACTCTCATGGAGACTCATACCCCTTTTTGTAAATGACACCATCCTCTCACACTCACTCCTTCATAAGAAATTGCAAACTTACTTAAAATAGAACATCCCATTCCTATTCTACCCTTCACCCTAATTTCACCCAAGACCATATATAAGCCTACTCTACCAAAATACAAAGACAAGTTCATTTTTTGCACAAAAACCTCCTCCTCTCCTCTCACTTTCGAAATCTCCTCCCCTCCCTCACCTCATATTTTTCAATTTCCTCACTCAATCATCCATTAAAACACCTTTCCTACACTAAATCTTCCATCCTTCTTGCATTCTTCTCAAAGATTCACCTTCAAATTCAAGGATCAAGTTCAAAGTTGAAGATTGAAGAGTAGATTAAAGGGGTTTTGCATTCATTCATCTCATTTCCTTCCTTATTCTAGCTTGGAGTTGAGGTATACTTTAAAACCTAGCATCATCTTTTTTTAGCATCAAAGATGTAAATCATCACTTCATTTTGGCATCCCATTGCATTTTAATGTCATAATGTTAGCATAGTTGTTGTTGTTGAGTGAGAGATGTATTTCAAGTATCTTGACAAACACTTTGGGAGGTTTGGGTGCTTGGAATACTTCTCTCCTTTAGAATAAATTGTGTGTTGTTGTTATTTCACTCATTTCTTGTTGTTTTCATGAATAAAGTGATGATTTGAGGTTTATGTTCATTTCGCATATTAGAAAGAAATTAGGGTTTATGAGATTTTTGATGAGTTGGTTGTTTAATCTTGCAATTACTTGGAATAGAACCTTGATTATTATGTTTGTTTGCTTAAAACTTGTTGTTCTCATGAATTTGCTTGTAAATCATGTCCTACGTTGATGATTGGCAAGAGGACTCTCACTTGTGCTTTGATGCACACTTTAAGTGTTGAGGATTGCCTAAGAGGATTCAACTTCTTTTGTGATTCCTAGTGAACAAGAATGCAAATTTAGGTTTCCTTTCCTTACCAATTTGCTTTGATTACCAAAAACAACTTATAAATCATTTTGAAATGCTCTTGGTCTTGCAAATGCCTTTGCCTATTCACATATTGTGTCATAAATGCCTAGTTAGGTTCATCCCATTGCCTAGCATCTTCAATAAGATGTGCAACTTAGGTTCATTTTCTTGCCCATTCATGCATTTTTGCCAAAATGTTCAACTTGGGTTCATTCCTTGCCTATCTATGTATTGTGTCATAATGTGTGTAGCCTAGGTCCACTTTCAATCAAAAGCTTTTTCAAGCATCAAAATCATTCCCTAAACAAGAATCAATCCAATTGCGAAAACTCTTCAAAATCAAACTTTGTTAGTAGTCTTGCGAAGCCTTTGCTTGCATGATTATTAACAATGAGGTACTAGTGGCGATCACTTGGAGCCTTTGCTCAATTGATCATCATGAATGCTTAATTTTCCTAAAGATTTTCATTAAATCAAAAACTTTGTTAGTAGTCTTGCGAAGCCTTTGCTTGCATGATTATTAACAATGGAGTGCTAATGTGGTCACTTGGAGCCTTTGCTCAATTGATCATCATGAAAGCTCAATTTTCACAATTAAACAAGATAAAAAACAAAAACCTTTTTCTAGACAACCCAGAACTACATAGCTTTGAATTCTCCATCGCACCGGGAGAACGTAGGAGCGGATACTCTCCGTCAAGCACAACAAACCAAAAACATTTTTCCTTTCAAAAACCAAACACTTTTCCAAAATAAAACATTTTTCAAAAAAAAAACAAGAACTACGTTGCTTTGAATTCTCCATTGCACAGGGAGATACGTAGGAGTGGATCCCCTCCATCAAGCGCGAAAACTAAAGATTTTTCATCAAGTCATTCATCAACAAAAGAGGTAAAAACAAAGCATTTTTCCGAATCAACTTTGCAAATCACATATTTAATTAAGGTAACCCTTCTTTGAAGGGACGTTATGGGGTGCTAATACCTTCCCCATACGTAATTAGACCCCCGAACCCAAATCTAATGGTTCCAAAGACCATCGCTTTCCAAAACAGGTTTTTCCGATGTTTTACCTTTAAAAAATATTGGTGGCGACTCTAAAATCCCGCCAAGGATTTTTCGGGGTGCGACAGCTGGCGACTCTGCTGGGGACACTTTTTCTTAAGTGGGTCAAGCCGATTAGTTGAATGTGTGATTTGCTTTGCTGATTTAACATGCTTTGTTTTAACCTCCCTTCTTCCTACTTTTGTTCTATTTTCTATGCCATTTGTTTGCTACGTTTTAGAACATTCCTTCTTCTCCTCCTTTCTCTCATGTCTACTTGATTGCTTCTTTGCAATTCCATTGCATTTTCACATTGTCATGTTGCATTCATGTGTATTTATCCCTTCTTCTTCTATGTTCGCTTCTTGCTTAAAGTGGTAGATAGTCTCTCCTCTTATCCTCTTTGCTTATATGCTTCTTTCTTTCATGCATTCCCCCAATCTTATCATGTTCCCTCTTCTTTGCTCCCTTTCTTTGAGGTAAGTTCATGCATATTCCCCAATTCTATTATGTCCCCTTGTTGTACCCCGAAAAATCCCGTTTAGGGTTCTTCAATGTACAACGTAAAAAATTGTGAAGCCGCCACTAATATTTTAGTTTTTAGACCAAAACATTAGAAAAAAGTCTTTTACAAAAGGCGGGTGGTCTTTTGAAAAATAGAGATATGGGTTCGGGGGTCGGTTAGGAATGGGGAAGGTATTAGCACCCCATTCCTCCTTTCTACTGAAAGGGAACCTCTAATTAAATTGTGTGGTTTTAATGTTTGATTTGAAGAACACCTAGATTTGCCTATTTTATTCTTATTTGAAGATGGGTGGGAAATTAATGGAAAGCTTATATAAAGAGGGGGGAAAAGAGAGTTTTTTAGAAAAGAGCTCGACGGGGGTAACGACCCGCTCCTACGTATCTCCCGGTACAATGGAGAACTCAGAGCTACGTAGTTCTGCCTTGGTTTTTGTTTTTTAACTTTTTAGGTGAGTTTTCGAAATAGGACGAGTACTAGCGAGTGATTAAACTAGCTAAGGTTATGGGTAATCACCGCTAAGTATTCAAAAGGAGTTGCTACCGCTAGTCAAACGAACCAAGGTTCTGGGTGGCCGTTGGTAACAACTTGTTTTTATTCTCTTTTTGAAAGCTTTTTTTGAAAAGGATTGATTTGTTTGATGACCAAACTAGCAAAGGCTATGGGTGGTCATCGCTTATTGTTCTTTTTGGAGAAAGGACATCGATGTCAATAGCTAGACGAACTGCGGTTCTGATTAGCTACTAACAACAATGGGGTTGAAAACATTTTGTTTGTTTTGAAAATAGAGGTTTTTTTTATTGTTGTGAAAGTGAAGATTTTTTTGATGTGATGTGCTTGACGAGAACAAGTCTCGCTCCTACGTATCCCAAGTGGGAATTAAAGCAACGTAGTTCTTGGAGCGAGAAAAAGAAGCCTTGAAGAAGGTGTTTGAAAAAGGAAGGAACTTTCATGATCAAACTAGCTAAGGCTATGGGCGATCCTTACTAGTTCACATGGCTTTTGAAAAAGGGAGAGCTTTCATGATCAAACTAGCTAAGGCTATGGGTGATCATTACTTGCTCACATTGTTTTTATGAGTTTGAAATTGATTGAGTGCAAATGCAAAAACTGTTTTTAATTATGAATGCAAAGGTTTTTGAAAATTGAAGTTGTTACTAATGAGTGACAAACTTGTTTTTTGAACTTGAGTGCTAAAAGTTTTGAAACTGTAGATGTTACTAACGAGTAACGAATTGTCTTTCACATACAACATGGTTTTGAGGTTTGAAGTGTTACTATCGAGCAGCAATAAGTCTATGACTTTACAAAGTCTTTGCGAAAATCAAAACAACCAAGTTGTGAACACCAATTCAACACTTTCAAGCACAATGAGCACACAAGTAATGAATGCAAAGCATGTAAGTAAATGATGCAAGTAGTTGAATCACTTTCAAGTAATCTTCAACACTTGGGGCATGCACTAGGCATTAGTGTTGAATCACATTACTAAATCATCAACAAGAGGCAAGTAATTAACTATGCAAATGAAACACAAAGGGATTGATTCACTTTGGGTGATCTCCCCTACTTGGGATATGCACTAGGCATAAGTATTTGGATCACATCACCCAATCATCGACAAGAGACCAGTAATTAACTATGCAAATGAAACACAAAGGGATTGATTCACTTTGGGTGATCTCCCCTACTTGGGATATGCACTAGGCATAAGTATTTGGATCACATCACCCAATCATCAACAAGAGACAAGTAATTAACTATGCTAATGAAACACAAAGGGATTGATTCACTTTGGGTGATCTCCCCTACTTGGGATATGCACTAGGCATAAGTATTTGGATCACATCACCCAATCATCAACAAGAGACAAGTAATTAACTATGCAAATGAAACACAAAGGGATTGATTCGCTTTGGGTGATCTCCCCTACTTGGGATATGCACTAGGCATAAGTATTTGGATCACATCACCCAATCATCAACAAGAGACAAGTAATTAACTATGCAAATGAAACACAAAGGGATTGATTCACTTTGGGTGATCTCCCCTACTTGGGATATGCACTAGGCATAAGTATTTGGATCACATCACCCAATCATCAACAAGAGACAAGTAATTAACTATGATGTGATATGCAAATAGTGAAACAAGTGTAAAAGCAAGTGAAAATATTTTAATGAGAGGTGAAAGGTAAATGGTAAAAAGTGAATGGTAAAATCTTTTTGTATCTTTGAGTAAAGAGTTAATGAATGAGGTAAAAACTTGTGGTAAGAAGTGAAAAGTAAGAATGAAAATGTTTTTTAACTTTTTGGTAATTTTTTTAAGTGAATAGTAAAGTACATTGGTAAATGGTTAAGAAAACACATTTACACAAAATTATTTGCACACACCAAATCAATAAGCAAATTGCAACAAAAGCTAGGTCATAAAAGTGGCCTTGGCCGAATGCTTGCAAGCAATATTCACCAACAAATTCCATGCCAAACATGACATAAATTGATGCATAAAAATGACATCAAATACAAACATAACATAGCACATGAGATTATAAGATAAAGATCAAGTATCACATACATTTATTCACACAAAAAACTAAGGAAATGAAACAAACATCAAAACCTTAATTTCTACAAGTTGAACCCGAAGCTACACATACTTGAAATCCCACCATTATTCACATTTTGGACATGAAATGAACTAGAAGAAACAAGATCCCTAAGATCTAACATGAGGCCGAAACCAAATCAAGGAGAAAAGAGCATTTTATTCATGAAACAAAGATGCAAAGATGATGATATGCAAAGATCACATAACACAACTTATTCAAAAGGGGTGAGATACCAAATCTTCCCCCAACAGCCCCCTAATCTACATGTTGATGAATATGCAAAAGAGATAAGTCTTTTTGATGCAAAAAGTTTATGAATGCAAAGGGTTCTAAGAGTTTACCTAGAGCCTTCACTAAACTATGCGAAAATGGAGAGCTAGTGAACCAATCAACCAAATCTTCAAAAGAACACCAACCAAGCCCTTGAAAACCTTCAAAATCCTAAGCTCTTGAGGGTATGAATCTGAACTTGAAGATGGTAGGAAGAAGATATGCGAAATGGGAGTGGATTGGAAGTGATTTGGTGAAGAAAAATCAAAGAAACAATGGGTGGATGAAGGTGAATGTGCTCACGGTTTTGGAGGCTCTTTTGAGAGAGTGTGCTAGGGTTTTTTGAGGAGTGAATGATCAGCCAAAAGGTCCTTGTGAGCTGAGCACAAAATGGTATTTATAGAGGCCACTCAAAGTTGAGGGTAACTATGTCACTTCATCTCACTTGTGCTCTAGGATTAGAGTTTTATTTGGGATCAATGGTTAGGATCAATTGTCACAAGGATTGAGGGTAGTCAAGAAGCACAAAGGGAGGAGAGAGGGGGCTGAGGGGCGCAGCATAAGGAGGGAGGGTGAAGGATAAATCATTTTACCAAAATGTTTTTCCAAATGGTTCATATTGCAAGAATGCCATTTTAATTCAAATGGAGGGTTGGGATTGCATTTACAATTCAAATGAAAGGCTATGATCAAAACATGGTTATCAAGCAATAAAATAAATCAAAATTGGGTGGATATGGAGCTGATATTCGCAGCCAAGGGAGAGAGAGTGAGTGGAATTGCAACTTGTACTATTGTACTACACTTGACCTTTCAAAATTCAAAGGGATATTCCTTATTCCCTTCTAGATAATTCTTCTAAATTCTTGCCATTTGGGCCATATCCTATGATCAATCATTGGGTTCAGAAATAAATGCTACCATCATCCCAAAATTGATTTGGGTGCCCCACTTTGAAGATGCTTGAAGAATATTCCATTGTTGACTTTACGGTTTTGACTTTTTCTTTCTTTTACATAAATCAACAATGTATTTACCAAAAATATGTATGATCAAGCACATCTCACCTCAAGTGATTCCTTATAGATCCCTGTGATTTTTTGATGAAAAATTGAATTTTTTGGCGAAATGACCAAAATGCCCTTTTGATCATTAGAAACCCTAATCCTTGTTCAAAATGCATTTTCTTTTCAAGAATTACTTCAAAACTCTAAAATGGCCCTAAAATCTAAAATGTACGCAAGAAATGATTTTTTTGCTGAGAAATGTCTCATTTTTCGAAAATGACCAAAATGCCCTTGGTCTTGAAAAACTCTGAAAATGCTATAAAAGGCAATGCAATGCATCCCTAATCCTAAGATGACTTTCAAAACTTTGAAATGCATGAATGATGGTCTTCATGACATTATGAATGAATGCTAAACCTTAACTTACTTATTTTTGTTTGAAAATTAGGGTTTTGACCTAGGCGGACAAAATTAGGGTATGACAGCTGCCCCTCTTTATTTGGATTTTGACAAGGAATATGAATTGGCCGAAACATATTCCGAGGCAAAATAGAAATAAAGAATTCAGAAATTATACTGATTTTGTCTGCTTGGGAAAACCCGAATTTTCTCTCTTTTTTTTTACTTAAATGAAATGCCCGCCCTCAAAAAGCAGGAAATAAAGCTATTAAGAAAGCAGTAAAGAAAGTAACCTGGATGGACACTTGGGTCCTGAAGGGATGCTTGGATCCTGAATGAACACTGGGGTTCTGAAGGGACGCTGGGGTCCTGAATTCGGAGGTTGCCTAAAAACCTTCTAACGGACTCTTGTTGAGTCCGAGCTTAGGGGTGGCCTTCTCGAGCGGCCGATCAACATCAGGTCCGGAACTGATTTGATCAAAGGATGTCCATTATGCCTTAGGTTGACATAACTAATCCGAAGGACTTGACGAAGTCGGATGGATCCATCGCGTGCTCGTACACGATGTTGTGATCTGGATTGATGGAGTTCACTAACTCTGGGTTGAGACTATCTAGTCTGAGGTAACTACTTCTATCTTGACTGGTACATGAAACGTATGCACTTGAATGCATATGAATGCAATGATTGACTTTGGTGGAATGCTTTTTCTGTTATTTCTTCGCTCTTCTGAGATACAAATTGAAAGTGTAATGCACTACTGTTTGATGCCATGAAGCGATGAATGGTATGAATGGTATGAGAATGATGAATGATATGAAGATGGTGTGTTCTTTTTATGTTCCGTTTTCTGCAATTCTTCTGTCTTTGTTTATGCTGTTTGTTTTCTTTAAGCAGCTTTCTTTTTTCTGCTTGTTTGTTTTTTTGTTTATTCTGTTTGCTTTGAGCAGCTTTCTGTTTTCTGCTTATTTGTTTTTTTTTGGCACTCTTTTGCTGGTTAAATCACTCTACTGGACGAATGCTGTCTCGGGACAACGATTACACAAGGACTGCGCATCGAATTGTCACAACTGCTTTGTTTACAGCTTTATTCATTTGGGAAATCATTTCTTTCTGTATTTTCAAAGATTTCGTAATGATCCTGTAATGCTATGAATGTACACATGTTTTGCAATTCAATTTCATCAATCATAAAAATCATTATTTTGAAAGAAACCGAATAGAAGAAAGCAAAGACACGAAAAGCACATATATGGAAGAAAAGTTGGACTTTTATTGATATAGAAATTGGACGCGCAGAAAGTCACGCCAATTAAAAGTACATTATGATTTTCTTTTAAACTGAAAAAATACAAGCAAAAGGAACAGATCTTGTAATTTCATCTCTGAAGTAACGGTGCCCACCGTCCATACTCATAACTTTGACCAACCTCTTATCCAAACCTTTGGGAGTGCTGGTTGCCCTTTTTCTTTTTTCAAGTCCAACTTTTCTGACCCTAATTTTTGCCTGGATCGCCCTTTGCGGGTTTTCAATCCATCGGGTCGCTCTGATTTTGCCTAGGCCGCCCTTTGCGGGTTTTCAACCTAGCGAGCTAATTCTTGCTTGGCTCATCTTTCTCCTTTTTTATTTATTTCTCTAGGCATAATACTTCTTGACAGCATCTGAGTTTACTGGATTCGGGATCTCATCTCCATCCATGTTTGCCAGAATCAAAGCTCCTCCTGAGAATGCCTTCTTCACCACGTAAGGTCCTTCATACTTTGGAGTCCATTTGCCCCTGGGGTCTGTCTGGATCGGCAAGATCTTCTTGAGCACCAGATCTCCCTCATTGAATTCACGGGGACGAACCTTCTTGTCAAAAGCGGTCTTCATCCTTTGCTGATATAACTGCCCATGACACAAAGCTGAGATTCTCTTTTCCTCAATGAGATTTAACTGATCTAGGCGAACTTGCGCCCACTCTGCTTCTTCCAGCTTGGCTTCCATGATCACTCGGAGAGAGGGGATCTCAACTTCAATGGGGAGGACTGCCTCTGACCCGTATACCAGAGAGAAAGGAGTTGCCCCGGTCGACGTACGTACTGAAGTACGGTAACCGTGCAAAGCGAAAGGAAGCATCTCATGCCAATCCTTGTAGGTGACCACCATCTTCTGCACAATCCTCTTGATGTTCTTGTTGGCTGCTTCGACTGCCCCATTCATCTTGGGCCTGTAGGGGGAAGAATTATGATGCTGGATTTTGAACTCTGCGCACAGATTTTTCATCATCTTGCTGTTCAGGTTGCTGCCGTTATCAGTGATGATCTTGTTGGGGAGACCATAACGGCAAGTCAGATCTCTCTTCACAAACTTGGCAACCACTGCGCTAGTTACACTAGAATATGAGGCAGCTTCAACCCACTTCGTGAAATAGTCAATGGCGACCAAGATAAAGCGATGCCCGTTTGATGCTTTGGGTTCAATGGGACCAATGACATCCATTCCCCACATTGAAAATGGCCAGGACGCAGTCATAACGTTCAACTTGGCAGGCGGCACATGGACATGATCAGCATAAATTTGGCATTTATGGCACTTTCGAACAAAACTGTAGCAATCACCTTCCATCTGCAACCAGTAATAGCCAGCTCTCAAGATTTTTCTAGCCATGGTAGGCGCATTTGAATGAGTTCCGAATGAGCCTTCATGTACCTCCCTCATAATCTTTACAGACTCTTCTGCTGTCACACATCTGAGGAGTACTAAGTCATGATTTCTCTTGTAAAGGACGTCTCCACTCAAGAAGAAACCTGCTGACAGCCTCCTAAGTGTTCTCTTGTCATTTTCTGTAATTCCGGGAGGGTACTCTCTGTTTGTGATGTACTGCTTGATGTCATGGTACCAAGGCTTATTATCTGATTCCTCTTCGACTGCCATACAGTAATGATATGCAGGTAGACCTCTGTGCTGAATTCTAACAGTCGTCAGGCTTTTGTCACAGCTGACGTTGAACATTGATGATAAGGTTGCCAAAGCATCTGCCAACTGATTCTCACTGCGGGGTATGTGCTGGAAAGTGATTTCCTCAAAAGGCTTGATTAATTCTTGAATATAGTCACGGTAAGGAATCAAATCAGGATTTCTTGTTTCCCAATCTCCTTTCACCTGGTGGACAACCAGAGCTGAATCTCCATACACGTCGAGCCTTTTGACTTTCCAATCGAGGGCTGCTTGAATACCTAGGATACACGCCTCATATTCTGCAATATTGTTTGTGACGTAGAAGCTTAGTCTGGCAGTAAATGGTATAAAGCGGTTGTCTGGAGAGATCAGTACTGCTCCGACCCCGTGCCCCCACATGTTAGAGGCACCATCGAACAATACTCTCCACCTTTCATCATCTTGAGATTTTCCTTCGTCAAATAATGCCATAATGTCCTCATCTGGGAATTCACATTGCATTGATTGGTAATCATCAACCGGTTGGTGTGCCAAGTAGTCTGCTAGTGTACTACCTTTGATTGCCTTCTGTGTTACATATACAAGGTCATACTCCGACAGAAGCATCTGCCAACGAGCAATTCTACCGGTAAGCGCAGGTTTCTCGAATATGTACTTGATCGGATCCATTTTGGATACCAACCAGGTAGTGTGACTCAGCATATATTGTCTCAACCGATGCGCAGCCCAGGCTAAAGCACAACAAGTTTTCTCCAATGGTGAATACCTTGTCTCACAGTCTGTGAATTTCTTGCTCAAGTAGTAGATCGCATGCTCTTTCTTTCCTGACTCATCCTGTTGCCCCAGCACGCAACCCATAGAACTATCTAGTACAGTGAGGTATAGAATGAGAGGCCTTCCAGGCACAGGTGGCATTAGGACTGGTGGATTTTGCAGGTACACTTTGATTTTCTCAAATGCTTCTTGACATTTATCATTCCACTTTACCTCTTGGTCTTTGCACAGTAGCTTGAAAATTGGTTCGCAAGTTGCAGTCAACTGGAAGATGAATCGAGAGATGTAATTCAGTCTTCCCAAGAAACCACGGACTTCTTTTTCTGTCTTAGGAACTGGCATCCCCAGAATTGCTCGCACTTTGCCCGGGTCTACCTCAATTCCTTTCTGGCTAACGATGAAACCCAACAGCTTTCCTGACCTAACCCCGAAGGTGCACTTGGCTGGATTCAACCTGAGTTTGTATTTTCTGAGGCGTTCGAATAGCTTCTGTAGGTTAACCACATGCTCTTCATCAGTCTTTGATTTGGCAATCATATCATCCACATAGACCTCAATCTCCTTATGCATCATGTCATGGAATAAGGCTACCATTGCTCTTTGGTAGGTTGCCCCGGCGTTCTTCAACCCGAAAGGCATAACCTTGTAACAGAAAGTTCCCCAAGGAGTTATAAAAGTGGTCTTCTCCATATCCTCTGGAGCCATTTTGATTTGGTTATAGCCTGAATATCCATCCATGAAGGAGAACATTGAATGCCGAGCAGTGCTATCCACCAAGACATCGATATGAGGTAGAGGGAAATCATCTTTAGGGCTTGCCCTATTCAAGTCACGGTAATCAACACACATTCGAACCTTCCCATCTTTTTTAGGAACCGGGACAATATTGGCTACCCACTCAGGATATTTTGTCACAGCTAAGAATCCTGCATCGAACTGCTTCTTGACCTCATCTCTAATCTTTAGAGACATTTCAGGCTTCATCCGCCTTAACTTCTGCTTGACAGGAGGATATTCCGGTTTGATGGGCAACTTGTGTACTACAATGTTAGTATCCAAGCCAGGCATATATTGATACGACCATGCGAATATGTCAACATAATCACGCAAAAGCTGAATCAACTTTGTGCGATTATTTTTATTCATTGCAGTACCGACCTTGACTTCTTTCTTATTCTCTTCAGTACCCAAGTTGATCATTTCTGTAGACTCCTCATGGGGCTCAATGACTTTTCCTTCTTGTTCTACCATTCTCATGATTTCCGGAGGAGCATCCCAATCATCCTCAGCATCTTCCTCGGCTTGGTTAACCGGGTAATCAAAATCACAGTATGAATTATAGGCATTATTATTTTCAGAGATTATTTTCGATCTGCATTAAAGTGGAACAGAAAATAAAAACGAAGAAAAGACACACAAATAAAAGATGAAGACAAAAATTTTATTCAAAATAACATTTTATTGATTGATCAGTTTTGATAAAACATACGTGCCCGAATGAAATATCCCAGGGCCTTGGGCAGAGCCGAGGGATTTGCATTACAAAGATAATTACTTTAAATTGAAAAACACGGGGAAATCCATGATCTCCCAGTTTTGCAGCTTCTCTCCCGCAGCACAGCAGCGCACCAAGCCGACAACACGGCCACTCGAGCTTGATCCTTCTTCAATCACATTGACCTGGTCAGGGTTTAGCATACCGGCACTCTGGAAATTGTTCTCGAGGTTAGTGATGACCATCTTCCCCTGATTGGGTACCCTTCCTTTGAGCTTGGCCAGCCTCTCCCTATCAGCAAGACTTGGGACATACCCAACACCGAATCTTTCAATATTTCCCCTTAACTGGACGGGTCTCACAATTCCCTGAGCAGATTTTCCTAGGCCTTTACCAACCTGATATCCCTGTCCTAGCATCACCTTCGCTACCATCATATCAGCTCTGGACCACCTAGGCTCCCATGGAGGCTTATTTTCAACAAAAACAGCGTTGGAAATTTCCAATCCTTGGAAGGCGGTCTCAAAGGATTCTTCTGCTGCTTCCACATAGTATTCAGGTGGTGATCTGTTTATCAATGTTTCCTCTTCCCCATGGATCACTATCAGCTTCCCCTCAGCCACAAACTTGAGCTTCTGGTGGAGCGAAGATGGCACTGCCCCAGCAGCATGTATCCAAGGTCGTCCCAGTAGGCAACTGTAGGAGGACCTGATGTCCATCACTTGGAAGACAACATGAAACACTTCGGGACCCACTTGCAGCGGCACTTCTACTTCTCCATAAACTTCCTTAACCGACCCATCAAACGCTCTGACCAGAGTAGAACTCGGTTTCAAATATGAACAATCTACATTCAACTTATCCATGGTAGACTTAGGCAGCACATTCAAGGATGAACCATTATCGACGAGCACCCTGGCAAGTATATAATCTCCACACTTGACTGAGATGTGGAGAGCTTGATTATGATTTTTCCCTGCCGGAGGAAGTTCAGTGTCTGAAAAGGTCAAATAATTGGATGCCACAATATTGCCGACAATCCCATCAAGCTGACCCACTGTAATGTCCTGGGAGACATGAGCTTCATTCAGAATCTTTAGCAGTGTTGCACGATGTGCCTCTGAACTGAGCAACAAAGAAAGCATTGAAATTTTAGATGGGGTTTGACTCAGCTGGTCTATCACCTGATATTCACTCTGCCTCATCACCTTCAAGAATTCTTGAGCCTCCTTATCTGATACCTTTCTAACTTCTGCAGTTTCTTTGCCTTTTCCTTTACAGGCTCCTTCTTCTCCTGATTTGGGTGGCTCTCCCCTGAGGTTTTTAGGAGCATACAACCTTCCGCTCCTTGTAATACCGCTATTCCCAGCAATGTTGGTTACGTCCACGGTGCTCTTGGGGACCTCCGCCTGCATTCGTACATTGCAACTCCATGGGACCAACCTAGCCTCTCCACTAGGGGTGGCAGCGGGCACTGGAATAATGATAGTTGAGGGCCTTGTCGCAGCTGGGCTGGAATTCAGATTGCAAGGAATCTCAAACGGTCTTCTGGAGCCTCTATTACCAGACTGCAAGGTAGATACATTTTCTTCTTTCTCCTGGACCCCTACTTGGACCAGGTGTCTGTCTAAAAGATCCTGGAGGACTGGCTTAAAACCCTCACACGCCCCAATGCAACGAAGATTACCACAGGTGTCTTTCCTAGCACACCCTTCTTTAATGACGCCGAGACGGCATAATTCAGCATGGATAAAGTCCAAAGGCATTTTGATGCGATCAACCTTTCTAACCAAACACTGGCCACCCAAATCCTCAACAGCATTAACAGAAGGCCCTCCATGTCCCGATAATGGATTTGTGGTCACATTGGGTTGCTGAAATGATATGGTCCTTGCGTCAAGCAATTCCTGCACCACGTACTTGAATGCTTTACAATCTTCTACCACATGACCCACTGCCCCAGAATGAAAGGCGCAGGTAGCATTTGCATTATACCCTCTTGGGTAAGGAGGCTGGTACGGCTTCATTTGACGAGTGTTAATTATCTTATTAGTGATGAGATAATTAAACAGGTCCGTATAGGACATAGGAATGGGATCAAAAACAACAGGTTTTCTTTCATTGTAATTCCGGTACTGATAGTTGGATTGGAAATGCTGTGTAGGTGGTGCCTGAGAGGGGACAGGAACAGCTTGCGGAGAGTTGTTGTGGGATGGACCACTGGCTCCGATGATTGCATTAGTCTCTCCTTCCTTCTTCTTGTTGAATCCAGAAAAAGGCTTTTTCTGACTGGAGGAAGGTGTTGAACCATGAGCTATCCTTCCACTGCGCATACCATTCTCTACTCTTTCTCCCGTGACGACCATCTCAGAGAAATTCGAGGCCACACTACCGACCAACCTATCATAGTACGCCGGAGGAAGAGTTTCCATGAACATGTGAACCATTTCCTTGTCCAGCAAAGGGGGTTTTACCTGAGCAGCAAGATTTCTCCATCTCTGGGCATACTCTTTGAACGACTCGTTATCTTTCTTGGTCATGCATTGCAGCTGAGTTCTATCTGGAGCCAGATCATTGTTATACTGATATTGACGAATGAAAGCATCCGCCAGATCTTTCCAGCATCGGACATGAGTCGGTTCCAATTGCATGTACCAATCCAAAGGCGCCCCAGCTAGGCTTTCCTGAAAGCAGTGCACCATCAAGTCATCATTGCGAGCATGAGCAGTCATTTTTCGGCAATACATTGTTACGTGACTAACGGGACAAGTTGTTCCTCTGTACTTATCGAAGGTGGGTGATTTAAATTTGGGGGGTACGACCAGATTGGGAACCAAGCACAGCTCATGGGCATTTCTGGCCCGGAAACCCACTCCTTCAACAGCCCTTAACCTTTCCTCCAACATCTGATACTGGCTTCTAGTTTCAACTGGGTAATTTTGCGGGAAACCAACAGCACCGTACTGAGGATTATTCACTGATACCACAGCCGGAGTCATATGCGGATGAACAGTATTCTGAGGGATAGAGCCCTGCATTTGCGGATAAACAGTCATCAGCGAATTGAAACCCACTGGGGTTCTTGAAGCAGTTGCAGGGATTGGAATCTGAACCGGAGTTTGAGGAGTCCCTGTTCCCCCTTCATTCACGACAGCATCGGGCTGAGCCTGTTCTGCAGTCCCTGAAGGACCTCCTCCGGTATTCGCATCAACAACTGGAGGCACATATCCTAGTGGGAGACCATAAAGAGGCCATTGTACAGCCTGAAGGGCCTGGGAGACCCCGGACCCAGGAGGTGGAGGGAGATTGTTTATCCCGGCAGTAGTAGCTTCAGCGGTGCCAACATCCCTCAAGGCACTAATCACTCTTATAACTTCAGCCATCTGGGCTTTCAAGACTTCCAACTCAGCCTGAACAGCTTGATTCGCTTGATTCTCCCCCTGCGGACCCTGACCGTTAAGATTCTGAACAACTGGAACTTCATTATTCTGAGGGGGCGGTAGATCGCCCTGACCGGCGTTGCCTTCATTGTTCTCCATGTTTCTAGCTTGCAGGCGCGTCCAGTAACGATGATTAACCAGCTTGCCTTCTGTTTCTGTGGGTAGAACGTTTTCATGAGTACAAATATGAAATGCATAAATGAATGCAATGCATATGCATATGACTTTGCATTATTTTGTTTTAGCGCCGGGAATCGTGAAATAACTCGCTCTTGTCATAAGCAAATATCGAAACGTTTTAAGAACATGACGAAGATTGGGATCAACAAGCGATAGGGCATACTTCCCTCGGATTATAAATCATCCATAAGAGAGAAAAGAGAGTACAATACCATCAAGGGTGTAATGCAATATCTTTCAAAGAAAAGTACGATGCTCTTAGAAAATTACAATATTCCCAAAGAAAAATTACAACTTCCTAGAGAACATTCTAACAAGAAAAATTACAAAGCACTGAAATTTAGTAACATATGGCCTTCAACTTCCTTTTCTTCTTTCTTTCCTTGCTTGCAGCAGCAGCTCCTTCAGCCTTCTCCATGAGCTCCTCAGTCAGGGTTTTGCAGAAGTTAACAAATTCATACACATGCACTGGGGTGTTGAAGGGAAACATCTCGGCTTCAGCCCTTCTTAGTCTTCTGGGGACATCTTTTACAACCTGATTAGTTAGCCATGCCAATCTTGAGAACTTACCCTTCCACAGCTGAATCTCGTCTCTTAGCTCTCTAACAATCTCTTGTCCTTCTATTTTGCCGATTAATGCTAAGAAACGCTGCTCCCAATGCCGACTCTCAACTTGCATCCGCCTGTAGGACTCTTCTAAGTACAGGCAGTGCCTTTTCAGCTCGTCAGATCGTTCTTGCTCATATCCCAGCATTTCTTGATATTCCTTAAGAGCATACCCAATGGAGTTTCTTTCGTGTTCAAGGCTCTTGAGCTGATTCTTCAACTCCACCACCAAGCGAGATTCTTGTTTGGGCTCACCTGCCGCCATCTTCCACTCTCTGGCTTCCTCAAGGGCTTTCCTCGTTCTTTGCTTGTATTTCTGAAGTTCATCTTTAGCTCCCTGCAGATGTTTTTGAGTCTCTAGCTTACTCTTCTTTTCTGCCTTGAATTGCTGAACACTCTCCTCGATAGTCGTTGTCTTAATCTCATTCTCTTCTTCTAACTTCTTCTTTTGGAGAATTACCTTTTCTAATTCCGCTTGCAGTGCCCTTTTCTCTTCCTCTGCTTTAGCTAAAGCAGACTTGGCCTCGTTCAGTTCCTCCGTAGTAGGAAGGCGGATCTCTGGCATCTCCCTCTCAACTGGCCTTGCCTCTTGGGACGATGGACGGGTACTCTGGATCCTTTCATGCAACCACTGATAGAAAGTAACATTACCAATCTTCTTCATGAGCTCATCCTTATCCTTCCGGACCACATTTTCCCAAGCCTTCGAGATCTTTCGAAGCACACCCTCATTCTTTGGATCTTCTTTGCTGAGGAAGATGGTAGCCAACATATCCTTGGTAGGCATATTTCTCATAGGGTACCCAAGCTGTCGGATAGTCAAAGAGGGGTTATAATTAACACAACCTTGAGTACCCATTAGGGGAACATTCTGAAAATCCCCGCACTGAAACACAATGGAGGGCCTGTCCTTCCAACATGAATGGGTGTACCAACGTACCTTGAGGGCATTGAAACTCCCTAGGGTATGCACCCACTCTTGAGCACTCTTGACCTCCACTTCGCAACCCATGGCATACTCCAACAGGTTTGTAGCTTGATTTTTGTGGGCGATGAAGTGGTTGAGAAACCAGGCATACAACACATGGAGGGAACAAGCAATTTTCTTTTTCCCCAATACCCGGTGATGAGTAAAGGAGTAGTAAGTGTCCGCGAGGACGGCTGGTACTGGGTTGATTGGATTATCCTTGCTGATAAATGCCAAGAATACTCCGATGGCAGTCTCATCAATAAAATCCTCAACTTGTGGGAACAGGACAATCCCGAAGACGGTTAGAGCTAGCAACTGTTTGAAAGGACCCCATCTATCAGCTTGAGCATGGGACTTCATCAAGGCTTCAAAGTAACTCAGCGGAAACCCCATTATGCGGTTTTTTCTTTCTTTTTGAACTTTTAAGTCCCAAACACCCACTTGCAGTAACAAAGATAATTTTTGATCTGAGTAGTAACGTCCCCGGCACTGATATGGCACTGATTCTGACCTAGAGAAGCCTAAGATTTGCTCATACTCCTCTAAGGTTGGAGAAAGCTGGAAATCCTCGAAGATAAAGCAACGGATATCAGGGTCGTAGAACTGGCTGAGGGCCTTCACAGCGTCTTCTTGAATGTCTTCTTGAATGTCTATCAGATTAGCCACATTCGCTTTCTTCACCACTAGGAACCTCGAGTTCAGTATACCTTCTCCCCTTGATCCCATGTTTTTCACGCCTATGACAAGATCCAAGTTATTCCAAGATTACCAGCAAACAAATTAAATGCATGAAGAATGCTACATGAAGCCCTACTTTTTTAGAATTTTGCTTATGTGATGCATGATGTTATGATGCAAAGTGCGGATGATGAGGATGCTTTTTCATATTATTTACATAAAGAAAAATATTTACAAGTGGTGGTTTGGAAATATACCCTATATGCCACCTCATATAGGTATTTATGAAAGAGAGGAAAAATATTTTGTTGTTTTTTTTTTTCGAAAATCATTGAAAGAAAAGAACTTAGCTAAATGTGATAATGCAACACACAATTTGGAAAAGCCCTTGTGACCTAAAAAGAGGTGAGACCTACGATCTAGGGCAATCTATGGGGTAATCCTTCCACACGGCTCTATTCACTTCCTCACAAGGCCAACAGAGCCACAGTCTCTTTCACAAAATTCCCCACAAATGCAGCAAACTGCTAGGTGTGAGGCATCATGAAAGAGCACAACTCTGGTTGAAACTTTCGCAAGTAGCCAAACGGACAAAGGTCCTGATGGGCTCTCACTACTCGAATCCACTCTCCTAAGTTTTTGCAGACCTGGGTTATGGTCCCACTCAAAGTATGTAATCACAAGGTACAAGTGTAGTGTGTGTCAAGGGCATTTTTCCTAGCGCTACCCCACCTGCAAATGAAAACCAGACCAGTCCAGAAAACAGCAATCAGTATCAAGTTATCTACCCTAGGGTTTCATTCCTAAGATATCTATAAACAAGAATATTGCTTACCTTTAGAAGAGGAGCCAAGGAGAGGGGACATGAGAGAATATGGGGAAATGCATGCACTTACCCAAGAAAGGGAACGAAGAAGAAGGGATCATGGGGATTGGGAGAATGCATGGGCATAAGCAATAAAAGGAAAGGAGTATGCCCACAATCGATGATAAGAAAGAAAGAGAATGAAGGCAAACTAAGTATTTAGTCAAATCAATTTACTTTTGAACCACATATTTAATTAGTTAGGTTTGACCCACGTTTTTTTTTTAAAAAAAAAAATGTCCCCAGTGAAGTCGCCAGCTGTTGTACCCCGAAAAATCCCGTTTAGGGTTCTTCAATGTACAACGTAAAAAATTGTGAAGCCGCCACTAATATTTTAGTTTTTAGACCAAAACATTAGAAAAAAGTCTTTTACAAAAGGCGGGTGGTCTTTTGAAAAATAGAGATATGGGTTCGGGGGTCGGTTAGGAATGGGGAAGGTATTAGCACCCCATTCCTCCTTTCTACTGAAAGGGAACCTCTAATTAAATTGTGTGGTTTTAATGTTTGATTTGAAGAACACCTAGATTTGCCTATTTTATTCTTATTTGAAGATGGGTGGGAAATTAATGGAAAGCTTATATAAAGAGGGGGAAAAAGAGAGTTTTTTAGAAAAGAGCTCGACGGGGGTAACGACCCGCTCCTACGTATCTCCCGGTACAATGGAGAACTCAGAGCTACGTAGTTCTGCCTTGGTTTTTGTTTTTTAACTTTTTAGGTGAGTTTTCGAAATAGGACGAGTACTAGCGAGTGATTAAACTAGCTAAGGTTATGGGTAATCACCGCTAAGTATTCAAAAGGAGTTGCTACCGCTAGTCAAACGAACCAAGGTTCTGGGTGGCCGTTGGTAACAACTTGTTTTTATTCTCTTTTTGAAAGCTTTTTTTGAAAAGGATTGATTTGTTTGATGACCAAACTAGCAAAGGCTATGGGTGGTCATCGCTTATTGTTCTTTTTGGAGAAAGGACATCGATGTCAATAGCTAGACGAACTGCGGTTCTGATTAGCTACTAACAACAATGGGGTTGAAAACATTTTGTTTGTTTTGAAAATAGAGGTTTTTTTTATTGTTGTGAAAGTGAAGATTTTTTTGATGTGATGTGCTTGACGAGAACAAGTCTCGCTCCTACGTATCCCAAGTGGGAATTAAAGCAACGTAGTTCTTGGAGCGAGAAAAAGAAGCCTTGAAGAAGGTGTTTGAAAAAGGAAGGAACTTTCATGATCAAACTAGCTAAGGCTATGGGTGATCCTTACTAGTTCACATGGCTTTTGAAAAAGGGAGAGCTTTCATGATCAAACTAGCTAAGGCTATGGGTGATCATTACTTGCTCACATTGTTTTTATGAGTTTGAAATTGATTGAGTGCAAATGCAAAAACTGTTTTTAATTATGAATGCAAAGGTTTTTGAAAATTGAAGTTGTTACTAATGAGTGACAAACTTGTTTTTTGAACTTGAGTGCTAAAAGTTTTGAAACTGTAGATGTTACTAACGAGTAACGAATTGTCTTTCACATACAACATGGTTTTGAGGTTTGAAGTGTTACTATCGAGCAGCAATAAGTCTATGACTTTACAAAGTCTTTGCGAAAATCAAAACAACCAAGTTGTGAACACCAATTCAACACTTTCAAGCACAATGAGCACACAAGTAATGAATGCAAAGCATGTAAGTAAATGATGCAAGTAGTTGAATCACTTTCAAGTAATCTTCAACACTTGGGGCATGCACTAGGCATTAGTGTTGAATCACATTACTAAATCATCAACAAGAGACAAGTAATTAACTATGCAAATGAAACACAAAGGGATTGATTCACTTTGGGTGATCTCCCCTACTTGGGATATGCACTAGGCATAAGTATTTGGATCACATCACCCAATCATCGACAAGAGACCAGTAATTAACTATGCAAATGAAACACAAAGGGATTGATTCACTTTGGGTGATCTCCCCTACTTGGGATATGCACTAGGCATAAGTATTTGGATCACATCACCCAATCATCAACAAGAGACAAGTAATTAACTATGCTAATGAAACACAAAGGGATTGATTCACTTTGGGTGATCTCCCCTACTTGGGATATGCACTAGGCATAAGTATTTGGATCACATCACCCAATCATCAACAAGAGACAAGTAATTAACTATGCAAATGAAACACAAAGGGATTGATTCGCTTTGGGTGATCTCCCCTACTTGGGATATGCACTAGGCATAAGTATTTGGATCACATCACCCAATCATCAACAAGAGACAAGTAATTAACTATGCAAATGAAACACAAAGGGATTGATTCACTTTGGGTGATCTCCCCTACTTGGGATATGCACTAGGCATAAGTATTTGGATCACATCACCCAATCATCAACAAGAGACAAGTAATTAACTATGATGTGATATGCAAATAGTGAAACAAGTGTAAAAGCAAGTGAAAATATTTTAATGAGAGGTGAAAGGTAAATGGTAAAAAGTGAATGGTAAAATCTTTTTGTATCTTTGAGTAAAGAGTTAATGAATGAGGTAAAAACTTGTGGTAAGAAGTGAAAAGTAAGAATGAAAATGTTTTTTAACTTTTTGGTAATTTTTTTAAGTGAATAGTAAAGTACATTGGTAAATGGTTAAGAAAACACATTTACACAAAATTATTTGCACACACCAAATCAATAAGCAAATTGCAACAAAAGCTAGGTCATAAAAGTGGCCTTGGCCGAATGCTTGCAAGCAATATTCACCAACAAATTCCATGCCAAACATGACATAAATTGATGCATAAAAATGACATCAAATACAAACATAACATAGCACATGAGATTATAAGATAAAGATCAAGTATCACATACATTTATTCACACAAAAAACTAAGGAAATGAAACAAACATCAAAACCTTAATTTCTACAAGTTGAACCCGAAGCTACACATACTTGAAATCCCACCATTATTCACATTTTGGACATGAAATGAACTAGAAGAAACAAGATCCCTAAGATCTAACATGAGGCCGAAACCAAATCAAGGAGAAAAGAGCATTTTATTCATGAAACAAAGATGCAAAGATGATGATATGCAAAGATCACATAACACAACTTATTCAAAAGGGGTGAGATACCAAATCTTCCCCCAACAGCCCCCTAATCTACATGTTGATGAATATGCAAAAGAGATAAGTCTTTTTGATGCAAAAAGTTTATGAATGCAAAGGGTTCTAAGAGTTTACCTAGAGCCTTCACTAAACTATGCGAAAATGGAGAGCTAGTGAACCAATCAACCAAATCTTCAAAAGAACACCAACCAAGCCCTTGAAAACCTTCAAAATCCTAAGCTCTTGAGGGTATGAATCTGAACTTGAAGATGGTAGGAAGAAGATATGCGAAATGGGAGTGGATTGGAAGTGATTTGGTGAAGAAAAATCAAAGAAACAATGGGTGGATGAAGGTGAATGTGCTCACGGTTTTGGAGGCTCTTTTGAGAGAGTGTGCTAGGGTTTTTTGAGGAGTGAATGATCAGCCAAAAGGTCCTTGTGAGCTGAGCACAAAATGGTATTTATAGAGGCCACTCAAAGTTGAGGGTAACTATGTCACTTCATCTCACTTGTGCTCTAGGATTAGAGTTTTATTTGGGATCAATGGTTAGGATCAATTGTCACAAGGATTGAGGGTAGTCAAGAAGCACAAAGGGAGGAGAGAGGGGGCTGAGGGGCGCAGCATAAGGAGGGAGGGTGAAGGATAAATCATTTTACCAAAATGTTTTTCCAAATGGTTCATATTGCAAGAATGCCATTTTAATTCAAATGGAGGGTTGGGATTGCATTTACAATTCAAATGAAAGGCTATGATCAAAACATGGTTATCAAGCAATAAAATAAATCAAAATTGGGTGGATATGGAGCTGATATTCGCAGCCAAGGGAGAGAGAGTGAGTGGAATTGCAACTTGTACTATTGTACTACACTTGACCTTTCAAAATTCAAAGGGATATTCCTTATTCCCTTCTAGATAATTCTTCTAAATTCTTGCCATTTGGGCCATATCCTATGATCAATCATTGGGTTCAGAAATAAATGCTACCATCATCCCAAAATTGATTTGGGTGCCCCACTTTGAAGATGCTTGAAGAATATTCCATTGTTGACTTTACGGTTTTGACTTTTTCTTTCTTTTACATAAATCAACAATGTATTTACCAAAAATATGTATGATCAAGCACATCTCACCTCAAGTGATTCCTTATAGATCCCTGTGATTTTTTGATGAAAAATTGAATTTTTTGGCGAAATGACCAAAATGCCCTTTTGATCATTAGAAACCCTAATCCTTGTTCAAAATGCATTTTCTTTTCAAGAATTACTTCAAAACTCTAAAATGGCCCTAAAATCTAAAATGTACGCAAGAAATGATTTTTTTGCTGAGAAATGTCTCATTTTTCGAAAATGACCAAAATGCCCTTGGTCTTGAAAAACTCTGAAAATGCTATAAAAGGCAATGCAATGCATCCCTAATCCTAAGATGACTTTCAAAACTTTGAAATGCATGAATGATGGTCTTCATGACATTATGAATGAATGCTAAACCTTAACTTACTTATTTTTGTTTGAAAATTAGGGTTTCGACCTAGGCGGACAAAATTAGGGTATGACACCCCTCTTCTCGGTTCCTTTTCTTTGAGGTAAGCAATGCGTGTAATTATTGTTGACTTCTTAGGACGGTTTGTATATTGAAATGATGTATGCATATTGAACCCTAGGGTAGACGACCTTTTTGTCTGGACTGTTCATGGTTTTTCTTGCAGGTGGGGAAGGGTAGTTATTTCTAGGTGTTGTGCCCTCAACACACACTTCACACCCTATACTTGTGAGCATTGAGTGGGGCCTAAAACCCAAGGTCTGAACAAAAACCTAGGAGAGTGGGAACGATTAGTGACTGCCATTCGTAGACCATTGTCTGTATGGCTCTCATGAAAGTTTCTCCCAAGAGTGCGCTTTGTCATGATGCCTCACACTCGGTAGCTTTCTACGATTGTGGGTGTCATCATGAGAGAGACTTTAGCTCTTGGTTGCCATTGTGAGGAAGTGATTAGAACCTACATGGGAGGATTACCCTTTTCGTTGACTCTAGACCCTAGGATTCCCACCCTTTGTAGGACACGGGGGCACGCCTTTGTTTGTTGCATTAGTTTAGGCATTCCTTTTTCTCAAACTCTATTTCAAAATTATAGAAAGTAATTTTCTTTTCCCCTCATAAACACCTACATCATTTCGCGTGTAAATAACACATCATTTCGAAATACCACCAATAGCCTCATTTTCTTACCCTTTTTCCATGTAAATAACACATCATTTCGCATTCACATCATTTCGCATTCACATCATTTTGCACCATTGCATTTGCACCCGACAAAATTTTGAAAAAAAACTTTCATCATTTGCATTCTTCATGCATTAAAGTTTGTTTGCCGGAAATCGCAACATAACACCGAAAGTAAGGTGGATGAAAGCAAAGAGGATAAGAGGAGAGACTATCAGAATCCGGGGAATTACCTATGTTCAATGGCCGCCGGGGAATTACAAAACTTTTTGAAAAACAAAGGTGGATGAAAGTAAAATAAAAAACCATTTGAAAGTCAGACCACCAGAATCATACTTTAATAAAAAGTTTTGGATTCCCCGACGAGACGAATAAAACCACACATTCACATCTCACGCACATTCATTCATTCAATCAAAGGCGAGCTGGTTCACCAATACTCATGCATCTGTCTTCCCGTTCCGAAAACAACAAAAATATTCAAAAATCATGTCAAGCATCATGTACTCTTTCTTTTCCATGCATAAAAAAAATCACTGCGAGTGTCATGCATTTTATTTCCTCGCACGAAAAGAGTAATTTTTAGTCATATAAAATGAGCATCTCAATATGCACTGACATTCATACATAATCATTCAAAATCATTATCACATAGCGTAGGCATCACATCATTTGTAAAGTCATAAATTACATTTCAAAAAACATTGCATTCATACATGTTGTCATCCTAGTTTAAATGCATCAACTCCATGTTCGTGTATCATTTTCCCAAAAAAAACAAAAAAAAAATATTTCATTATAATTGTATAATTCCTCATCGAATAAATCAAAAATAAGAGTCTGCATACATGTTGCACTACCTCTTGAAAAATAAAAATAATTGCATTAGGATCAAACATTTATTTCTTCATGCATACATGCATTTGCATTTTCCATACATATCCGTTATCATGGGCATTATATTTTGCTAGAAAATAAAAAACCACCATAGAACGAATCACTTGTTTTCATATACATCTCGTTCTCATGGTACTAACATGCATATCATCATCATCATCCAAAAAAACAAAAACACTACATATTTGCCCAACTTGCATAATCTTGCATACTCATATAGAAACAATATACTATATTCATTACTCCTCTTCGTGCAAAAAAAATATAAAAATAAAAACAAAAGCTCTTCATTCTTAATCACCTCGAATGCATTAGTCATCTTGCATGCATCATTTCCAAATAAAAGAAAATAAAAGTAATGCCACTTTCTTGCATTATTCATCATCATATTGCATTGCCTCCGAAAAATCATTTTGGATAGTCAATCTTTTCAAGTGATCATTCACATTCCATGCATCTGCGTCATGCAACATTATTCATTCATTCATACGTTGCATTTTGTTTTTTCATGAAAAAGGAAAGAATAAAAAACATGACCACAATTAGAAAAATTGTGATAAATAATTGAATGTCTCATTTAGCATGCATTTCCATTCATTCATAATCATTCACAAAAATCATCATCAAATAATGTAGACATTTCATCATTTGCAACATCATGAGATGCATGTAAAAACATAGCATTCATACATCATCTCACCCAGCGCTCCTTCAGACCCCCAGTGGTCCTTCAGAGCCCCAGTGCTCTTTAAGAGCCCCAGTGCTCCTTCAGAGCCCTAGTGCTCCTTCTTTATTCCTTTCTCGTCGGTGCCCCGAGTGTTAATCGTTCTCTGTTAATTCTCAGACTCTACACTTTTCTACTAAGAGGACAAAATTAGCATTTGTCTTATCTTTATTTCTATTCCTACTATGAAAACCTTTCAGTTTATCTACGGAATATAAATAAAGAGGGGCAGCTGTCATACCCTAATTTTGTCCGGCTAATTAAAAAAAATTCAAAAAAAGAGAGCAAAAGAGCAATAAAACAAATAAAATTCATGCATTGCATTTATCAAACATAGACAAAAAAATTCATGCAAGCAAAAAGAAACTCCTGCATCACATCACATTCATCCCATCAAAAAGCAATCATGGCATTTGCATTGCATGCATTTGTTCATCTCACTTGCAGGTACAAGGACGGATAAGTACTTCGATGTTAATCCTCGCACTCAGTTCCCAGAAAATGCCCTCTTAGTTTGGAGTTCAAATGCTTTTCAGTTCGGCGCTCAAGCGTGCATTGCAGTTTGGAGTTCAAATCGCTCTTATCAGAGTTCAGTGCTCCCTTCTGTTCATGGTCTCACATCGTGTACGAGCAACGCGACGGACCGCAGCCCCATGTGAGGTTCAACGGAATAGTTGTATCAGCCTAAGATACAGTGGACGCCGTGCATTGATCAGTATATCAGTTCCGGAGCTATAACGATCCCCCCGGTCGCTCGAAAGACCAGAGATTCTCAGGATGCGTGCTCCTCAAAGCCACGTGCAAACTCGGATTCGCAAGGGTTCGTTTACAGGTTTTAGGCAGCCTGGCATTTTACCGCTTTCTTTATCGCTTTCTTCATTTAGCGCTTTCCTTGCCTTTCGCAGTTAGCGTGCATGTTGTTAACCACTTCGTTTATTGTTTCCTCATCAACACTCCAAGTGTTGATTCAAAAGAAAAAAAAAGAAAAAAAAAAGAGAAAAGAAAAAGGAGAAAAGAGAAAAAAGAAAATTCGGGTTTCTCCAAGTAGACAAAATTCGGGTTTCGAAATATGTCTCGGCCAATTCATATTTCTTGGTAAAATCCGAATAAAGAGGGGCAGCTGTCATACCCTAATTTTGTCCGCCCAAGTCAAAACCTTTTTTTCAAACAAAAATTAATAAAAAACATTTTTATTAATTTTTGGGAATTTTAGGGAATAAAATAGTGCATGTTTCAATATCTGTGGGCATTCAAATGAGAGCAAGTTAATTATTTTTGAACTAAACCAAGTCAAGGATTAAAAATACAATTTATTCTATCAAGGATAATTTTCGTATAATTTTTTGGAAGAAAATCCTAGTTCAAAATAATTAAAAGGCATTTTTCCCATTTTTATTGCACAAGAAAGCTGAAAAAAGACCATTAAATATTCCCCGATTATTAAATGACAACTTTTATTGTCATGAATAATTAGAGGGACATTTTTATGGTGCCCAAAAATATGTGACACATTTTCAATAGGTGCACTATCATTTGCATGCCCAAAAATTCAAAATTCAAATAGAAAGTACAAAGTGTCATCAATAAGAGAAAAGACCAAAAAGGAGAAGCAATTTTCCCTCCCCATTTTTGTTGCCTTGGCCGAATTTCCTCTCTCTCTCTCTCTCTCCCTCCACAATTTCGAATTCCCTCTCTCTCTCTCCACAATTTCTTCCACACTCTTCTATTGTACAATTATTCCTTAAGAATATTCTTGTACTATTCTTAATCTCACTCATTTCATACACATCCCTAATTCCCACACACTCTCATGGAGACTCATACCCCTTTTTGTAAATGACACCATCCTCTCACACTCACTCCTTCATAAGAAATTGCAAACTTACTTAAAATAGAACATCCCATTCCTATTCTACCCTTAACCCTAATTTCACCCAAGACCATATATAAGCCTACTCTCCCAAAATACAAAGACAAGTTCATTTTTTGCATAAAAACCTCCTCCTCTCCTCTCACTTTCGAAATCTCCTCCCCTCCCTCACCTCATCTTTTTCAATTTCCTCACTCAATCATCCATTAAAACACCTTTCCTACACTAAATCTTCCATCCTTCTTGCATTCTTCTCAAAGATTCACCTTCAAATTCAAGGATCAAGTTCAAAGTTGAAGATTGAAGAGTAGATTAAAGGGGTTTTGCATTCATTCATCTCATTTCCTTCCTTATTCTAGCTTGGAGTTGAGGTATACTTTAAAACCTAGCATCATCTTTTTTTAGCATCAAAGATGTAAATCATCACTTCATTTTGGCATCCCAGTGCATTTTAATGTCATAATGTTAGCATAGTTGTTGTTGTTGAGTGAGAGATGTATTTCAAGTATCTTGACAAACACTTTGGGAGGTTTGGGTGCTTGGAATACTTCTCTCCTTTAGAATAAATTGTGTGTTGTTGTTATTTCACTCATTTCTTGTTGTTTTCATGAATAAAGTGATGATTTGAGGTTTATGTTCATTTCGCATATTAGAAAGAAATTAGGGTTTATGAGATTTTTGATGAGTTCGTTGTTTAATCTTGCAATTACTTGGAATTGAACCTTGATTATGATGTTTGTTTGCTTAAAACTTGTTGTTCTCATGAATTTGCTTGTAAATCATGTCCTATGTTGATGACTGGCAAGAGGACTCTCACTTGTGCTTTGATGCACACTTTAAGTGTTGAGGATTGCCTAAGAGGATTCAACTTCTTTTGTGATTCCTAGTGAACAAGAATGCAAATTTAGGTTTCCTTTCCTAACCAATTGCTTTGATTACCAAAAACAACTTATAAATCATTTTGAAATGCTCCTGGTCTTGCAAATGCCTTTGCCTATTCACATATTGTGTCATAAATTCCTAGTTAGGTTCATCCCATTGCCTAGCATCTTCAATAAGATGTGCAACTTAGGTTCATTTTCTTGCCCATTCATGCATTTTTGCCAAAATGTTCAACTTGGGTTCATTCCTTGCCTATCTATGTATTGTGTCATAATGTGTGTAGCCTAGGTCCACTTTCAATCAAAAGCTTTTTCAAGCATCAAAATCATTCCCTAAACAAGAATCAATCCAATTGCGAAAACTCTTCAAAATCAAACTTTGTTAGTAGTCTTGCGAAGCCTTTGCTTGCATGATTATTAACAATGAGGTACTAGTGGCGATCACTTGGAGCCTTTGCTCAATTGATCATCATGAATGCCTAATTTTCCTAAAGATTTTCATTAAATCAAAAACTTTGTTAGTAGTCTTGCGAAGCCTTTGCTTGCATGATTATTAACAATGGAGTGCTAATGGTGGTCACTTGGAGCATTTGCTCAATTGATCATCATGAAAGCTCAATTTTCACAATTAAACAAGATAAAAAACAAAAACCTTTTTCTAGACAACCCAGAACAACGTAGGAGCGGATACTCTCCGTCAAGCACAACAAACCAAAAACATTTTTCCTTTCAAAAACCAAACACTTTTCCAAAATAAAACATATTTCAAAAAAAAAACAAGAACTACGTTGCTTTGAATTCTCCATCGCACCGGGAGATACGTAGGAGTGGAGTGTAACACCCATTTTCTACCCCATAATTTACACGTCATTTATCAGAGTAAATCTTTTTCGCAAATATTAATTTAACTGATAGAAAAGAAATGCCACATCGTCATTAACAAAAACTCGTCAATTTGCACTCCTCAAGGTTTGTGCGACAAAAACACCCGTCATAAGAATTAAACTCCAAAAATTACATCACAACGGAATAAAACAGTAACTCACTAATACCACTCAAACACGTCTCACATCATCAATGTAATCATTAAACAATTAATTAATTAAATAACAACTTCAACCACGCCCCCTTGGTGTCACAGTATCAGAGAGCGACTCGACAGACACCCCAATAGCTATAAAAGAAGGCAACAGGACCTTCACTCGCGGTTACCTGCAGCGTTGCCACAATAGAGCAACATTCCAAGCAGAAGGGGTGAGAATTTCAACAAAACATAATTAAGCATATAGTAGAGTAATATGAGCAAACAGTCATACAACATCATCATTATCATCAACCTCGTCGTCACCGAACGCCAACTCAAGTCATAATTTCTTACCACAAGTCATAAACATGTATGTGCATGAAAATGCAACCCACGCCTGGGTATATGCATGATGGTACCATTCTCGTCATAATCAAGCCACTATGGGCACATCGTCACTGTTTTACATCAATAAGAGGCCGAAGCCTATTCGTCATAATATGCACATGCTATGAGACACTATGGACACATGTGCAATCACCAAATCACTCACCTGGAGTACTCGTCATCGTCGTCAAAAAACACTCATAGAGTGTACTCGTCATAACCATCACAATGATATCACAACCTCATCATAAACATCACATTCAAAATTGGAGTAACAACACCTTTAAATTTTAAGTAACAACGCCTCTCAATTTTAAGTAACAACACATTAAAAATTTGGGGGACAACATATTTAAAATTTGAGTAACAACATATTTAAATTTTGGAAAACATCTCATTTTCATGCTTAGGAAACATCACATTTAAATTAAAAAAAAACATCATCTCTTCAAAGTGGAAAACATCTCATTTTAAATTGCAAGAACAGTAATAAAACAGGGCAGCGCGCGGCGTGCGACTTACGCGTGAATGGCGCGCGGAACGGCAGAAAATTCGGAGGCTTCGCGCGTGGCGCGTGGCTTAGGCGCGACTGGCGCGCGGAATGGCAGAAATGCCCAGTGTGTCTTGCGCGTGACGCGCGACTGGCGCGCCAATGAGGCGCAAATTGGCAGAATGTTCTGTGACTATGGTGCATCCTTTTCAAAGTGGAGCCACCGGGACAACTCCAAAATGACACGTACAAAAATAAAACCACTCGAGCCAAAATGTTTAAAATTGAATTTGGGCACGCGAACGCAAAAGATGGCACGGTAAAATATGCCCAGAATTCGAAGTTTCACCCAAAACACCCCACATGTGCACACAATGGCCATTTCATCGAATAGTTTACATGCAGCAGAATTTATTTACACGAAAATCAGCATGATCACATCATAGTTCCTTCTCAACCGTCATCAAACATCAAAAACACGAAATTACACATAACAACATCAACAATTCATCAAAACAACATCACCATTAATCCAATCCTTCATCAATCTTACACATATACATCTCAAATTCGCAACAACATCAAACCCCACAAAACCCACCACATACCCAATTATATTAAATTGAAATGCTCACCCTTACCTCTTAAACGTACGCTCCGTGGAAAATGATTGAAGGCACCACGAGTAACCACAGCAACACAACGAGCCAAAGCCTTGAGAATTGCGAAACCTTTCTTCTCCCTCCCTCTCTTCTCTTCGCGCGCCTCTCTTACTTCTCACCCTCTCTCAATTTCGATTTCTCTCAAGTGAAAATGAGAGTGAGGGTTTCGCATACCCTTGGGGTTTAAGCTGTGGGCCTTTCACGCGTTGGGCTCACAGCTACACCCCCGCTATTACTCGATCCCACTCCTACACAAAACATGATATTTTCCTCTTAATTTAATTAAATCACGCTTCAACTAAAATTAATAATTCAACTAATCAAATTAATTAAATTAATTAAATTATTTTTTCAGGGTGTTACAACTCTCCCCTACTTAGGATTTTTCGTCCTCGAAAACATACCTGATTCAAACAACTCCGGATACGACTCTCGCATCTTATCCTCTAGCTCCCATGTCAGGCTTTCACCAGCTGCTCCAAACCAAACGACCTTCACCAGATTGATCTCCTTACCTCGTAAGGTCTTCACCTCACGATCCTCAATTCGTACAGGCATAGTTTCCACAGTGAGATTATCCCGCACCTCCACATCGTCTGGTTGGATCACATGAGACGGATCCGCAATATACTTCCGAAGCTGCGACACGTGAAACACGTCGTGCAAGTTCGAAAGATTAGGTGGCAAGGCCACCCGATATGCAACACTTCCAACTCTTTCCGTAATCTGATACGGCCCAATGAAACGAGGAGTCAACTTCTTCGATTTCAGCGCACGCCCAACACCAGTCATAGGTGTGACCCTCAGGAACACGTGGTCACCCGCTTCAAATTCTAAATCTTTCTTTCTCTTATCATGGTAGCTCTTCTGTCTACTCTGTGACGCCTTCATTTTCTCCCGGATCACCTTCACTTTCTCAGTAGTTTCTCTGACTAGCTCAGGTCCAAGTACTAAACTTTCTCCAGTCTCATACCAACACATCGGAGTCCTACACCTCCGACCATACAACGCCTCAAACGGCGCCATCCCTATACTGGAATGATAACTGTTGTTGTAGGTAAACTCGATCAATGGAAGATGAGTATCCCACGCACCTCCCTGCTCTAGAACACATGACCTCAACAGATCTTCCAACGATTGAATCGTCCTCTCTGTCTGCCCATCAGTTTGAGGATGATAAGCTGAACTCAACCTCAATTTCGAACCCAACTCCTTCTGCAAACTACTCCAAAAGTCCGAGGTGAACCTTGGGTCTCTATCCGACACAATGCACAAAGGAACGCCATGCAGCTTCACGATCACCTGAATATAGATTTCTGCCAATCTCGACACCGGATACTTAATGCCGATAGGAATGAAATGAGCAGACTTCGTCAATCTATCCACAACCACCCAAATCGAATCATGCCCTCTCACCGTATTGGGTAACCCAGTCACGAAATCCATGGAAATACTATCCCACTTCCACTCTGGAACATTCAACGGCTGCATCATCCCCGCAGGCTTCTGATGCTCGACCTTCGATTTCTGACAGGTCAAACATGAATACACAAACTGCGCCACGCCGCGCTTCAACCCAGGCCACCAGAACATCTTTTTCAGATCTTGATACATCTTTGTCGCTCCAGGATGGATACGCAACTTACTTCTGTGGCCTTCCTCGAGAATTGCCTTTCTCATTTCCTCATCTTCGGGAACACAAATTCTTCCACGATATCTCAACACATTCTGCGCATCTATCTCGAAGTCCTTATTCTCAAACTGATCAATCCCACTCATCAGATCAACCAATTTCACGTCTAACCTCTGCGCTTCCCGGATACTATCTATAAAATCGTTGCCAATTTTCAACATACCCAACCTGATACTCTGAGGTGTGACTTCACAAACTAAACTCATGTCTCGGAATTGCTCAATTAACTCAAGCTCTCTAGCCATCAATGCCGACATATGCAAAGTCTTCCGACTCAAAGCATTTGCAACCACATTAACTTTTCCCGGGTGATACTCAATTCAAAATCATAATCTTTCAATAGTTCTAACCACCGGCGCTGCCTCATATTCAACTCTTTCTGATCGAACAGATACTGAAGGCCCTTGTGATCACTGAACACCTCAAATCTCGATCCATACAAGTAATGTCTCCAGATTTTCAACGCGAATACCACAGCAGCAAGTTCTAAGTCATGAGTAGGGTAATTCCTTTCATGAGTCCTCAACTGTCTCGACGCATAAGCGACCACTTTCCCATTCTGCATAAGCACGCCACCCAAACCCATCTTGGAAGCATCACAATAAACCACAAACGGCTCAACCGGATTAGGCAGGGTCAATACTGGAGACGTAGTCAACCTCTTCTTCAACTCATTGAAACTCTCTTCACTTCGGTCATCCCAAACAAAAGCCCTACCCTTGCAAGTCAATTGGGTCAACGGCAGAGCCAACTTCGAAAACCCCTCAATGAATCTTCTATAATAACCAGCTAATCCCAGAAAACTCATTATCTCAGTAACTGACTTCGGGGACTCCCACTGCAACACTGCATCAACTTTAGAAGGATCCACCGCAATCCCCTCACTAGAAATCACATGACCGAGAAAACTAACTTCCTTCAACCAAAACTCACACTTGGACAACTTCGCATATAACTTTCGGTCCCTCAGAATTTCCAACACCAACCTCAGATGTTCTGCATGCTCCTCTTCCGACTTAGAATAAATCAGAATATCATCAATGAAAACCACTACAAACTTGTCCAGATACTCCCGAAAGATTTGGTTCATGTACCCCATGAATACCCCCGGCGCATTTGTCACACCGAAAGGCATTACGGAATACTCATAATGCCCATATCTTGTCCTAAACGCCGTCTTCTGGATGTCTTCATCTTTCACCTTGATCTGATGATAACCAGACCTTAAATCAATCTTACTGAATACTTTAGCACCCACTAACTGATCCATCAAGTCATCAATCCTCGGTAACGGATACTTGTTCTTGATTGTAACTTTATTCAACTGACGATAGTCTACACACAATCTCATACTACCATCTTTCTTTTTCACTAGCAACACTGGAGCTCCCCACGGCGACACACTCGGTCTTACAAACTTCTTTTCTAACAAATCCTCAAGTTGCTTCTTCAATTCTGCCAATTCGGACGCAGACATTCTATATGGTGCCATAGACACAGGCTTAGTGCCAGGAACTAGATCAATAGTAAACTCCACCTCTCTTTCTGGTGGTATATCCAGAATCTCGTCAGGAAACACCTCGGAAAACTCACACACCACCTGCAACTCATCAATCTTCGCTTGGCTCTCAGCAGACAACGACGCTAACAGAGAAAACAGCTGAACCTCTTCTCTCATCACCCTATGCAGCTGACCCGCAGATAGCAAACCAGACTTCTCTTCCGGCGAAGCGAAACTCACGGACCTTTCGCGACAGTTGATATGAACATGATTATCAACTAACCAGTCCATACCCAAAATGACATCCATTCCACTCAGCGGCAAACAGATCAAATCAACTAAAAATTCTCTACCATATATAGATACAGGACATTTGGCACAAACAACGGAGGTAGTTACCGAACCCTTAGCTGGAGTATCGATAACCATCTCTCTCAACATATCAGATAAGACAAGACTTAGTTTCTCAACACATGCAGCAGCAATAAAACTATGGGTAGCACCAGTATCAACAATAGCAATAAGAGGAAAATTATTGATGTAGCACGTACCTCGAATCTCATTTACCACATCAGACTCAGCCAGAGCGAACACTTTCCCAAAAGACTTCTCCTTCTTGGGTTTTGAGCACTGTGTACTGATGTGACCACCCTCCCCACAATTGAAACATACCACCTCCTTCTTATCACAGCTGGAAGATATGTGCCCCTCTTTCCCACACCGATAACATCTCTTCTTATCCCCGCTTGGGCAATCTGGACTCTTATGACCTGCTCTCCCACACGTGTAACAAGTAATACTGGCCGCAGCATCTCCCCCACTTCGCTTAGACCCACCAACAAACTTCCCTTTGCCCTTACCAGCAGGCACCTCATATGGCTTACCACGACTCGAGAAGTTCTTTTGCTTTTCTTTCATAACTCTGGAGAAGGCATTACTGTCCTCCTCAAAAATCCGGCAGCTATCAACCAACAGAGAGAACACACGAATTTGTTGATACCCTATGGCTTTCTTAATATCGGCACGCAACCCGTTTTCAAACTTAATGCATTTGGAGAACTCAGCACCCTCTCCATCATAGTGCGGATAAAACTTGGACAGCTCAGTAAATTTTGCAGCATATTCAGTTACCGACATGTTACCTTGTTCAAGCCTCAGAAACTCAACCTCTTTCTTTCCGCGGACATCTTCCGGATAGTATTTCCTCCTGAACTCTCTCTGGAACACAGCCCAAGTAATCTCCTCATTGGCGACCATCAACCTCTGCCTAGCCGTCATCCACCAGTCGTCGGCCTCTCTCTTCAACATGTGCGTACCATAACGAACCTTCTGAGCATCGGAACAATCCATAACGCGGAAGATCCGCTCCATCTCTCTCAGCCACTCAAGGGCACCATCAGGGTTATACCCACCTTCAAAAGTAGGAGGGTTCTCTCGCTGGAACGTAGCCAAACTGCACGTCCCAGCATCACCAGCACCTGGCATGTTGCCCACAACCCCAGCTATAGCCTGCAAAGCAGCAGCAACTGCAGCATCGTTCCGTCCTGCCATTCTAGCACTGAAACAGAAAACAGAATTCAGAAACGAGTAACAAAACTCAAATGCTACTCAACTTGACGACTCGACCACCGGCCGGACAGACCGAACTACTCTGATACCAATAATGTAACACCCCTTTTCTACCCCATAATTTACACGTCATTTATCAGAGTAAATCTTTTTCGCAAATATTAATTTAACTGATAGAAAAGAAATGCCACATCGTAATTAACAAAAACTCGTCAATTTGCACTCCTCAAGGTTTGTGCGACAAAAACACCCGTCATGAGAATTAAACTCCAAAAATTACATCACAGCGGAATAAAACAGTAACTCACTAATACCACTCAAACACGTCTCACATCATCAATGTAATCATTAAACAATTAATTAATTAAATAACAACTTCAACCACGCCCCCTAGGTGTCACAGTATCAGAGAGCGACTCGACAGACACCCCAATACCTATAAAAGAAGGCAACAGGACCTTCACTCGCGGTTACCTGCAGCGTTGCCACAATAGAGCAACATTCCAAGCAGAAGGGGTGAGAATTTCAACAAAACATAATTAAGCATATAGTAGAGTAATATGAGCAAACAGTCATACAACATCATCATTATCATCAACCTCGTCGTCATCGAACGCCAACTCAAGTCATAATTTCTTACCACAAGTCATAAACATGTATGTGCATGAAAATGCAACCCACGCCTGGGTATATGCATGATGGTACCATTCTCGTCATAATCAAGCCACTATGGGCACATCGTCACTGTTTTACATCAATAAGAGGCCGAGGCCTATTCGTCATAATATGCACATGCTATGAGACACTATGGACACATGTGCAATCACCAAATCACTCACCTGGAGTACTCGTCATCGTCGTCAAAAAACACTCATAGAGTGTACTCGTCATAACCATCACAATGATATCACAACCTCATCATAAACATCACATTCAAAATTGGAGTAACAACACCTTTAAATTTTAAGTAACAACGCCTCTCAACTTTAAGTAACAACACATTAAAAATTAGGGGGACAACATATTTAAAATTTGAGTAACAACATATTTAAATTTTGGAAAACATCTCATTTTCATGCTTAGGAAACATCACATTTAAATTAAAAAAAAAAAAACATCATCTCTTCAAAGTGGAAAACATCTCATTTTAAATTGCAAGAACAGTAATAAAACAGGGCAGCGCGCGGCGCGCGACTTACGCGCGAATGGCACGCGGAATGGCAGAAATGCCCAGTGTGTCTTGCGCGTGACGCGCGACTGGCGCGCCAATGAGGCGCAAATTGGCAGAATGTTCTGTGACTATGGTGCATCCTTTTCAAAGTGGAGCCACCGGGACAACTCCAAAATGACACATACAAAAATAAAACCACTCGAGCCAAAATGTTTAAAATTGAATTTGGGCACGCGAACGCAAAAGATGGCACGGTAAAATATGCCCAAAATTCGAAGTTTCACCCAAAACACCCCACATGTGCACACAATGGCCATTTCATCGAATAGTTTACATGCAGCAGAATTTATTTACACGAAAATCAGCATGATCACATCATAGTTCCTTCTCAACCATCATCAAACATCAAAAACACGAAATTACACATAACAACATCAACAATTCATCAAAACAACATCACCATTAATCCAATCCTTCATCAATCTTACACATATACATCTCAAATTCGCAACAACATCAAACCCCACAAAACCCACCACATACCCAATTATATTAAATTGAAATGCTCACCCTTACCTCTTAAACGTACGCTCCGTGGAAAATGATTGAAGGCACCACGAGTAACCACAGCAACACAACGAGCCAAAGCCTTGAGAATTGCGAAACCTTTCTTCTCCCTCCCTCTCTTCTCTTCGCGCGCCTCTCTTACTTCTCACCCTCTCTCAATTTCGATTTCTCTCAAGTGAAAATGAGAGTGAGGGTTTCGCATACCCTTGGGGTTTAAGCTGTGGGCCTTTCACGCGTTGGGCTCACAGCTACACCCCCGCTATTACTCGATCCCACTCCTACACAAAACATGATATTTTCCTCTTAATTTAATTAAATCACGCTTCAACTAAAATTAATAATTCAACTAATCAAATTAATTAAATTAATTAAATTATTTTTTCAGGGTGTTACATGGATCCCCTCCAACAAGCGCGAAAACTAAAGATTTTTCATCAAGTCATTCATCAACAAAAGAGGTAAAAACAAAGCATTTTTCTGAATCAACTTTGCAAATCACATATTTAATTAAGGTAACCCTTCTTTGAAGGGACGTTATGGGGTGCTAATACCTTCCCCATACGTAATTAGACCCCCGAACCCAAATCTAATGGTTCCAAAGACCATCGCTTTCCAAAAAAGGTTTTTCCGATGTTTTACCTTTAAAAAACATTGGTGGCGACTCTAAAATCCCGTTGCGCGAAGAAAAATCCCGCCAAGGATTTTTCGGGGTGCGACAACAGCTGGCCCAGAGTTTTAACGCTGCTCCGTACCCAAGGCGGGGATCGAACCCCCGACCATTGGTTAAGGGAGGTTCAGCCCCAACCGCTGAACCCCACGCTCTGGGTTAGCCAAGAATAGATTTGACAACTAATAAGTAAAACAACCACAAAAAAAACACATATTGAGTGCAATTGACATGAACAAATGTGAAGATTTATACATCTGACTTGAACAGTAACTTTTGGTTAGGGGTGCAATTGAAATGAACAAATGTGAAATGTGAAGATTAAAATACATCCACACAAAAAGCTGAGGTATTTGATCTAAATTTAGATTAAAAGATTCTTATTTTTGCTTATATATTTTATTAGGGAGGATGTATCACTTTCTATTATTTTTAGATGTTATTGATTTATTTAGTTCATTAAAATGCCAAGTCCATCTTAAAATAATGTAATATCACTTTTTTTAATACAATTTATGCAACTCAAATTAAAAAATTGAAAAATAAATTGAAAATTTTTTTGTATCAAAACTTCAAAATCTAGCTCCGTCCCCGGTGCCAAAATTCATCCTTGTACTTGTACTTGATGATGGTCAAGCAATAAGAATGCTATTATAAACCTACTATCTAAAAAAATAAGAAGACTTAATGACTATTTAAACTGATTAATATTTAAAACACACGTGACAAATATTTGTCACTAATACCTAAAAAGAACAAATAATTGTCACTGATTATTTTATTGATAATCTACTGGGATAAGTATTTCTTATTGATAATCTACTATCTATCTTTTACTATCTACTTTAATCTACTAATCAACTCAAATAATCAATTAAAACTATGAGATAACTGCACTGATACATAAAAAAACACGGGATAACCGCATTGATATATAAAAAAATACGGGGATAACTGCAATGATATATATAAAACCACGTGTTAGCTGCACTGATATATAAAAAAACACGAGATAACAACACTGATATGTAAAAAAACACGGGATAAATGCACAGATTGTTTTTAAATGATACTTTTATATTTTTAGATTTTAATATTTATCTAGTTTAATTTTATTTGAAACTACTTTTTTATTTACTTTAAATTTGTCTTTATTTTCACGGGGTAATGTTCAGACTATTTAAATATTGTCTAAGTTAATCTCAAAAAAAAAATTGTCTAAGTTCATTCATAAAAAGAACACGACAGCACCCGTATGCACGGGTATCCTACTATTAGCTAACGAAAACGGCGGCAAAGCAGATAGGAATTTCTAGTGACTCTTGTATTTTATCAGAAGATGTTGGTAAAATTACTAATACTAGCCCCATAACTCATGCGATGCATGAGATTGGCTAAATTCTCTCGTGTAAATGAGTAATAAAATTTTTACGCATTTATTAGCAAATCTCCTTATAAACATTCATGTTCGGTTTCTTTTTTTAACTGTACAGAGCTTGTCCACTGCGGGAATCGAACTCAAAAGCATTAGTCAACCCCATGTCCGAGGGCAGCTTATGCCAGTGAACTAATGGTGTTTGGTTTGTAAAATATATAGTCAAATAACTGTGAATAAAAATTAAATTATAATTATAAATTAAATAAGAAGATTATAAAATTTAAAAAGATCTAAAAAGTTTAATAACATAACACATATTTATCAAATGTAAATATAAAAACTTAACCAGTAACCAGAAATTAAGAAAATAATACAACACAATTAGAAAGTGAAACACATGGGTATCATGTAGGGTTGGATGAAAACCACCAATAAAATAGATGTAGCTATACAAATTTAAAAAAAGATGATGGGGGTGTATTGTAAATGTGGCTAAAGTTCCCGCGCAGGAGTAAATGCTGCGCAACGCAGTACGCGAATAAAGAAAGTTGAAAGAATATTAACAATGACATTGAAATTAAACATCCATAGATAATAGGAAGAAAATGTCTAAAGAATTTTAATAACATATTTCTTATTTATCAAATGTAAATATAAAAACTTAACCTATAATTAGAAAGAAAAGAATACGACACAATTAGAAAGTGAAACATGTGGGTATCATGTAAGGTTGGATGAAAATCACCAATAAAATATAAGCAAACTATACAAAGTTGAAAGAAGATGATCGTGAGAGTTTTATTGTAAATGTGGTTGAAGTTCCCGCAAGTGTGAATGATGCAACGCGATACTCGAATATAGAAAGTTGAAAAAATATGATGTGAGGTTCTTTTGTAAATGTGGCTAAAGTCTGTGAATAAAAATTAGATTATAACTATAAAACACTTTACATATTTTGTCACGATTTTATTTCACCAAACCGGTTATTTAGGAATAAACTTTTTGTATTTGAACAATTAAAATTTATTATGAACCATAAAGTACACCAAATCACACTGTTTAGCATCTCACTTTCCTTATTTTGTCATAAAATTAATTTTTTTTCACCCGATCGGTTATTAAAAAAATAAACTTCGCAAATCTAAAATTTTTCAAGACTATAAAGTACCTTAAAAGATAAAAAATAAAAAAAGACATAAACAAAGAAAACAAAAGGGAAAAAACTAAATACAAAAAGCAGAAAAAAACGGCATTTTGGCGCCGAAGCATGCCAAGCCACCAAATCACACTGTTTAGCATCTCACTTTTCTTATTTTGTCATAAAATTATTTTTTTCACCCGATCGGCTATTGAAAAATAAACTTCGCATATCTAAAATTTTTTGAGACTGTAAAGTACATTAAAATATAAAAAATAAAAAAAACATAAACAAAAAAAACAAAAGGGAAAAACTAAAAAACAAAAAGCAGGAAAAAAAACGGCATTTTGGCGCCTAAGCATGCCAAGCCGCATTAGATATAAAGATGAGCAAAACGGTAGTACTTTTTTTAGTGTAGAAGTCACCACCCATGGCAACGACTTCTAAACATTAAAATTTAATTTTTTTTACTTTTGTTGTTCAGAAGTCGCCCCCTAGGGAAACGACTTCTGAACTGTGTTTTGCAATTTTTTTTTAATTTTCATGTTCGGAAGTCGCCTCCCCCAGGGTGACTTCTAAACTGTGTTTTTTATTTTTTATTTTCTTTATATTAATTTAAATAAAGTTATATTAATTAATTTAGGAAATTAATAATGCTAATTTAAAAGTGTTGGTAAGATCTCGTGCGTCCAAAAGTGTCGGCAACATCAAGACCATTGAAAAAAACACAAAAAGAACCATTTGTTTTGTAGTGTAAAAAACCTGTTTGTTTTGTAGTCTGGTCATGGCCGGTTTCACATGGTGGTGGCCGGCGATTCGGCCTTGAACACTGTTGTGCAGCTGGTATTTCTTCATCAGCCAGGATAGGTACAGGTGGTTGTTCGTATTGATTAAGCGACGAGGAATTAGCACCAGCCTGCTCCTGAAGCCTCCGAAGATATGCAACTGATTCGGGCGCATAATTACAGTTAGTTCCATATTTCTATTTAGCGCATAATTTTTCTCCCCGCAAATTTTATAATTAAATTAGAATTATAAATATTAATTTCTAAATTAATTAAATTACGGGGGGAGACTTCTGAACTAGAAAATAAAAAAAAATTGGAAACTCAGTTCAGAAGTCGTTGGGCCAGGGGACGACTTCTACACTAAAAATTGGATATGCTCTAGTTTGGTAAATAATCTAAAAGGTGCGTTATTTTGGTAAAAAAAAAAATGGCCTACAGCCGTTTCTTTGCCTAAATTTTTGTATATGAATTCATGCTATCCTAATTTTACCATTGTAAACCCAACAAAATATAATTATAATTTTCTTAAGTATGTTGTTACGTATTTTATCAAGATATTTCATTCTCATCTCTAAATAAGTGCTTTTATTTTTTCTAAAAAATTGACACTATTTCTAGTGTTATTGTTATTATTATCACCGAAACTAGCGGTATATCAGTGCATATGTACGGGAATCGTCATGCTCTTTGTATCGATATAGTCGGTCGGAATTGAATTAGACCGGACATTTAGAAGTAAACTACTCATCCTGGTCCACAATATAAGAAAAAAAAAGTGAGTTTTGGTGGTCCACAAGATAAGAAACAAATACAATTTTTAAGGTGTATTAAATGATTAGTACCAGATTTACCCCTATTTAAGTGGTGTAGTTAAGAATGATGTCATTAATTAGGAGTGTAAATCAACATTTAATGAAAAATGACAATCTTGAAAAGTAGAGATAAACTTTTAACCTTATTAAATGATAATAGTTGATTTCAATGTCATTCATTGGTTTGTCTAATATTGTTTTTTTTTCTTATATTGTGGACCGAATGGATTATTATATTTTGGGATTGTTATATATAAGTTTATAATTAATAGAGTTCAACCTCATATAATAATTAGTTTTATATATCTCTGCAAAATTATTGTTCTAAACTGCTAATCTTTTACCTTTGGGTTGTTGGTCAACATTTTATAATACATGATGTTAATGATTATATACAATAACATATTATTGGTATGATCAATAAGCCAATACTAATAATCTAATCTTAAAGAAGAAGCAAGCAATTTAGAGTCTTAAAACTTAAAGAACAAAAAAGTTGTGGAATTTCAAAAGATAGTTATATGTTCGTTAAGATAGCATGCTCGTGACTAATAAAGTGTTGAAAGATCTCCAATCACAAATTGCTAACTGCATTTAAGATGATTATAATAAGGACAATTGGAACTGAGAAATAAAGTGTTCAAAAGATAGATAAGTCTAGTTGAGCTGCTTTTATTAGTTTCTTTTATAAAGTTGCAAACAAATAAAAGGTGCACCAAAGAAATTTCCTAAGGTTGTTGTGCCTGTAACAGTTGCAGATATAAGTGTTATTCATCCAATTGAAATACAAAGTATCAACCGAAGAAAGAAAGTATGTATCCTCTATTTAGGGGTGGGAATAGTTCAGACCGCCTAAGAGGGGCCTACGGCCCAACCTACGATAGGCCTAGTCCAGACTAGTTTTATTTTTTAAATAGATACGGCCAAAGCTTTTTCAAAAACTTATTTAATTAAAAAGGCCAGACTACGTACCAATGAAAATGCCTTTTAGACCTACTAGACCGACTTATTATTGTTGTTGTTATTATTATATCAAATATATCAAATTGAGCCAAGTTTTTCTCATGTGTTATAACTACTATGACTTTAAATACTCCAAGCCACTAAGACTTGGTCAATTTATGAGCTAAAGACTCATGACCCGTGGCCTTCATGCTTGAGTTGTATGTTCAGCTAATCACAACTCTATGTCTCTATCAACCTAAAGAACATCCAATATCAATAACACATTAAGCATATCAAAAATATAATAAGTGAATGATCTATTAATTTCATTGTAACTAATATGTTTATAATCAGTTATTTAAGATGGCATCTTTGGTCTATAATTTGAGAATCTTGCCTTAAAACAATTCAATTTTGGAAAAGCCAAGAGTTGCTGATTTTATAAGCTGGTCAAAATATATATTTTTCTAACTCCCCAAGAGTCAAAACTACTAATCATCATCTTCTGGAATTTAACATTTTCCTAATAATAATGATAATAAAATGCTTGACATAAATGTTTTCATGTCAATGATTATGCTTACAAGATAACATTAATGAAAATATGATTGTTAATTTAGATGTAAGCTTGCCTCCCTAATCTTCTTGCTCCTGGAAATAAAAAAGGAAATTAGCTCCTAGTTATGGTATATATTGTACCAAGAAATAGTATATATGCTACTAATATCCACGACCTTTTTCTTTACTGGTGGTTGCTACAGCACGGTGAAACCATTCCCAATAGCCTATCATCTATCATGTTATGCCCAAACAATTATCAATCACCAAAAAAAGTAACATTAGAGGAGGAGCTTCCACTTTTTACATATTTTGATGTAAAAGAAAACGAGACTTATACTAATTGCTAGAGATAAAATCAAATCATTAAACAAATAACTTTTGATGCTGCTATTCATCAAATTTCTCTTAATACATTAAATTATGCTATGAAATAATGACATGTTCGATCTTGCACAGTAAGAATTGTCGTAATACATGTTTATATTCTTTCAAATTGAAATTGAAGTAGAGTAGCAACCGCCTATTGGATTGGAGGAAGGGGTTAGGGACTGAATAACATCGTAGATAATGAATCATAACTGCTTAAAGACCAACATTAAAAAGAGGCTAAATATCACTTTTGGTCATTTATCTTTGCTCTAGGTTTCACTTAGATCCTTTATCTTTTTTTGGTCCGTTTTGGTCATTTATCTTTCATTTAATTTTGGTTCCTGTCGTTAGTTTTTTCTAACGGACCATATATGGAAGTCGAAGTGGCCCATTCAAGCAAACCTTGATAGTCGAAGTGGCCGTAAATGTGAAGAAGATATATGGAGAAAAGAAATAAGTCTTTCAAGGATGAAATTATTGTTGAGCGTATAATTAAGTTGCAAAGAAAATAATAAATGCATTGGACAAAAGAACATATATAAAATTATAAATGGAATGGCTAGAAAGTATACGTGGTCCCTAGTTAAAGTAAGTTTCCCATTTTCAAGTGAAAATGTAAAACTTAAATATTATATGCAAATCCTAAGCTGCATCTTCAATCTAAGACTGCCTAAATAGTTTGTGAGTAAAGCTTAAACCTCATACTCCTGATAATAGCTTTGTTTCTGATGTGTAATCTCATGGTCTATATTCTTCATGATCAATTTTTGCGTATCATTTACTTCCTCTTTACACTAATCATAATATCCTTCCCTAACAATGTACTACCGAACTTTGATATAATTAGTGGATGTTTAGGTAAAGTGATTAAGGCATCCATTTAAAATTAGAGAATATGGTTATCTAATAAAACCTGTAGTCCAGTATGCCTCCCTTAAATGCTTATTTGCAAACTACTCTAGCCTAATAATGAATTTCTGGAAAATATGAAATGATGACAATACTGTATAAAAGAAAGTTTGACCAAGTCTGTGTAATGATTGTAGAAATTAAAAGATGAACACAAGGATAAAATGCTCAAAGAATTTCAATAAGTAATAGCACCAGTACAATGAATTTGAGCAATTACATAGCAACAATAACACTGATGCTCTATTTCATTGAATTGAAAAGTAGCGTAAGGAAAAAGTACCGGTTTTAAAACAGTATTCATGCAAATCTGGAAAAACCGGTTCAGTAAAGGAAATCCGGTTTTGAAACCGTTCTGACACAAAAACCGGTTTATAATTAGAAACTGGTTTTGAACCGGTTTAAAGCTGAACCACAACCGATTTGAGGGAAAACTAGTTTTTTTAAAAATGGTTTTGCAAACTGACCCGAACCACATATATATTTCAGTTTGGTGCAGTTCTTGGACCATGCACACCCCTGCTAGGTAGTGGGCATTCAGTTTTTATATTTGACCGCAAAACACAGGAATTTGCATAACTGATCATAAGTGATGTTCAAAGCCCTTTTATTACTTTAGATCGAATAGAAATGGGAATATCTTGAAGGAGAGCCGCATCAGTGTAGCTCCTCTAAAACTACAAGCGCACAAGGCCGTTTATTTGTTCATGAATATCCCTACCTATTCTGCTTTTGTGTGGGTGCAGTAGAGTTCAACAACTGTAAGTTTCACAATACGTGCAATCATTGTTGTCAAACTCGTGGGTTAGCTCGCACGAGTCTAAGAGTTTACTAGTTTACTCCCCCAAAACGAGTCAAATTCCATGTAGAATCGCAACTGTTGTAAACTCGGGTAAACTGGCATAGAATCGGGTAAACTCATTCAGACTCGCATAGACTCGCGAGTTAGAGACCGAGTCCACGAATCTACTTACAATTGCAAAAAAAAAATACCAAAATACAGTGAAGGATATTGTTTCTCTCATATTTTTAAACACTCACGTATCATATACCTTGATTTTTTCCCTTGTTTTGCTTGGGCTTTGACTTTTGAGAGGTGCGGAAGCCATTTTTCGTTGCTATGAAGCTTCAAACTTGAATAAGATGAACAACATATGATAAGAAGAGAGAGAGATAGGGATGAAAAAGAGAGAAATAGTAATAATTTGGGTAGATAGCCTCGAGACGGTAACTATTAAAGGCATAGCTGTTGAAAGAGAAATGTATTGGAATCTCAATGCCAAATTGCCAATGGCGAAGTGCCACATCAAATGGACTAGCTAATATGTTGACAGCACTACACTTTCTTCTTTTTTCTAAATTACTAGATTATATGGGTAATGTACATGAAGTGAAAAGACATGAGGAAATTAAACAACCACCTGTGAGAATACCCATCCGTCTCATTTTCATTTTTATTTTGTTACTAAAAAAAGTTCTTTTTTATGGAATGTCCTCCACATTTTTTTCTGCACCTTCATATTTTATTAGAAAAAGCAATTTATATACGATATTTCTAAAAAAAAGTACAGAATTAATTTTGACTTGCTAATTTTAAATTTTATTCATACTCTTTAAATATATAATACATTAAATGTGTTATTTATAGGTTTTTAATGTTATTTTTATATTTCATAGACTATTACGAGTCTACCGGTCGAGTTTTCAAGTCGAGTCTATTGACTCTCCACGAGTCTATGTAGACTCTCGAGTTTGACAATATTGCATGCAATAATGTAATTCACACGTATGTCTTTCTCCAAATTTTGGAAAAAAAATTCACGAATCTCTTCTCTCTATATAATCGGATCCACAATCTTTCTGTCTACAAGCCCGTTAATAAAATATTATATTAATTGCTAGAACAAGAACCATGAATCAACAACGTTCATTGAAAAACGAAATTGCTACAAAACTAGAAAAAGTTGTGAACATGTTAATATAGCATGTGACGTTCTTAATCAGCACAGGCTAGGTCTCAAAACACCGTCAACATTAATCTTAACTTGTGTCTAGCTAAATGTGTTGCACAGAGTAAGTCACACAAGTATAAACTTATACAGTAAAGAGCTATACAACATGATATAAATCCATAAACTCAAGTCCCAAAACTTGTGAACAACGCAACCCGATAATGTAACTAAACTCGTGTAATGTTCAAATGTGAAACACAAAAACACAACAAAAGAACCGTGGCAGATGTGCCGTTGCAATGAGGGGCACATTTTTTTTTAATAAGTAAATGTATTACGGGGCGCACAAGGGGGTGCATCAACCCCTTACATCTAGGGGCCTCATTAAAATCTCCAAGAGCCAAAACTCAATGAAAAAAAGACTCAAGGAGGGAAAAAGAGTACCTCGACTTCAAAGATTGTTTCATAGATTGTTACAATAAACATTATAAAGAGGATAAACAACCCATCGAACAATTATACCAATACGACCACCCAACCTCACATGCTCTCCCTTGCCTTGCCTTGAACCAGCCCCACGCAACATCTTTAATACTCGCCACCAAAGGTGGAATAGATGCTACCTTCCCCTTTGAAAATTACTTTGTTCCGAAACAACCATATATTCCATATAGCCGCCAACCATATAAGATGCTTCACCCATTTCCGCTTCTCGCCTTTTATCCAATTCCCGAAAGCCACAAAGTGAGAACTCAAATCTTCCTCCTCCACGATAGGGCACCCCAGCCACCGATAAATCTGGTACCAAACTGATTTCGCTGTACTACATTGAAGAAATAAATGGGAAACTGTTTCGTCTTCACTCGAACAAAAAACGCAGCAACCTTCCGCTTGAGACCGAAGAATTCCTTTGCGAAATAACGCATCACACGTTGCAATTCTGCCAAGTAACGCCCTCCACGCGAAGATCAACACCTTTGAGGGAATATCATTCCTCCAGAGCTTCGGCCAAACAGCAAGCAAGCTGCTGGAAATCGCCCCTCCATCACCTGAGAAAAACACAGACAGCCACGGATAACAGTTCTTGACCGTGAACCCACGCACTGTGTCAATTGACCAAGTCCAACGATCATCAATATGTGCTGTTGGAGAAACGGAAAGCAACAAGTCCTTCAAATACTGTAAATTTTGAGATTCGTTTGCAGCAACTCCGTTGCCCATTCCCAATTCCAACGCCATTCGCTACCAACCCACGCCCACTACAAAAAAAACGTTATTTAGTGACCGATTTTTCGGTCACTACAACGTTTAGCGACTGAATTGGCGACCAAAAAAAATCAGTCGCTATATCACTGGTCGCTAACTGTAGCGACCGATTTTGTGACCGAAATTTTAGCGACCGATATAGTGACCAATTGTAGCGACCGATTTAGTGACCGATTTTAGTGACCGATTTAGTGACCGATTTTAGTGACCGATTTAGTGACCGTTTTAGCGACCAATTTTGTGACCGATTTAGCGACCAATTTAGTACCAAATTTAGTGACCGATTTAGTGACCGATTTTAGTGACCGATTTAGTGACCGTTTTAGCAACCAATTTTGTGACCGATTTAGCGACCAATTTAGTACCAAATTTAGTGACCGATTTAGTGACCAATTTAGAGACTTATTTTAGCAACTACATTTAGCAACTAATATAGCAACAAAATAAAGAGATGAATTTAACAAGTCCGAATTTGACATCGAGTTAGCAACTATTGATCTTGGCGCGACAAATTTTTAGCAAATGATTTAACGACTAAGATTGATTTAATCAACTTATTCAATTGTTTTGCACTAATTTAATTGCTAACATGCCCGTGGTAAGAAAAATAATTTATAAAGCAATAATAAACAATAGATTTACGATAAATTTTTCATCACAATAAAAAACAATTCATTACATTAAAGACGTTAATGTACATAGGAAAAGACAACTATTTTCAAATAAATCCTACATAATATACTCATTAGAGTTTGAGTCTTAACAAAACATCAAAAGATTACTCTGATTCACTTTGTCCATCAAATTGGACCCTAGATCATTTCATCATCATGCTCTACATTATATGGCATTTGTTGAAACTTCAAGTGTTGCATCAATTGTTTTATCAGTTGCTAGTGCCACCCTTTCCAAGCTTCCTATAACAACAAACTAGACCAATGATCTGAATAAAATGCATAAGATAAAATGATAAATAATAGTATTGCTGGTTCAATCACAAGAAAGGTAACCACTACAAGGACAAGTATTGTATTGAGTACAGACCTCGGGTAATTCTTTTGAGCACTGACCTTCAAACCAACTAGAGTAGACTGTATACAAAAACAATTGAGTTAATGAGATGAATCCACTTTGCATTAATATTCTGGGCTTAAAACTCAAGTAGTTTACTTTGTTCATACAAAAGAATTCATAAACATGATGATATAAAATGCAGACTGTTTTGATGGACTATCAGTGATATTACAATAAGATATACTAGGATAGAGTTAGACAACTTGCGCATGTATTCTAGATTATGCATAAATATGAGACCTACAGACCTGGATAAATTTTTTTTGAGGGATGTTGAAGTTGCTTTGAAACAGATTCACTTAAAATCTCTATAATAACATACCATATTTATACAAACATAAGTCAACAACTTATAACAATATTTATAGGGAAATAAATGCACATAACAAACCTACTCAGATTTAAAGGGAAATAATCTCATACCTTAGCTGCACGACAAATGGGAACAATATTGTTATTCTCATATTGAATATCAATTTGCATTCAATAAATAATCATTAGAAAGACCAAGAGAACAATATTGTATATATACAAACACAGTAATAGATATACCTAGAGATAGAGACCAAGGAGGTGAACAATGTTACAGCAAGTGAAGAAGGAAGCAATGACAGGCTTCCAAAGTTAGCTTTATGGCATTTTAGGCTAGGACATTTGTCCACTAGCAGAATGAAAATGATGCTTCCAGATTTTCCCTTTGTGAAAGTAGATGTAGGTTCAATATGTGATGTATGCCACTATGCTAGACACAAGAGACTGCCCTACAGCTCTAATCCTAGCAAGGCTTCAAAATGTTATGAAATGATACACTTTGATATTTGGGGACCTGTTTCTGTCACTTCAGTCCATGGCCATAGGTATTTCCTCACTGCTCTAGATGACTACAGCAGATACACATGGTTGATTTTACTGAAAACCAAAAGTGAAGTCAGCAATCAAGTCAAATTTTTTGTTAATATGCTAGAAACACAACATGACACTAAAATCAAAATTAATAGAAGTGACAATGGTCCAGAGTTTTTGATTCCAGATTTTTACATTTCAAAAGGGATTATTCATCAAACTAGTTGTGTGGAAACACCCCAACAAAATGGGAGAGTTGAGAGAAAACACCAGCATATTTTGAATATAGCAAGAGCACTCCTCTTTCAGTCAAAATTGCCTAAACAATACTGGTGCTATGCTGTCACTCATGCTACTTACATAATGAATAGAGTTCCTAGCCCTCTCTTACAAAACAAGTCACCATATACCCTTCAGAAGGGAATCCTACCTGACCTAAACAATTTGAAGGTGTTTGGATGCCTCTCATATGCATCAACTCTTCAATCACATAGAACAAAGCTAGCTAGATTCTAGAGCTAGGAAATATGTTTTCCTAGGATATAAATCTGGTGTAAAGGGTGCTGTATTACTGGACTTGAATAACAAGGAGCTATTCATTTCTAGAAATGTTACTTATCATGAAGACATCCTACCTTATAAGGGATCACAAGCAGTTTCGAAATGGAATTACATTTCCTCCAATGACCATGAAAATGATACTGAGTTAGTTGCACCAGAACCTGTAGGTGCAGAGTCTGTATACATGGAGATCCCTAAGGGTGTTAAATGCAGCAAACAGAACCAAGTGTGCAAACTGAAGAAATCTTTGTACGGGTTGAAACAAGCAAGTAGAAAATGGTATGAAAAACTCACTAGCCTGCTGCTCACTCAAGGATACAAACAATCTGCTTCTGATTATTCTCTATTCACTTGCAATCAAGGTGAACATTTCACTGCCATCCTAGTCTACGTGGATGATATTATATTGGCAGGGAACTCCATGACTGAGTTTGACAGGATTAAGAAAATTCTAGACAATGCCTTCAAGATTAAAGACTTAGGTCCTCTTCAATATTTTCTTGGCTTGGAAGTGGCACAGTCAAATACTAGCATATCTATATGTCAGAGGAAGTATTGCCTAGATTTACTACATGAATCTAGTTTCTTGGATCCAAGCCTGCTTCCACTCCATTAGACAGCAATCTGAAACTTCACTAAGATGGAGGGGAGCCTTATGCAGACCCAGAATCATACAGAAGACTGATTGTATATATACAAACACAGTAATAGATATTCAATTTGATTCTCACAACTTGTTAATTTTCATCGATTTTAAAAGTTGAGTTCAAATCACATACCCATAGGAATATAGGCTACATGGAATTCAACAATGGTGCTTAAATATGATAGAATACAATGAAGATCTGATAGCTACAAACAACTCACATTTCATCAACAATATTCGGTTGGGAAATGTTGTTGACAGAATGGCTGGATCTGATTACTTCAGTAGTATACATTATGGTACAAGAGATGATTCAGCAGCAGAAAGTGATTATGTAAGCGGTTTTGCCTAGAAAGAAAAATTGATTTAACAAGTCACATCAAATGGTGGGGTTCTAACAAGAGTCGACTATCTGATGCTGGAACAAGTTTATCAGAAGAAAAGAAGCATGGTTTTTCTGGAGATATTTACAGTGAACTTAAAACATTGAAACTGAAAGTACAACTAACAAAACCATACCAAATGCCAGAGTTAGGATGCCTCCACAATGGGAAAAAGCATAGAAGTTCTTCAATGTCCGCCTTAACTTAAGTATATTGTCACAGTCTGCTGCTTACTAGAGCTTGCAAGAGAAAGCTACAAAGAGACAAGAAAATAGTGCTGATTATGATGAGAATGAAAACAAAAATACAATCAATGTGTTGGATCATGGAAAGGCAGTTGAGAAACCCTCAAATCATGACGGTGGCAATGATCGACTTGACATTGCAATGGGAATGATGGAGGAATGAGTGGAGCGTTGTCTCTTCAAAGAAATGTTTATCCATTGACACCATTTTTTCTGCACCACTTTTCACGGCCTACAATTCTATTGATCCATTGGTAGATCCCGTTCTCTGGACATCTCTTGTTCCTATGCTTCCTATCGGCCTTTCTCGTACTTCCGAGGTTACAAAAACTGAGACCAGTTCAACGTACACTATGTTTCAGCCAGAGGAGTGATTGGACATGAATTCTAATTTAAGAAAGCCAAGCACCTGAAAGCTGAGCTTTGAGCTTGTATCAAACAAACATCAGTTGATATCTCTATCATATATATGCAATCAGCAATAAACAAATCTAGTTTTTATGCGAGATATTCTATACAGAATAAGAGGTGGAGTGGATTATATAAGAACATGACCATCATTTGACATGCAAAAAAAAAACATGAGCCAATAAAAGTGAGTGAAAAAAGAAAGGAGAACCCCACATCAGTTTGACCTTTAAAACTAACCAAACATAGAACCTAATGCAATTCATCCTCATTGAGGAAAATGATCAAACAATTAAGATGCAACAAAGGTAAGCACTTGGCAGCAACTATTTCATACAATCCAACACCCCATAGTGAATTCGATTATACATACAATCCAAACTAAAGGGAGACATATCAATTGAGACATAGAAAAATTTGCACCGAAGAGAACAACACCGCATCAATCATCAATAGAGGGAAAATAAATATTTAAACAGAGTTTTCAAAGAAAAATTCAAATAAAAACTCACTGATTGGGAATCATCCAATACTAAATTTCCCTTTCTAATCAGCATGCCCTTTCCATTCCCCTCACCTTCACTAAAGTGTGTTAGGAACAAGTGTCATCTTCCAAACCCTAAAAATTTAAACACGCAAATAATACAAAATCAAACTTGCTAAAAGAAGTTAGGGCTTATATGCGAATCTGATTAAACAAAAATAGGAAAAAAATGATATAATCAAAGGTGAGAAAAATCCAAATAGAAATAGAATCAAAATAGAAGCTAATAGAATCAAAAATTGGAAGATTTCACAGGAGAAGCGGAACGAACCTATCAATCAAAAGCGATTGGGCTTGGCGGCGTACTTCAATGTTTGGGTTTCTCGCTGCGATGAAGAAGGTGTAGGTGAAAGGAGGCTTCTGCGTGCGTTCAGTACGTTTAAGGGAACGAAGATGAAGGTGAAGCAGGGAACGAAGATATTTGTGGAGATTTCTCACCAAAAAAAGAAGGTTGTTGAGATGGAGATGGAGATGGAGCTGGCCAGTGTGGTGATGCGCTGTGTGGAGGTGAGGGAAGCGAAGATGCAGAGAAAAGGAACAAAAGGGATTGTGTTTTTTTGGGGTTTTTGGAAATAAAGATACGAAAGGGATTGTGTTTTTTCCTTTGGAATTGAGATTTTTCATCAGGAGGCGCGAGTTAAATTTTGGACGAGCGCCTTTATTTTGGCAAAAATTTTCATGACTTAGCGCTAAAGTATTTTATACATTGAATCGGTCTCTAAATCGGTCGCTAATAGTGACCGAAAAAGTGGTCTCTAAAGCTAGCGACCGAAAAATCGGTCACTAACCAAAAAGTATTTTATACCTATTGAATCGGTCTCTAAATCGGTCGCTAAGGTGACCAATTTTTTTTGGTCGCTAAATCAGTCACTATTTAGCGAATTTCTAGTAGTGGCCCCATATCTTTGACCACTACTTCTTTCGAGCTCCATGAATTAAACAATGAGGGGAACAACTCAGCAAACGTGTCTCTCCCCAACCACATGTCATTCCAAAATTGCACTTTGTTGCCTCTTCCCAATTTAAGTTTGACAATATCGTTGAACCAGCCACCTTCCAAGTTTGAACCCCCTAGCTGACATAAATCCCTCCACCATAACGAAGTTTTCCGCCACCCTCTTCTAAACTCAATTGCATTAGGCCACCTACCATTTAAACCATATCTTACCGACAAAATATTTTCCACAAAGGGCTGCCCTCCTCCACCAAAACCCTCCATCTCCACTTTGTTATAAGAGCAATGTTAAAAGCTTCTAAATTTTTGATACCAAGTCCACCTTCTTTCTTTGATGTACATATTTTTTCCCATTTCACCCAAGCCGTCTTCTTACTCTCTCCATCACCTCCCCACAAGAATCTTCTTTGTAATTTAATTATCTCCTCAATCACTTTCTTAGGAGCTTTGTAAAATGAAAATAAATAAAGAGGGAGAGAAGCAAATACCGAATTTATAAGCGTGCACGTCCCCCAATTGACACTACAAAAAAAAGTAGTATAGGCGACGGATTTTTCCGACGCTAATGACCAAAAATCCGTCGCTAATGTGCCTCAGCGAGGGAATTAGCGACGGAACAAATCCCTCGCTAAAAATGGCCTCACTAATGGTTAGCGACGGAAGTTAGCGACGGAATTTAGCGAGGGAAATTTCGTCGCTAATCACCTCGTAATCCGTGTTTTTTTTGTTAAAAAAATGCGCCTTCGTCATTAAAGTATATTATAAAATTATTGTTATAATAATTATTATAATATTATAATATTATTAATATTCGGTATATTATAAAATTATTGTTATAATATTATTAAATTATAATATTGTTATAATATTGTTATAAAATTATTGTGAAATATGGGAAGGAGTTTGTGTAGAGAGAGAGACGGTTACAGAGAGAGAGGGGTATGGTTAGAGAGAGGAGTGAGGGTGGAAGTTAATTTTGTGGTGGTGGTGGTGGGGGTGAAATATGGGAAGGAGTTTGTGTATAGAGAGAGAGAGGAGTGAGGGTGGAAGTTAATTTTGTGGTGGTAGTGGTGGTGGTGGTGGTGGAGGTGAAATATGGGAAGAGGGTTTGTATGTAGAGAGAGAGAGAGAGAGAGAGAGAGAGAGAGAGAGAGAGAGAGAGAGAGAGAGAAGTGTGAGGATGAGAGGAGCTATGATGTGGTGGTGGTGGTGTGGGGTGGGTTTGGGTAGAGAGAGGAGAGTAAGGGAGAAAGAGAGTGAAGTGTGAGAAAAGAAAAGAAGAAGAGAAGAGAGAAGAAGTGAGGAGGATTCGGTTTAATAAAAAAATTAGAATTAGCGACGGAAATTCAAATTAGCGACGGATTTTTAAATGGTGCAATTTCCAAGGAATTAGCGATGGATTTTTTGCGACGGAAATTCAATTTAGCGACGGATTCAGAATTTTACGCATTCCAAGGTCTGTGCAACGGTCACGTCAGCATTAGCAACGGATTTTTTGAGACGAATTTTAAATTTAGCGACGGAATTTAAATTTTTTGTTAAAAAAAGCGCGCATTCGTCATTATTAGTGACGGATTTTGGTTCCCTTGCTACTTAAACATTAGCGACGGATTTTGGTTCCGTCGCTAATTTTCCGTCACTAATTTTCCGTCGCTAATAAGGCATTTTTTTGTGGTGTGATAATTGCCTACTCTTCCGACTATTAAGTCTTGCTTTACTAGAGTCAATAACCGCGGTTGCCAAGTGCTCAACAATCTCGGATTTGCTCCAACCGGTATACCAAGGAACTTGAAAAACGTTGACCCCAATTTACATGATAGGAATTGGGAAATCCCTTCAATTGCCCTCTCATCCATATTAATACCGATCACGTTGCTTTTTGCAAAACTTACCTTCAATCCCGACACTAGTTCGAAGCTCCTTAGTATAGCTTTCAAACACCACACACTTTTTTCACCACCATCACAAAAGAATATTGTATCATCCGCAAATTGTAGAAGTTCAACCGAAAGAGTCTCGTTTAACTTGAAACCATTTAAATTATTAGATCACCCCCTTCCTCACGATCTTTGTTAAATTCTAAAAGACATAAATTAATGAAATACCCAGATCATTCCTATTGAGGTACCTATTGGGGAAGAAAAAAGTCACAAACATGATTCATTAACTAAGATGTTTTCAAGAACAATGCATGACATTGGAATAGCTACGGTAATTAATAACAAACAAAATGAAATCATTCTACTTTATTAATTAATTATATAAATAAATAAAAACCAACAGTAACCATTGAACGATAAAAAATTACAATGATGTCGTATATAGCTTCCCAAGATAAGTTATTGGGTTAAATATGTTTTTAGTCCCTACAAAATCGGCCCCTTCTAAGTTTAGTCCTTACATTAACGAAATAGGTGTTTTGGTCCTCATCTTATTTTGCCGTTTTCAATTTTAGTCCCTCGTGACTTTTAATAGTGCTTCAACACTTTTAATAGCGCTTTTTTGACCTTTTTTAAGCGCTATTAAAAGTTTTGAAGCTCTATTAAAAGTCATGAGGGACTAAAATTGAAAACAGAAAAATAAGATGAGGACCAAAACACCTATTTCGTTAATTTAGGGACTAAACTTAAAAAGAGCCGATTTTGTAGGGACTAAAAACATATTTTACCCTAAATTATTTCTCGTAACTTTGAATAACTTTAAGGGTAAATAGCCAATTTCGTCCCTGGAAGTGTAGCTCGCTGTCAATTTAGTCCCTCATTCGACCCAAAATGCAAAACAGTCCCTCAATGTGTATTCCATCCATCACGTTCGTCCCTGATGTTAGTGTCCTCGCTAACACCGTCAACAACTGAAGATGTGGCACGTTTATAGCCATGTTTTTGGCCACGTGTAATGCCACGTATGAGGGACCAAACTGACATTAAACTTATTTTTTTAAAAAATTTGTTTTTTAGTTAAAAAACAACAAAAAGAGAAACAGGGACCACCACAATTCTCCGTTCTCTCTCACTCTCAAAGCTCTCACTCTCACGTTCCTTCGTCTTCCATCATCGTCAACCTCTCACCACCATCGTCTTCTTCCATCATCACTGTCACTCTCTCCGTCCTTCTCCTTCGTTTCGTCGCGTCGTGAAGAAGAAGAGGTGCAACAGCGTTCCTCTCGAAAACCATTCTCAGTGTTAAGGTATGTTACGCAATACCCTCTCAAATATGGCAAAATATTCATCATATTTCACTTCAATGGTCAGATATAAGTTCATTTTATGACATTTAATCATCAGCTTTGTTTACCCTAATTTCTGTTTTACTATGCAGTTGTTGTATATGGTTTACATTGTATTTAAAATTCTGGTCTGGAAGTCTGGTTTGCAATTTAAGGATGCAGGGATTAAATTGAGTTAATGCATATGTTTCAGGGACTAAACTGATAGTAAGTCACATATTTTAGGGACTAAAATGATATATGTGTATATGTTTCAGGGACTTAAATGAGATAAGTTTGTGCTCTATTTGAAGACTATGATCTGCTTTGCAATATGAACTCGTAGGATACCTTGTTATATATGTTAATGCAGTTGTTGTATATGGTTTACATTGTATTTAAAATTCTGGTCTGGAAGTCTGGTTTGTAATTTAAAGATGCAGGGATTAAATTGAGTTAATGCATATGTTTCAGGGACTAAACTGATAGTAAGTCACATATTTTAGGGACTAAAATGATATATGTGTATATGTTTTAGGGACTTAAATGCGATAAGTTTGTAGCATTTAAGGGACAATTTATGCAGTTTATGCAGCATTTCAGGAACAATGCAGTTATGCAGCTGGTTTTGATTTGAAAGATAATGCAATTGAAAGTTAAATTGCATAAAGGAGATTCCATAGATTGAGAACATTACATCAATTTACATTCCTACTGTGAACCAACAAATTACATTCCTACTTGCTGTGACTACAAACAAACACAACCATTGACAAAAATTGGATTAAGAACATTCCACAGACAATTGTTCTAAACATCTTCATTTCAGTCCCCATACAATCAAGCTTTGAGTTAACCTGAGCCTTCCACATTGCCTCTCTTCCAACCTCTCTTCCATGTTCTCTTCCAACCTCTCTTCCTTGTTCCATGGAAACAGTCCCAAGTGCTTCATCAGCTGCAAGTGCTTCAATCAATTTATCAACCCAAATAAAGTACCCACAATGATAATGATGCATTGCTCCTCTGTGACGACATTGAGCGATGATGGAGGACGAGTGAGCTGATTAGAGGTGAGATAATGGAGTAGCAAAAGAGGGGGAAGAAGAAGGTGAGATATGCTGAATCTGAATCTGAAATTTAATTTTTGAGGAAGAAGAAAGGGTAAATAGAAGGAGATACTGTTTGTAATTTTACTTTCATTTTAGTCCCCAACAATTAATTCAAACAAACCCACGTAATTATTGAAATGTGGCACTTAACGTGCCACATCAGCTTCATTCACGGAGTCATTAACTTCTGCTAACGTGAGGGACGAACGTGATGGATGGAATACACATTGAGGGACTGTTTTGCATTTTGGGTCGAATGAGGGACTAAATTGACAGCGAGCTACACTTCCAGGGACGAAATTGGCTATTTACCCAAACTTTAATCACCTAGTTTTAAGCTTCCTATCCACATGCATGTACCCTCTTGGGATTCAGCTATTAAGGTATCTATTATGGATCCGATTATATGGGGCGAAAATAAATATGAATTGTTTCTGAAATTTGGAGAGAGACATATGTGTGAATTATATTATTGCACAAATTATGAAATTTATAGCTATCAACCTACTCCACCCACACAACCGCCTACATTTTCTACTATTTGACTACTACACTACTGAATACCAAAAGGATACACATGGATATGAACCTTAAATTGTATTTTGCTATTTTTATGATACCTATTGTTGATAGGTTTTCTTTTTATTCATATTTTAATTAACAAAGTGGAAAGATTTATTAGTTACCGTAACTATTACAATATCGTGCATTAGTCTCGAAAAGTTCTTCGCGTATTTGAATAGTTAAAAAAAATTCTAAAGTACCAAAATCACACTTTTTAGCGTTGTGCTTTACATATTTTGTAATAAAATTAATATTTTTCCCCAAATCGGTTGTTGAGGAACAAAATTCGTATATTAGAACACTTAAAATTTTTCTAGACCCTAAAGTACTCCAAAGCACACAAAGAAATATAAAAATAAAAAATACCTTTGAATGTGTGATAGGCTAACTAAATATTTTTACAAAAAAAAATTGAAACATGTGTTGGGCAAACGCACGTGGTAAAGTGATTCCCCTACTATTTTAAAAAGTGTGCATGGCATTTAGGGAATGAGGTGGGGGTATTACGGTAATCCCAAGTGTGATCTAAGGGATTAAGTTAGTATATTAGATAGATTAGATATAAATAAATAAATAACTCATGTTCTAAATTCACTACTCAAATATTCAAAACAACAAAGCTTGTTATACATTTAATCACTTCCATTTTCTAGTTATTTTATTCCCCTCTATTCCACTGAACTGCAGCACCATTTATAGCCAGTACTGAATTTTCTTACACACCAAAGTAAACATACCTAACATAACATTAATCCAAGACGCCAATTAACATATATGTTGAACTTTTCGAAAATTAATTCTTTTGTGCCGCAGCATTAGCATTGAGTGATGCATCTTTTTTCTTCATGTTAATTAATCAACATATTTTCTTCGGATGCTGTGGTGAACTGTGATTGAGAAGTAGCAAAAAATTGAGCTATGTACTCCGAGTCTAATGATATTCATGGGTATTATCAAAGTGTAGTTCTAAATTTTTGGTGATCTAATAAACTATGGCATGCAGAGTGCTGAATTTATAGTAGAGGTGGAGTTTATAACTTGGACAGTTTTATCCTTGAAAAAGTCTCTAACGTGCAAAGCAAGGTAGTAGAAAGGAAGAATCTCCCGTGCTTAACGGTGTTCGTGGGTCGGTTTGGACCAGATTTGACCAAATCTGTTGCCCTAACCAATGATAATTATTCGGTTTGGGTTGGTTCGGATTTTACATTTTTTCCTCCAAAATCCGAACCAAACCGAACCGATATTGGACGGGTTGGTTTGGATTGGGCTCACGGGTCATTCACTAAAATATTAATTTTCTAAAATATAAAAAACAACACTTTTTTATGATATTCCAACACTTTAAATAGCTAAAAAAATTGAAAATCACACGAAATCAAACTCAAATCCACTAATAGTCTTCCCATTCATAGTATTAAAATTTTACAACTTAATCATAAATTATTAAGGTAAAAATTCTAAGCAAATAAAATCGTGTACATCTAAAATTACAAAATTGTTATGACGTAATATGGGTTGGTTCGGGTTCGCGGATTTGATTTTTAAAATCTGTTGCCCGATCCAAACAACTACGGGTTGGTTTGGATTTGTTCGATTTTGACCCGAACACAAAAAATATCCAAACCAAACATATCGGTTTGGATTGGATTGTGGGTTGGTTTGGATTTGCCCGAACCACTGAACACCCCTACCCGTGCTTGCATATGTCCAAAGAGAAAATAATTGAAGCTACAATGCCTATCTATATATCAACATTTATGCACTCAATTTTTAGAGCATTCCTATAATAATCATTCATTCGGTCAAAGTTTTTCTCATAGAAAAATATGATGTTTAGGTTATAAAAAAAGTTATGTTTAAAGGAACTTAATTTCTTCAGTGATGAGTGATGACTTAAGTTGTTGAAAAGTCTTCACACCGTCTCAATCAAAATAATTTTCAAGTAGGAAGAAGAATAAATATTGAATCACTTTAAGGGTTACAAGGGTAACAAGGGACTTTTTATACTAATAAACCACACTTGATTTACCAACGATAGCCTCCACCTCTAAATGTCACGTGTTTTTCCTTTACATTTATTTACTCACAAAAGGGTTACAAGGGACTTTTTACATCGACCTATTTACTAATCTAACTTTGAAAACTTTGAAAATATCACTCATCAAACCTGCTTTTCAGTTCTAGGAGGCTTTAATCCGACTTACCAGTTCCCACTCCAAACCTCGAACGCTGAACGGTACTTCCTATTTAGCTTCTTCTTCTTTCTACACTACACTATTTCTTCCCAGTACATTTCTTTCTACACATTTTCTTACTTACAGTTTTCTTTTTTCTTCTTCTTCCTTCAACACCATGAACAGCAAACGCTTCATCTGGTCTCAACTTCCTCCATTCATCTATAAGTTCATTTTCCATCAAAGTTAGCTTTTTTTTTAAACAAAGCTTCGATTTTCCCGCATATCGTTGTTCCAAAATTGCTGCATCTGGTCTCAACGATCTACCAAAGCTTCTTTTTTATAGAAATTTCTTACTATCTTTCTGATTCTTATACATTTTGGTTTTCAGGTTCAACGACCTACACCGAACGGGAACTCAACCACTCTTCATCTCGCGATTTCATCACCGGCATAAAGGTTAGTAATGACTGTATCCTTTCATTTTCTTCCACAAAACGATTTCCTCTGATTAATCGTTGTTGTTGTTGTTCAAACAAAAAATGTTTTTCATATCTCTGATTAATCGCCTTTTAAATCTGTTTTTAAAACTTAGTCATTATCCTTCAACATCTTTCACGTTCCTTCACCCAAACGATTCTTCATCCTTCATCTTCAATCCCACCGCCTGAACCATCAAGGTAACATAAGCTTCCCATTTTTCCATTTTATTCCAGCTTCAATCTCTTTTTCTGTACAAGCTACTGCGATGGAGACAAAATCTTCATTCGGATTTTTCTCTTCTTCTCTATTTACTTTCTGTTGTTTAGGTTTCTTATTTTTGTTCAAAAACTTTATGGGTTGTGAGTATTTTTTAACTGTGCTCCAAATCCTAAATCTGGAAAAAATAAATAAATTAGAGATTTTCTTTGTTGCTGGTATATGAATGTAGAAGGAAAGTAAACAGGTACATATGCGATGAGGAGGTGAGAGAAGCTGAAAGGAAAAATCAAGAGGAGACTATAGGTTGGTAGATGAGAAATTGGAAATAACTGGAAAAAATTAGGGGTTGTAAAAATTCAATGTTTATTTTCAGCTTGGTTTTAATAAGGGGTTGAAAAAAGTAGGTTGGTTTTAATTAGGGGTTGCCCTGAAAAAATTAGGGGTTAAGCTCTTAATTCTTCATTTTGGATTTCTTTCACCTTTAAGTTTAAAAGTAAGTTTGTAAATGTTTTTAAGGAATTTGATGAATCAAATGAAAAAAGTGAGATGGTAACAAAGAGGAGCTGAAGAATACTAGATATAGGATAAGTGCAAGTTTTACATCCTAATAGTAATTATGATTGCAGAACACATTTTTAGATCTCTGTTCATATCAAATTCAGTTTTGAAGCCACACACCAATATAAGGATGCCAAATTGTGTTTTGAAGCTACTCCATAGGTTTAGAATTCAGTTTTAAAGCTACTCCAATAATGCAACTCTAAATCTCTCTCCATTTCAAGCTTTGACAGTGTCTATTATACATTTATGTTTGTCTTTCATATGGATTTCTGTTCATATCACATCATGTATTTATAATGTCACCTCTTTTTGAACAACTATCCATTTATGCATCTCTTATCTTCACAATTTGTTAGGCTTCTTTTTTTGTATTGTACTGTTGGTGTGTTCTTTATATAGTTTTTTTTTTCCAGATCTTCAATACTTTCTTTTTACTTTTTTTTAAAGCTCAATTGTAGTGTTTTCTTTTTTCATTTGCAAAGGTTCTGTTGGTAGCAAATGCTTTATTATTTACAAGGGAGCTTCATTTGGATTACAAAGAAAACAATGAAAAATGAAAGCCGATGAAACAATGGAGGAAGGGACTGGAGCTGTCAACTGAGAACCACTCTAATGTAGTGTTTTTGTGTTAAACAAAGATGTATGATGTACCATCCCCTACAAATATAAGTTTCTTTCGCAGTTTTACATCTTTAATCACTGAACAATAAACAACAATACTTGAGTGATCTGTGTGTTGATAGGTTTTATATTCTCATTAGATTTCCCCTAATACATTTTCTTACTGCTTTATATTTTGTTTCAGGAAATTGATTTACCCACAACTGAGTTGATAGAAATCGAAAACCAGAGGAGGAAACTGCTTTATATTTTCTAAATGCTTTATGCCATTAAGCCAATTAGATTACTGCATGTCTCTAATAGCAATAATATAGCATTATGTCCTGAATGCTTGAATTCAAAACTGACGAGCCAGAATTTTATTATAAAATAACCAACTAAGCTGTTCATTCCCCATTGCTCTTTCACTTCTACAACATTATTATGTTTTTACTTTAATAATTAATGCTCTTTACTGTAGATTGATTTTTCTGGACAGGTTATAGCACCCCCCCCCCCCCGGTTTCTTTTTTGTGGCTATACAATGTATTTTTATACCGATGATTTTCAAGCTCTAAAAATTTCTCTTGGAACCATGCTTAATTCTCTCATTCTGATTTCTATTCTCTCTGCTTTCCAGAGGTTTAACAACAGATCATTCCTTGGAAAAAATCTGCAAGTGACAAAGAAGACATGACAAACTTGAATAAAGTAGGAATTTTATCTGCAAAACCCCAGTGTTCTTTCCCATTTTTTTCAATTTCCTCTTCCTTCTTTTTCTTACTTTTTCTATCAAGATTTTCAAAGTTTTTTAAATCTGCAGACTCATCTCTCTCTGCACAAGCTCAATGCTCATCTCTTCATCTTCAATCTTTCTTCAATCTAGCTTCCATTCTATGCAACTTGCTTCATTTTCTTCCTCCACTTTACACACTGAACTCATCTCATGATTTGTTTTTTTTATGCTCATACAAGTTGCTTGCTGTGACTATGCTCATTGTGATAATTTTGTCTGCTGAAGGATTAAACTATCTCTGGAGTGGCAATTTTCCACTTGTCTCAAAATATGCAGTTTTATTTTTCTTCTTTTATTCTTATTTGTTATTTACGTGATAAAATCTGATTGCTTTAGGTGTGAAAGAGCTGATCTGGCTTTAGGTGTGAAAGAGTAGCTTCTGATTATGATTTCAACTTCGGCTTCATTTGATAAAGTTAACTTTAACTAAAGACTTAGCACGCCCCTGTTATTAAAATCTTTTGATGCCTTTCTCAACCGATTTTTCTTTTCACATATCATAGTCAACACCACATTTTTCTTTTCGTCAGGAAAAAATACTCAGGCTCTTTTAGATTACAAGATGTTGCCATTGGACACATGATACAAACAATTCAAGAATGGTGGTAAAGTAGTGGATTATGTGAATATTGACAGATTATGTACTTGCCCATTATGCCATTGATATATTTTTTGTTAATTTGTTGTGGCAAAAAAAATACTCTATTAAATTTGGGGAATAAGCTCTATTCTTTGAAGTAGTGAATCACTAGATACTGACAGACAATAATTTTCCTTTTTCAGCATCTTATGATAGAACTTAGTAGAGGTGTTGGGGAATAAGCTCTATTCTTTGACTTGATATTTTATTCTAATTGTCTTAACAAGTAACATTCGAGTACGGAGGTGTTGGAGTAAGGATGCTTCCCCTACATATAATTGGTTGGAAATTGAGATCGGTGTACTACTTGAAGTGACTTTCAGGTGCTTCATCTTACCTATTTCAGTATGCAACTCCATCTTACCATGTCGTTGATTTGTGCATGAATGGGATCTTAAATCACAGTTTCTATTTGGGGTTAATCAATAATTACAGAATTTATAAACTTTGTTCTTTTTTTCTTGCTGTTTTTAGAAGTGTGCGGTTAAGCCCTTATTAATTTTGAGTTTTCCTTAACATTGTAGTTGTTTTCATAGCATTTTACCACGGGGTTCTTCTACTTAATATATTTGTTGATTGTTCCTTTTGGTCAATTGCACCATATCGAAGACATAAATATGGAATTGGATGGAATGCTCAAGAGTCTCAAGTAGCCACTAGGAACTTTGTACACATTAATCCAGAAGCACATTATATTTGTTTCTTATTTTTTGAATTATACTCATAGACCAACTTGCATATCTTTTGAGATCATTTGTTGACATTTTCAAGGATTTGTTGTTCAATGCATTAGGCAATGCATCTTGACGCGATCATCTTGCATAATTTGCTCATGACTTCTCTCAAACATGCTGTAAAATTGTTGCTACAAATGATTTAATGGTTGTATTCTCATTTTTTAAGCCAAACATCTGTAGTTAATTATAATGCTTCTTGGGAGTGGAACAACATCTTGAATATTATTTAGGGATTAGGAGGCTTTGTGGTGGTTATGGCGGCCTCTAAAAGACAGCCTTCATGTGACTATACATATTTTTTGTTTATTCAATTGCCTTTGATTAGCCCTTTGATTAGAACACGTTTTCTATTCTCAATGACTTGGAGGTTTTTTACTTGGTTTCCACCTAATTATTATTACCCCAAAGACTGATTTACTTTCGAGGTTTTTTTACTTGGTTTCTACCATATACTCAATTAGTGTTCATTTCATTAAATAAGTTTTCATGACTTCATATTTTATTATTTTTAAGGACCTGTCAATTGTTTCTGATAGATCAAGTCTCTTCCAAGGGTTGTCAAAGGAGTATCTGGTAGCTCTATTGTTTTCTAATGTTGATGCATATTCTCCAAACCTTTTGGAAGATTTGTGCTACATTTTAGTAGCTCCTATTTTTTTGTGTTCATGGTGTTGTAAATTAATTATCAAATAGAGTAACCATTTCTCTCTCCTGTTGGCAGGAGTTTCAAAAACTACTCCCTTCAAGTTTATTTATTCCATCATATGTGGTGATAAAAGCAATGCCTCAAGGCTTCTTCCAATACCAAGCTGAGAGGGTTAAATATGTCTTCTCCAAATCTCAAGTGAATTTCAGTGACATGGTTCAACGAATTTCAGCAAATGTGATAGCAGTTTGGAGCAGACTACGAATTCCAGTTATGCTATATGAAAGCAAAAAAAAACAGGGGGCTATGTAAAAGCTCAACACATACTTTCCCATGTTTCTCATACTTGGACAAAGTAACCAGTTGAACTAAAAATAAGTTGTCCAAAGGAAAAATGTATTTTCCCATTGTCTCCCGTACTCTGGCAAATGAATTCTTTTAGATTAGGCAATAATTCTTTTTAAGTTCTTAGATGATTGATTACTATAAAAACTTAATATATTACATCTATTTATTCATAACTTTGAGTGTTGATTATGTATGTAATGATTGAGTTGAATATCCACATTGAGGTTTCATTGACTTTTCACTTTGAGTAAAAATCATGCCACGAGGGGCTTGATTTGCTCCATCACCCTAGAGCCACCCATATGTTTGGGTAATTTAGGATTCAGAAATTTTTTTAACTCTTCAAATACCAGAAGTTTCCTCGTAAATAACTGATTTGGTAAAAACTAATAATAAGTTTGTAACAAAATACGTAGAGTGCGATGCTGACAGTGTATTTTGGGGTACTTTAGCATCACGAAAAATTTTAGATATTCAAATACGCGAAGTTCATTCCTAAATAACCTTTTTGATGAGAAACAAAATAAATTTGTGACAAAATACATAAAGTGTGATGGAGGCATTGTGTTTTGGGGTATTTTAGGATCCAGAAAAAATTTTACATGTCCAAATTGGTGTTTTCTTCTTTGTTTTGATAATTTCGCACCAACGAGTATTATAAGCATACTTAAATTGGTGTTTAGTTTTAAATCAAACTCGGCATGAAACCTACGTACGTGTTTCACTTTTTAATTGTGTTGTCTTCTTTTCTCTTTAATTATGAGTTAAGTTTTTATATTTCTGATGAATATAGATAACATTATTAAAAAAATTCAGACTTTTACTTCTTAGGGTTAAATATGTTTTTAGTCACTACAAAATCGGCTCCTTCTAAGTTTAGTCCTTACATTAACGAAATAGGCGTTTTGGTCCTCATCTTATTTTGCCGTTTTCAATTTTAGTCCCTCATGATTTTTAATAGCGCTTCAAAACTTTTAATAGCGCTTTTTTGACCTTTTATAAGCGCTATTAAAAGTTTTGAAGCGCTATTAAAAGTCATGAGGGACTAAAATTGAAAACGCAAAAATAAGATGAGGACCAAAACGCCTATTTCGTTAATGTAGGGACTAAACTTAAAAGGAGCCGATTTTGTAGGGACTAAAAACTTATTTTACCCTATTTCTTATTATCTGTGGATGTTCTATTCCAATGTCTGTGTTAAAGTATATTTTTAATTTTATAATAATGTTGTTTAATTTATATTTATAATTTAACTTTTTTCGTGGGAACTTCGGTCTCATTTACAATAGAACTCCCCAACATTTTCTTTCAACTTTGTATAGGTGTTTTTATATTATTAATGGTAGTTTTTATTCAACCCTGCATGATGTATTGATGTACTCCCTTCGGACTTAAATATAAGCAAAGATAACTACATTCACATATATTAAGAATTAAGAATAGTAGTTTTATGCATTTAATTTTCTTGGATTCTTGGAAAAAAAATAGATTTACTAAACTATCCCTAAGTAATAGTCACCTTCTCGCAACACTAATGAGTTGATTTAATGTACTTACATCATGAATACTAGCTCACCTCGTGCATCGCACGGGAAATGAGGCCTGTTTAATTAAAAATATTGATTCCTTTAATTAGATTCTAGAATTAAACCATTTATCCCCACATACATTTTGGGATCTCAAAATGATCTCAAAATGAGTATTTATCCATTTCACTTCAAATCGTTTTTCGTCCAAATTTTTAAGGAGGGAAGAAGAGGATCCAAACACAATTTTCTACCACAACCAAAATTAGTAGATTGGACCCCCATCCTATGTATATATAAGCGTGTATTTGGTTCTGCAGTGACGAAAATTGATTTTGACATAACTAATTTTTTAGAATTAATTTTAGTTAAAAGTGAGATGAAGGTAACATGATTTTTGTTTGAACACATTTATGGAAAAAGTTATTTTTACAAATTTTTATTGTTTGGATAGCTTGAATCAAAATTGCTTTTGAGATGTGAAATTACCAAAGGGAATTTCAACTTAAAATTATATTATAAATTTAAAATTATATAATAGATGACAAAAATACTAACTTACATATAAAATATGTAAATGAAAAATACATTTAGAGTATATAATTGAAATTTTAATACAATATCAAACATGATCAAAGACTCTGTAAAACCACACGGGCCGGCAAAGTCGGGTATGGTCAGTCAGGTACCCCTGTATAGATTACTCATTGACAGTTTTTAAAAACCGGCTCGGCCCGACCGGTCGGACCGGGCGAACTGCGAACGGGAGGGGTCACCGGATTGAGACATGCTATGGATCGGAAATGCAGTGTATCGGTGGGAACCGTCATGACTCGGCTAATTTTGGTGAAAACCGGTGACTCGGTGGGTTTTGTACAAACGGATCGGTTTTTGCATGTTTTTTAAAAATAACCCCCAAAAATGCAAAAACAGCGTCGTTTAAAGCGGTTAATTTATAAAAAAAAAGTAAAAATGAAATTAGAATAGCGGTGTCGCTTTCTCAATTTCATTTCAAAGCCTTAATCTAAAGAGTCAAAAAGAGACTGAAAACCGAAACACCCACCCAAAGTTCAAAGTCGGATTATATGTATGTTCCAGTAGTTATATATATATATATATATATATATATATATATATATATATATATATATATATATATATATATATATATATATATGTATGTTGATGGCATTGCGGAGTTATTAAATTTGTGGTGAATTTTTTTTAGACTTTTTTAGGCATGATGTGTAATTTTAGCAAATTAAGTTTTACAAGTATGAAATTTATATGTACTGACCCTTGACCCAATGACCCGGTACCTTCACCGAGTCGATCACCGATCCGAGTTTTAAAATATCGTTCATTAAGTTTTTTTCTTTTAAAAGCACGATATTGGTAAAGCTAGCCGATACCGATAACACGGTAAAAAAAAACATGATCAAAGACGAAATTGTTTTTGTTGCTATTTTAGAAGCTTTTTGAAAGCCTTGGCTATTTTAAAAGACTTCAAACATGTGCGGCGACAGCAACAATGGTAAAACAAGCGCCAACTCCAATTTCAAGTATTGGTGAGTGATGAAGTAATTTGCAGATCATTATAATTATTGAGCCTCTAAAATTCTCTAGCATTTTGTAACACCCCGGTATTCCTAATTAGTAGAAGTACCTAAGTGTACCAACTGTATATACATCAGAGATATAAATTCCTATTTTGATATTGAACGCCACTATAAATTGTTCGCTGAATAACACCAAGACAGTTTTAATCATAATTAAAACCACAACAGTTCCCTGTCTACCAACATCAGCATGACGCAGTGTTCAATACAATCACAAGAAAGTGCGGAAACCATAACATAACTTTTACATTAGTTAAAGTCATAATGTCGTGATACAAATACAACCAGGGAAAACATAAGCATAAGCATAAAAGCTAAGTCTTCAGCGACCTCTCGAGCATAAACCTACTCGTGCCTCCTTGATCTTCTCTTTCCCTGTTTCTCTGTAAATCATCAACATATAAACAATGAGATACAATCTCAGTGAGTTCTACGGAGACCCCTAACCACGCTCTCGGTTTCTTTATAAAACCTTTATCTGGCAATTCAATTAATGAATTGCAACGTGCACTGGTAATTCAATATGAATTACAAACATAAACGGGTCATTCAATATGAATCACAAACATAAACCGGTAATTTAATATGAATCACAAACATAAATTGGTAATTCAATATGAATTACAAACATATCTTTTTAATATTTAGCACATCACCAACAACCCGAAGAAGCTTAAGTGAACCCCAACTAGCCAATAGCAGTACATGTCCTAAAGGCAAAAACATATCATCTAGGGGCCTAGATCAAGGGCTCATGACTTCCCTCATCTAGCATGCTAATCCATAGGGGTCGTCACCCCGACTAGATATAATTTATATATCGTGTATCATAGACCGGTTTAGATGATTGGAATAATAACCATCCCGCGTCAATTGTAATTCAGTAAATAGAACGTATCATAGACCGGTTTAGATGAATTAATAATAATCATCCCGCGTCAGTTATACCATACCACATAGGACTTATAGTCCGTTTCCTTTTCGATAAAACATGTCCTCACACGTGCTCTAAGTTCAGTTTTTCGAAACGTTTATAACCTCAAAACATTTTTCATAAACCTCTTAAAACATAGCCAATATCATGGCATTATAACACCAATATCATTGGAAAAGGGTTAGGAAAGGATTAGGAGCGGATTGGAATCGAACGGGAACCTTTCGAACAAGTTTGTAAAATTTTGACTGAACACTGCGCACCGTCTGTGCGCCCATTAGCACGGGTCGTGCGCCCATACGCACGGGTCGTGCGCCCTTAAAATTCATTTTTGAAGACGGAGACAGAATGAGGCGCACGGTCTGTGCGCTTGGGGCGCCCGGGTCGTGCGTCTCTGACAGCACTTTGGTTTTGTCCCATTTTTGCGTTTTTCATCGTTCTGATCATTTCCGATACCTGTTCCAGTCCAGTCCCAACATAAAAATAGTCCAAAAACATATTCAAACAACAATGAACATCATCAATTCATCAATCAAAACATAAACCTCAAAAATCATTGTTTATGTCAAAATACGTATAGTTTCAAAATAACGGTTTTCCAAATCCAAGTTCGACACATCAAACTCATCAATCAAAACCTAAACGTGAGTAAAACTCACCAATTGTGATGAAAATCACAAATAACCGAGGATCCACCAAAACAGAATTCTCCAAATAACCACACAAACGATACCCGCATCAACTTCGATGCTCCGACGACACCCAAATCCGCTTCCAAAGCTTTCCGCTCAACTAAGAGACATCTTGGAAGCACTCGCGTGTCGTCCCGGTTTGAACACATACGCGCGAGAACCCTCATCTTGAACTATCCAATCACCTAGGCAACAATAATTTGCTCCTAGGGCTTCAAGCTCCTCTCCAAACTCCAACTTGAATTCCAAGCTTCCCAAAGGCACTATTCATCATCCCTAACCTCAAATTGCTACTCAACACATAAACCCCAAATTTGATTTACAAACCCTAACCTTTGATTCCTCTAAATGCTTCAAGACTTTAATGATTGAGCTACCCAAACAACAATATGGCTTCTAGGGACCACCAATCACCTTCCTAATCTTTCCTTTGAGCTACAACCATCAAAACTCCAAATTTTTCCTCTCAAATCCGAAAATGGCAACATGAGAGAGAGTGGTTTGTTGTTAATCATTCTTGGGTCAAAATGAAGAGGATGAAGTGTGGATTCTAATGGAAGAAAGAAGACACTTGGTGGAGATTTCATACATTCTCTTCTCTTCTCTTCTTTTCTCCCTCTTTGTTTCCTTCTTTCTTTCTTTTCTCCATTCTTTTCTTTTCTCTCATTTCCCTCAACCTCTCCCTCTCCCTCTCTGTTTCTTCCTTTCCTTTTATTTATTTTCTTTCTTTCATTTCTTCTATATATATATATAATATAACTTAAGTGATATTATGGGTCAACGACCATAATAACCCTCACTTAATTCTAACTTCTCAACAAACCTCACTAAAATATCTTATTTGATTTTAGCTCCCAAAAACCAACTTCTTCAATTTAAACACCAAAATAATCAATTGATCGGGCTAAACATCTAAATCATTGACTTAATTATTTTGGGATGTTACGCATTTAGTTTTTTTTTTTCGGTAGATCTAAATAACAAATTTCTTCTTCTCCCAGTTGCTGTTTTCTCTAGGGATGGCAAAACGTGTTTGACCCGCCGGGCCGGCCCGCCAACCTGTCAAAAAAAGGCGGGCTGGGTTGGGATATTGTGACCGCTAACCCGCCCCGCCAAAAGGAGAAAACCGCGGGCTTAAGACAAAAACGGGGCGGGTCGGCCCGCAAGCCAGTTTTTTTTTTTGAAAAAAAAAACATCAGAGTCAGACAGACCAGTCCATTTTATAAAAAAAATTAGGGCCCAAAATTAGAATCCAGCGCACTGCGCACCCCAAGCCCAACCCGTTTTGTTCATTTTAGGTTTCACTTTTCACTTCTCAAACAATTGATATATTGTTAATCCTAGTAATTTCAATGCTATTATTGTTTTATATTTTTATTTCAGTTAAAAAAGGCTTTATAAAAAAACTGTTTTAAAAAGGAGGTGAAAAATCTAATTGAAATTGAAATGTTAAAAATAGGTGAAAATTTTGTTCAAAAAAATTGCAAAAAATAACTAGGCAGGCCAGCCCGCCACTTGGCGGGGCGGGCCAGTATGTTGAGCTCACGGTTAGTTTACGGGCCAACCCGCCCCGCCCCTATTTTAGCGGGCTTTAGGCAAAGCGGGGCGGGGCGGCCCGTTTTGCCATCCCTAGTTTTCTCCTTCTTGCCATGGAGTATTGATGGTAATATTGGCAAGATTCTCTGTCAAACGTAAAAAAAATTGCAGAATCGATTTACAGAGCCGTCACAACCCCATGTATAGCCACGTTTCAGCCGGATGATGAAAGAACAGGAACCCTAAACGTTTCATCTTCAACACTCTGGTATTACCACACCTCCGCAAGCCACCACGTCATCTCAACCGTAAGACATTACAATCAATAATCGCTACTCTTTCATCTATTTATCCCTTAGTTTTCGTTCGTATTCAGAAACCTAAGCAATTATAACTATGACTAGGGCATTCAAAGTATTTCGGTTTTTGTGATTGGAGGCTTAGAAATTATGAAAATCCCCAATTTTATTTCCTCTGCAATATCAACTCAGTAGTGTCTTTTCCAGAATAGGTTAATAAGCATGGGTCTTCCTAGTTCTCATATAATTGACTTTATGTTGTTTAGTTAAAGTAGGCCTCAAACCTCATATACAAAGTTTGTGATATTCACACACTGATTAATCTCAAATATTCTTTTGCATCTAAATAGGATTATACCAAAACTGTAGTTAGTACTATTATGCTCCAAATTTGAGATGTTGCTAGTACTATTAAAGCTAGAATGAACTGATTTTTTCAATTAATAAAATGACTAGGCTACGGAATCGAAGTACATAATAAATTAAACTATCAACATTTTGAACTATTATGTTCCTCTCTATCAACTTTTTCCATTTGTCTAATGTATGTTTAGCTCTTAATTTTTGTCTTCTAAATTTTCCCTTTAGTCAATTCTTTAAGTACGGATTCTTATTCTACTTGTTGGAAGCTGCTATTAGTTTTCTGCATATTATTTTAGCATTTACAGAATAGTTGATTTTATTAGTTTTGGAGTTTAGAAGTAATCCTACTTCAAAAAAAGTTTTGCCAATAAAAATGAGTAAAATATTAGAGACATTTCAAGTGAAACTATGCACACATACACTTTTGGGGTGCACAAGTGTGTCGTTATATATGGTTGAATGGATAGTGATCCTTGCATTTGGTTGTGAACTATATGTAGTTCTAGCTATTGAAATTATATGTTTGGAACCGTGGTAGCCAATGTGTAAACGTGTGGCAATGCCAAAACTTATGGTTCTAGCTATCACGACATGCAATGCTAGACGCGGAAACAAACATGCATAAAATCTATTTTTGTTTCACATAAAAGTCTCTAACATAATATCTTAATTATGTTATCTAATAATGCCTTTTATTTTAATCTTAAAATAATCAAACAAGCCTAATATCTAATATTTGCTTGATTCTTCTTAATCTGAATGTGCTTTGTGCTACATACATGTATATAGCACACACTGCTCTGGCCCATGTGTAGAGATTCCAAATCAGGCCCGTGCTTGCCCACAGGGCTTTACCAACTTTTTGGCCCCAGCTCACGTGGGTTAGGGCTGGATTGACCCACATGGGCTAAATTGACAGCTCTAGTTGCACGGATGGCTTGACTCGGTGAATACATCCATCTTACTTAGTAAGAGCTACTTGTCTAATCGAAACTATTTTTCACTGTTTTAATAATTCTAGCTTGTGCATAGTTGCACATATATGATATCGATTTTATTGTTTGCTTTATCATAGATGACCAATGAAGATATAAAGTCCAAAGATATATATATATATATATATATATATATATATATATATATATATATATATATATATATATATATATATGCTTGCTGCAAATGATGGTTGTTAAACTATAGTGCATTAAAATTGTAATTTGTGCGCTAAAAAAAGTCAAAAAATCCCAAAGTACCTTCTAGTATCACAGAGTGTAGAGAAAGACTTAGAAATGAACTAATGAAACAATTTGTGGCCAGTGATCATGTTGTGGTATAATTTGTATGAGTCCCCAAATTTTATTAAACTTGTGCACTTTATTACAAGAAAAAAGAGCAAACAGACACATGCTTAAAGTGCAGAACAACACCTTAGGAGAACGAACAATGCTGAGAAACTCCAATACCAAAACCCTCGCAACCAGAAGCTGAACTATCCAGCAGCAAAACCACACCGTACATAATAAATATACTGGAACTACAAATACAATATAGTAGATTCATTTATTTTGAAGTTTAGTTGTATAGTATTCCCAGTTGACCTGCTATGAGGCATACCATAACCATTACAAATTTATGGATTTGGTGGTTGTAGTGAGGAATACATTTGTTTCTTTCTATATTTTACTGTGATCTGTTTGCCAAATCTTTTAAATGTGAGAAACTGAGAATAATCCAATCAGTTTCAACTGGTTGTTGGCAGAACCATATCTTGAACTGGTTTTCAGAAGCGCCAATTCTTGAACTGGTCTACCTAACCAATGAACCGTTTTAATCGGTTCTTGTGACCCGTTCAAGTCCTCTTTTCCATGTTGAACTGAATCATGACTGGGCTGTCAGCTACAAGTAAAACAATAAACAATCAAACACAACCTTTAGGCACTGTATTGTTTGGTCCAAGCATTGTGTCTGTGCTTACAAAGCTGCATTTTCCATTAATTTCTTCATTAATCAATAGCCAACTGTAGAAATAACAGCATTGTAACTCCTGCTAAATTTTGTTTCAGTAATTGTTTCCCCATATAAAGAGAAGAATCGTTGCAGTTTGCAGAAAGGATTACAAGACAGCAACCATGGACGGTATGTAATCTCAGTGATAGTAATATTGTAATTCATTTTTTGTTAAAGTTGTTTTGATTGATGATGCCTTCATAGCCCCTTCAAATCAAAATTTAAAGGTTGAGTTTTTTGAAATAACATTTGATTAAGAAAGTAACAGCTAGGTAAAAGTGTTAATATATTTGATGGTTGGGTTTCAGTTGATTCGCAGACAATGATGGAGGAAACAATTTTGGTTGGTGATGATCTAATGACGGGTCTTCCATCACCTGTAGTACCAAAGGAGATAGCGTCCCATGTGCTCCAAGGTGTTGATCTATGTGATGGAATTCTAAGGAATCTATTTTTGTGTAAGTCTTTTCTATCAAGTCGTCACTCGTCACCAAGCAATTCTTGATCATATTTTACCATTTTCATATTCAAAGTCCCTATTCTCTCCTCCTCCTCCTTCTCCTCATATTGTTTTCAATATTTGATCATGTATCTTCTTAATCTTACCATTCACGATTCAAAAATTAAGGATTCTTATTCCCCTTTATACTTTGGATTTAATATCAATAAACTGACGTAATGGTTAATTTGCTTTGTTGTTTTATTAATCAGAATCGTGAACTTTAGCTCATGATATTTTGCATGACTAAAGTGGAAACAAATATATGTAAAAAATGAGTAACCACTTGGCCATTATAATGGAATCGTTTCCCTACAGTCAAGATACCCAGCATTCAGTGCATCGGCAGCCGTTGGATCAAGATTAGTTGGCTTATGAAACATGCAGATTTTCAGTTTTCTTAAATTCCAAAATATCAAGCTTGGGATTTTGATCGTCTCATGTTGATCCAATGGCCACCGATACGCTGACTATGTAAATGTGACTGTAGAGAATCTGAGTCACTTTATAATCCACATTTATTGGGTCTGTCTAAGTCGATAACTTGAGGTAATTCAACAAGGTTCAACCCCTTGATAAATGTGAAAAGTCAAATGGTTTATGATGAAAAACCAGAAAATTCACAGGACAATAATCGATTCTTGACTTAAGAAATGTAGGCTATCAATCGATTTATGGCTTAATAATAGTGACAATGAATTGAAAGAATTGTGAACAAGAGAATGGGAAACGAAACTTGCGAATTATATTACAAATTATAGTAAGGATTACATCCAAACTACCCACGAGCAATGCTCTTCTCAAAAGTTACAACTTCTGGCCATAAACTTACAATAACTTCCCAAAAGCATAACTTCCTAAGAGTAACCAACCTATTTATACTCAAATACAAATACCTAACTTTCAAACATAGGTATTTGTTTCTCCTTATTAATTATTATTTATTCTTTTTGGCCCACAATAACTACTTATTAATTATTATTTATTCTTTTTGTTTCTCCTTTCATAAACCCTTCAAATGACGGATTTACCCTTCTGGCTCTTAACAAGAGTAGATGCGCTATCACTGCCCGCCCCATGAGAAACAGCCTTGTCCTCAAGGCTGAGACTTGGAAATTGTGTTCCAGTAATGTCCATAATATATGCCACAAACATTCCTCCAAAACATGAAAACTGTGGAAGAGCATTGAGTAAACCTCTGATATCTGGTAGTGCCATCTCAAATATATTAAGAAGAGTAAGTATCATTGAAAATGCAATAGCAACACCACCTAATAGCCTTGAGAGTAGACCCACATGAACATTTGGAGCCCATAACATTACCCAACCACTGAGGAGCAACATAATTGATGATGTTATTAATATTGGGCGCCTTCCTAGCATATCACAAATTATGCCTGTGAGAAATGACATTGATACTATTAATACCTCAAGTGATAGGTCAGTCTCTGATCCTTACTTTTTAACCAAGTGTATTGCATGCTCTTGTTGTCTCAACACTGACTGCATCTCAATTTGCTGGCTCTTTGAGACCACACCCTCTTGGGAATCACACTGTAACTGAGCCAAGCGATTATCATCCACATATAGCTGCAAGGATGCACACTCTCTACCACCTACCCCCTGAACCTCAACCCATGCACTATGGTAATCAAAACGCATTTTCTTTTCTATCCAATCTATCCAAGAAACTCCTATTTGCGTTAACCAAGCCATCCCCAACATTACGTCAATGCCATCCAAATCAAAGAGCATAGTACTAATCTCCCATGAGAGACCTTGGACATAAATTATAACACCATGACATTCTCCATGAGTCTTAGCAGTGAATCCATCTCCTAACTTGATAGGTCTAGGAGGAACTTCAGTGATATGTAATCCCATATCCATGGCCAAACGCCTCGACATGAAATTTTGAGTAGCACCACTATCAACCAACATCAACACAGGCACTTCTCCTATAGTTCCTGGGAGCTTTATTGAACTTAGTCTATCAATAGAATTCACCATCAGGCCATTGAAACTCATGACACTGAGTTGAAGTGGGATTTCATCATCACCTTGATAGGAACCAACTAGTAGATTGAACGAAAATGATGATTACAATGTATCCCTAGAGTATTCGAGAGACTCTAGAACTCTCCATAGTGCCATAAGGCCCAATTCTTTACAAATGATTACATGCCTTCCTCCCTACTCCCTCTTCTCTATATATAGGCTATATGCCTTAATGGTATTCACTAACTAACCATTCAACCAATTAACTAACTAACTCAACCTAATTAACAAATTGTAACTAACTAGCTAATTAAGTCCTAAGCCCCATAACAACCATACGGCTTAGTCCTATCAATACTCCCCCCCCGGACATTCGCCTTGTCCTCAAGGTGACTAAGAAAAGAGAAAAAATTATACAAGAACAACAATTCTAAAACAAAATTCTGGTTGAAATGCTGCTTGAATTGCTCCTCCTCGTGTGGTATCAGAGCCAGGTTGACAAATACGCTGACATTACTCCAGAGAGCCCGCACTTTCCTCTATCATATACGAAATTATCCAAGCAATAGGTCGCTGAAGAATCTCTCAAACAGCATTCACAAGCGTCCTCGGGCACTAGAACCACACATTCCCCTGGATCCCACACTTTGAAACTCCATAGTTCGACTTTGAACCATAAGTCCAACCTCACAGTTCCCCATATACTACATTGTAGTGGCAACCTGTTGTTGGACGCTTCCCCATTTAGATCATCTACTAATTCAATATGTGAATCACAAGCGGACGAAGTGAAGAACTCCATTGAAGTATCTGATAAAGGTACTGTCACACTAAATGCATTCAGATTTTCAACCAAGCACCATAGTATTCCAGTAACTGAGATTGTCAGACCCACCCAAATGACAAGGGAATTCCCACTCCTTTTTATAACAAACCTGGTCAGATGCTTCCAGATTTTGAGCAAACCCATGATGACATTGATTAACAAGGTATTCTTACATTGGAGAAAGGTATGGAAATGGCATTCACAATTCACTCCTTGCCAACTATTACCGTGAGATGTGTGAGAGAGGATCAGTTGTTGGTGGAGACATCTAACCATTACAATTAAGAGGCTGTGCACCTCCTTATTTCTCTTCCTTTGGGTCAATTTAAGCACATTTATTTCTGCCCCAGTTGTGAACATTACCTGCTGATGTTGAAACGTTGAAATCCCATGGCCTTCCAAGCATGTAGGTGAAGGAAAATCCCCTTGATACACATGTGAGGACACCTTAGTCATAGTGGAACTTAAACCCACTATAGTTGCTGCACCCCTTTTCTCTTGACTTTTCCTTCCCAGAGTTGCGTCAATTTCAGAAAAATTAGTGCAACAGTAAAAGCTTATACTTACCCAGGGTGGTTTCATCAAAAGCCAGCCCATAATCAGCGTGGGAGGACTGGATGACAACAAGAACGAGGATAACCGCTTCGGCAGCTCCACCAAAGGAGACGATGCGCGCACCAAGGACGACGGTGTTGGAGCATTTCTTCCTTGCGCGTTCGGGTCGGGTTCTTGCAGATTCCGGGTCGAGCTCGCAATTGGCGCATCTGGACTTCTCATTTTTTCCTTACCCAACGTAATTTGGGCCTGGCCCATTAGGATCGAAAAAAGGCCCAACTCGTAATTGAGCGTGAGACCCAACTCGTATGGTGATCGCAACGGCGTCCTTGCGCCCTTCCTCTCGTCTTTACGTCTATCATTTCGCGCTCGCTCCTGCACCAGCAGCAACTGTCGAGGGCGTGTCCACTCCCCGATGGTCGTAGTGGCGTCCGGTGGTCTGGACGTGGACGGCGGTGCCCAAGACACTCTAACCTTCAATCTTTTCTTTTTGTCCGCTTCTTTGTTCCCTTCTTCGGCAACATTCTGGTCCGGTGGTTCCGGCGGCGGTGGTGGCTCCTTCCCCACTCTTTCCTTTCTTTCTCTCCGCATCGTTCTTGAAGTTGTGCAAAAAACTTCGCTCACACGAGCACCGGTCATCGGCGATGAACCAGGAGGTTCTGGTGGTGACGGTTCAGCCTTGGTTCGTTCTGTTATGAGAAGCTGTTTAGGCTCCGATAGTACCAACGATTGCCCAAGACCCGTTGACACTCTCATGGACTCCGAACTAGCCATTTTGTCACCGTAACTCTGCATTCCTTTCCGGTGTGTAGTTTTTTTGGAAACGATTCTTGAATCTTTGGTTGCTCGACTTTTCCTCCACCTTGCCGTGAGGCCTCTCATCTTAAGCGCCAAACTAACATTCTGCTTGACCATATTTGGACCTTGCAATATTCAGTTTCCACCTCTGATTTCTTGCTTCCCGTTGACGATGTAGTTGCGCCTTGTTTCTTGGAATTCTGAATTGATGACTCTTCTTTTTCAAGAACAGGTTCTTCCACTTTGTCCTCCACAAGATTGGACTGATCAAGAGTCTGTTTTGTGTCACTGAAATGCTCCATCTTGGGGACTCCACAGCTGCTGTTGGAGAGCACCACTGGCTGAATCGCCATTAACGCTGCGTCAAGTTTTTCGTTCTCTTCAATCTTGCGCACCTTGAAGAAACGTTCCACTTTCGTCAGCCATCCCGTCGCGTCGTCTCCATTGAAGACCGGTAGGTCCACCTTGCGGAGTCGTCGCTCGCTATTGCCGTGATTTGAATGTTCTTTCGATTTCGGGTTACCGGATCCTGACGGACCCGATTCCTTCAACGATGCGAACATCGCCTTCATCTCGGCCATACTTTCTTGGAATCGGTTCTCAACCTCTTGAAATCTTCGTTCCAAAATTTCTTCAATTCTTGGATCCATCGCTGAAGATGTCGTCTTCTTCTTCGGCATGAATCTTCCCAAAATCGTGTGCTTTGATACCAGTTGATAGGAACCAACTAGTAGATTGAACGAAAAGGATGATTACAATGTATCCCTAGAGTATTCGAGAGACTCTAGAACTCTCCATAGTGCCATAAGGCCCAATTCTTTACAAATGATTACATGCCTTCCTCCCTACTCCCTCTTCTCTATATATAGGCTATATGCCTTAATGGTATTCACTAACTAACCATTCAACCAATTAACTAACTAACTCAACCTAATTAACAAATTGTAACTAACTAGCTAATTAAGTCCTAAGCCCCATAACAACCATACGGCTTAGTCCTATCACACCTGAATCAGCCACTTCATCATTCATCACCCTCACCGCATTTTCTTCCTCCAACTCTTCGTCTGTCATCAACACACGCATATTTCTGTCCGGGCACTGGTGCCTTGGGTGAAACGGACCTCCGCATTTGAAACAGAGTCCCTTTTGACGCCGCTCCGCTATCTCTTGCGATGATAAATTATGAACTCCTCTGTCACGCTGAACAGTCCCTGTTTTATCTCTGCCTGATGCTCCACGCCACTGATTTCCACCCAGATTTCGTTCAATTCCTCCTGCACTGCGCTCGCGAACTTCTTTGGTGTCTTTGACAAAAACCCAGTCGCTGTTGCGCGACTCAGGACCAGCGCTGGAACGGTTTCCAGCAGTTACAGAACTGGGTCGGGTTTGCGACCCAACCGGCTTGCGCGCAACCCAATTTTTTCCCCCTTCGTCGCTCTCACGCTCAATTGCGCGTGCCACGTTCATAAGCTTTGGTCGCGAAACTGACCCCAACGCAATCAAACTTCTAACCTTGCCTCTGATGCTCTCCTCCAACCCATGGACAAAATAACCCACATACTGATCATGAGGAAGCCGATGGATTTGGGAAATTAGCCTTTCAAAATCCTCAATGTATTCTTCAACCGTTCCTTCTTGTTGAAGAGCAGATAGTTGTTCAAAGATATTTCCATCACTAACACCCACATATCTCTCCAACAACGCATCCTTCAAGTTCTCCCATGTCAAGTTTTCGTTCTCTTCCAACAAGCCCTTGAAGAAGTGAATTGTGGCCCCATCCATACATAACTGTGCCAAATTCACTTTGATTTCAGGACGAGTGTCTTGTACACGGAAGTATACTTCTGCCCTAGCAATCCATCCAGCGGGATCATCACCATTAAACATTGGCAGTTCCACTTTCTTCACCGACAACCGAAATTCATCAAGCGCGTCACCATGCAATTCAGAATTTTTTTGTTTCATACTTACAAACTCGTTGTTGCGTGATGATTCTGCCCGACCCTTCTCCTTACTCAAACTAAGTAGAGAGATGATTTTCTCTTGATTCTCCTTAGTCTGATTCTGCATTTCCTTCAAAGAAACTTCCATACTTGCAATTTTCCCCTCTAGTGCAGCAACCTTGGTCTCCATCTTCTTCGGTGGCATCCAGCAGGTCGGACCAATTTGATGCAGACCAGAAAATTCACAGGACAATAATCGATTCTTGACTTAAGAAATGTAGGCTATCAATCGATTTATGGCTTAATAATCGTGACAATGAATTGACAGAATTGTGAACAAGAGAAAGGGAAAGGAAACTTGCGAATTATATTACAAGTTATAGTAAGGATTACATCCAAACTACCCAAGAGCAATGCTCTTCTCAGAAATTACAACTTCTGGCCATAAACTTACAATAACTTCCCAAAAGCATAACTTCCTAAGAGTAACCAACCTATTTATATTCAAATATAAATAACTAACTTTCAAACATAACTACCCACAATAACTACTTATTAATAACTGTTAAATAGAGACGAAGAATAGAGAGACGATATTGGTCACGCAGTTCGGCCAATGTTTGCCTACGTCTGCGACTACAGAGTAGCTGTAGTTCCGTCTTATTAACTGTATATGTTGTTGTGTAAAGAATACAAGCACTAATGAGTTTAAATAGACTATACTATATGAAAACCTAACGGGCCTGGGCCGAATACACATATAAATAAATCTACTATTTACACCACATCTCAACACTCCCCCTCAAGCTGGAGCGTATAGATTGTAGGCATCCAGCTTGTCACATATGTAAGTTATCCTTGGTCCTCGAAGAGCTTTTGTGAAGATGTCTGCCAATTGATCATTAGAACCAACAAATGAAGTAGCAATGTCGCCGGACACAATCTTCTCACGAACAAAGTGACAATCAACTTCAATGTGTTTGGTTCGCTCATGAAAGACTGGATTGGACGCAATATGTAGGGCTGCTTGATTATCACAGATGAGACTCATAGTCCCTATTTTACAAAAACGCAACTCTTGGAGAAGATGTTTCAGCCACGTGAGCTCCTGAGTGGTAAGCGCCATAGCCCGATATTCAGCCTCAGCACTGGATCTGGCAACAACATTTTGCTTTTTACTTTTCCATGAAATTAGATTTCCACCAATAAGAACACAATACCCAGATGTGGACCTTCTATCAAAGGGGCAACCAGCCCAATCAGCATCTGTGTAAGCGACAATATTTGAATCACCTCTATCCGTGTAAACAAGACCTTTTCCAGGAGCTCCCTTGATATACCTCAGGATTCTAACAACGGCATCCCAATGACTGTCACAAGGAGAATTTAGGAATTGACTCACCACACTAACAGCATATGAAATATCTGGCCTCGTCATGGTCAAGTAATTTAACTTTCCAACTAGCCTCCTATTCCTGGATCTGAAAATGGCTCCCCCTGATCTGGTAGGATCTTGACATTAGGATCCATAGGAGAGTCAATTGGCTTGCAATCCAGCATTTTGGTTTCTTCTAAAATATCCAAAGCATACTTTCTCTGGGAAATAGCAATCCCTGCCTTAGAATGAGCTACCTCAATGCCAAGAAAGTAACGTAACTTTCCAAGATCTTTGACCTGAAAGTGGTGGACTAGATGTTGTTTAAGTCCTGCAATCCCATCATGATCATTACCTGTAATGACAATATCATCGACATAGACAACCAGATAAATACATTTGTGAGAAGAGAACTTATAAAAGACAGAGTGGTCAGCTTCACTCCGAATCATGCCATACTCTTGAACAACACTACTGAATCTCCCAAACCATGCTCGAGGGGATTGTTTAAGACCATACAAGGCTTTGTGAAGTCGACAAACATACCCACGACACTCCCCCTGAGCAACAAAACCAGGTGGTTGCTCCAGATAAACTTCTTCTTCTAGATCTCCATGGAGAAACGCATTCTTGATGTCTAGTTGATACAATGGCCAATGTCGCATTGCAGCCATAGAAATGAATAGACGAACAGAAGCCATTTTAGCCACCGGTGAGAAAGTATCACTGTAATCAAGGCCAAAAACCTGAGTATAGCCCTTAGCAACGAGGCGTGCTTTCAGACGATCAATACTCCCGTCTGGACCAACTTTGACAGTATATACCCAACGACACCCAACAATAGATTTACCAGGAGGAGGCGGCACAAGAGTCCATGTCTGGTTAGAGTCTAAGGCTGTCATCTCATCAATCATAGCTTGTTTCCAACCTGAATGAGAAAGAGCTTCCTGCGTGGACTTAGGAATGGTGATGGAAGAAATAGCAGAGACAAATGTATAATGCGAAGGTGATAAGCGGTGATAGCTGAGGAAATTATAAATAGGATGAGGGTTACGGGTGGAACGTGTACCTTTACGCACTGCAATAGGAGGGTCTTCTGACTCGGGAGGTGGATCCGGAGTAGAAGAGGGAACCGGGGCAGGAGATGAGTCACTAGGATCTTCGGTAGGAGGTGGGTCGACAGGAAGGAGACGAGCACGGCGTTGATAAGTTTGCAAGGGGGCGGGACTAGAAGGACTAAGAATTTCCGTAGGAAAGGGGTGATTTATCTGGTCAATGATGGGTGGGAGAGGAACTACCGGGACAATGTTAGGAATATGTAATACTTGAGAGACAGACTCAGACTCAATGGGAGATGCAAAGAAGGGAGCATCCTCAAAGAAGGTAACATCAGCAGACATGTAGAAGCGATGTGTGGAGGGACAGTAGCATCGATATCCTTTTTGAACTCTTGAATAGCCAAGGAAGACACACTTAACTGCACAAGCAGACAATTTATCAAGTCCCGGAGTAAGATCATGAATAAAACAAGTGGATCCGAAGACTCGAGGAGAGATACGGAAGAAGGGCTCATCGGGAAACAATATGGAATGAGGAACTCTATTCTGAATAGCAGAGGATGGCATTCTATTAATCAAGTGCCCTGCAGTGAGGACAGCATCCCCCCAGAACTTCAAAGGAACATTAGCATGAATAAGTAAGGTGCGTGCTGTTTCAATTATATGACGGTTCTTACGTTCAGCAATCCCATTTTGTTGTGGGGTATGGGGACAAGATGATTGATGTATGACGCCATTTTCAACCATAAAAGAATTAAAAGATGTAGAAAAATATTCTTTCGCATTATCACTGCGTAAAGTGCGAATAGAACAACCAAATTGATTTTTGATTTCCTTAAAGAAATTTTGAAAAACACCAAGAAGTTCAGATCTATCCTTAAGTAGGTAGATCCACGTACATCTAGAAAATTCATCAATAAAAGTGACAAAATATCTATGTCCTACAACTGAAGTGACTCGACTCGGTCCCCATACATCTGAGTGAAGAACATCAAAAGGAGAACGAGCTTGAGACTGAGTACTGCTAGGGAAGGAGGAGCGAACATGTTTCCCAAGCTGACAAGACTCACAATCTAATGACTGCAGATGAGACAAATGAGGAACCATAACTTTGAACTTCTTGAGACTCGGATGACCTAACCGACGATGAAGAAGACTGGGGGACTCTGTAGTAGAAGTGGAGGCAATTGTAGATGAAGGATGGATGGGCTGGAGGTAGTAAAGTCCATGTGACTCATATCCTGTACCAATCGTCCGCTTCGTACTCCGGTCCTGTATAACAAAATAATCATCATCAAAAGTTACAGAACATTTTAGGCTTCGAGTCAGACGACTAACTGAAATTAAATTAAATGGGCAATTGGGAACAAGTAGAACATTGTCAAGGGGTAAGGATGGAAGAGGAGTGGCTTTACCAATGCCACTAGCTTTAACTTGTGATCCGTCGGCGACGGTAATATAATGTGGGGTGTTAGGTTGGGATATGTTGGATAAAAGAGATGGATTACCAGCCACGCAATCAGAAGCTCCAGTGTCCATAATCCAGGAGTCAACAGGTGATGATTGAGAGAAACAGACTGTAGAATTACCAGAATGAGCAACTGTTGCTGATGATGAAGCCTGGGAAGTCTTATACTGCAGGAATGCCTTATACTCCTCATCAGAAAGAACATTTTGTTTAGTGCTTCTCTGTTCAGAATCATTAACCTGAGTCACATTTACTGGTTTCTCTGGAAAGCCATGAAGGGAATAACACTTGTCTTCAGTATGACCAAGTTTCTTACAATAAGTGCACTGAGGACGTCCTCCGACACGACCTCCTCGACCACCCCCACGACCACAACCGCGTCCCCCACGACCTGCAAAATTAGAAACAAGAGCAGAAGATTCTATGTTAGTCTGAGATCCATTCCCTCCAGTTCCTTCCAATCCAGGAAGACGTATGAGACGCCTGATAAGATCCTCTGTTGAGGGAATGTCTGATGCAGAAAGAATGTTGCTCCGTACTGATTCATACTTTTGATGGAGACCATGAAGAACATAGATCATACACACATTATCTAATTTTTCAAGCATCTTCTTCGGGTCATTGTCGGTCACAAGGAGCTTGAACTCATTTGCTGCTGACTGAGCTTTATTAGCATATGTCATGATGTTATCTTCTGTCATCTGAAGGGTGGCTAAATTATGAATAACACCATAGAGACGCTGGATATCATTAGAATAAACATTCTTAGCCTTCTGCCAAATATCATAACAAGTGGTGTATGAACGATAATGGACCAGCAACGAGGGTTCAATGGATTGCCACAAAAGAGAGACCAATTGACAATCTGCATGTTCCCAATCTTCACGCAAATCCTTACCAATCTCTGTAGAATTCTTGGTGAGGTGATCTAAAAGTCTTTGTCCCATAAACCACATTTTGACAGAGGCAGACCAATTCAAATAATTATCACCATTGAGTTTCTCCGTTGTTATAGAGGGATTGCCGGAGAAAACATAAGACACGAGACTCTTACCTGTCGATTCAGATTTGTTTTTGTCATTTTCTGAAGTTGAACTCATTTTTGACAATAATAGGAAGGCTAACCACAATCAGAGAGGAGCAGTAGAAAGGCGTGGTACGGAATGAACAGTAACGCCGTACGGACAAACAGGACCACCGTACGGATGAACGGTACGCCGTACGGACGGACAGTAACACTGCGTACGGATAAACAGGGGTGTCGTACGGATAAACAGTGTGCCGTACGGATGAATAGTGATTTCCGTACGGAATGAATAGTGGCGTCGTACGGAATGAACAGTGACGCCGTACGGATGAAGGGACTGTATGACTTTCGTAGCACCTAGGGCCGTTGAGGATGAACAATCAACGGGACAGCTAGGGTTCAATAGCGTGACGGCGCGACGGCTAGGTTTTCAAGCCCAGTGATCATAGGCTTTTGATACCATGTTAAATAGAGACGAAGAATAGAGAGACGATATTGGTCACGCAGTTCGGCCAATGTTTGCCTACGTCTGCGACTACAGAGTAGCTGTAGTTCCGTCTTATTAACTGTATATGTTGTTGTGTAAAGAATACAAGCACTAATGAGTTTAAATAGACTATACTATATGAAAACCTAACGGGCCTGGGCCGAATACACATATAAATAAATCTACTATTTACACCACATCTCAACAATAACTACCCACAATAACTACTTATTAATTATTATTATTTTTTTTTTTTCTCCTTTCATAAACCCTTCAAATGACGGATTTACCCTTCTGGCTCTTTAACAAGAGTAGATGCGCTATCAGTTTAGCTTCTTCATTTGAAATCCTTTAACATTAGATGCTATTATTTATAAACTGTTAAGCATATACGAAGGTATCTTGGAATGTCCTGATATTATAGTAGTTTATCTCATAAGATTAGTTTCTATTCCTGAAGCATCATAGATTATCTCGTAGGATTAGTTTTCATATTACTTATTTATTATTCTGATTTCTTTCCTGATTTTCCCTATTTAATTAGATCGGGAGTCTTGTATCCCTATAAATAGGGATTATTGAGTGTTTAGTCTTTTGTATCAAGCTTTCATCAAGACTTTATCAATCATATTGCAGTGCAAAGTTGGGTTAAAATAGGGATTATTGAGTGTTGGGTTTTTCCTTCTTCTTAATGGTCAAGTTTTTTTCTATTTTGGCATTCACTGTTTGTTCCCAAAATTAGGGTTGATTCTTTTGGAGCAAGTTCGACCTTGCGCTGGAAGAAGTGCAAAGTTGAAGACTTCTAAGTCCTTGTCTCGATCGATTGTTATTTTTATCTTTCCAAGGGTATATTTGTAACAAGTTTAAAGCTTTGCAAGTTTTAGTTTGAAAGGGAGTGTTCAAATATTGTAGTTTATTTCACAAGATTACTTCCTAATTGTAGAGTATCTTAGATTATTCCAGACTATTTACTCAGCACAACAACATTTCTGATTGAAGACTTGTCCGGTGTGCGACACGTATCGTGTCAGACACCGACAGCGACACTTCAATTACTTGTATTTTTCAAATTAAAACTAGTGTCTGCGTGTTTGTGTCGTGTTCGGTGTTTGTGTCTGTGTCAGTGCTTCATAATTCCCTATTACTTAGTTATTATCGTGGTTTGCTTCTTGATTTTTTTGTTTAGTTAGGATTAGGAGTCTTGTATCCCTATAATTGGTATCAAGCTTTCATCAAGACATTATCTATCATCAATCATATTACATATTTCAAGGGTCTTTATTCTTTCAATTCTCCTTATTTATCTTAAACTTGATTATTCTTCAACAATAACGTCATTGTCTCATTCAAATATCTTATAAGTTTCATTTATATCTTTTAGGCTTGCAATTCAATGACATTGAACCATTTTGTCAAGATGAGATTGCTCTATATAAACAATGTGCTGAAAGAAGGGTGAGATAGTTGTTGTCAGTCAGTCCCAGACATTCTTTTATTTGTTCTTTCTTCCTTCTTTTTACTACTTCAGCTTATATTTTGTCTTTTATGAATAATCTCAACATATTGCAGTATCTATTCATGGCCACTGCAATTCAGTTTGTTAGATCTACCATCATTTTTTATGTTTCATTTTTACTTCTGAAAAACATAAATTGCAGGATAAAGAGATAAGGAAGCGGCTTCAAGATAGTGAACTCAAATTGGGTTCATCAATGCCTTTAGATGTAGCCAAGGAGAGAGCTACTCAGCTTGAAGCAGAAGTTACATCATTGGAGAGGTATATTCAAATAGCTACTCAGCTAGAATGTTTCTTTGCTTAACATATCCTGAAGGCATACGAAGCAATCTTATAGAAGATACTTGAAGTACCCTTCATTTCAAATTCACAGGCGCTTGATTCTTGCTAGTGGAGTTGAGGGCGTCGATGGTTTCCGCCAAAGATGGAGCTTCCATGGCCGCCTTACTGATTCCAAGTAATTAACGTTTATCATCCATAATTGTGTTTTTTCTTGAATCAGAAATATTTTGATCTCTTCATTTCTATTCATCAAAGTTGCAAGTCTTTTATCATATTAGTTGTCATTCATAAATCATACTCATACAAGCTGCTTTTTAATTGGTCCATGAATTTATTGCTATTTCGGTTTCTAGGGCTGTGTTTGACAAAAATAACTTATTAACTAGTTGAATGCTGAAAACGTAGCAGAAAGATGAAAAGCTAATTTTTTTTGACTGAAAACTAAAAGTTCATAATTTAGCTTATTTAATTAGAAGGGATTGGTAAAATTAGTTGTTGCAATAGTACTTGCTTCATTAATATAGAATGACAAAACAGAACATTTTACATAAATTCAAGTTTCAGATGATTTATTTTTAAACAATTACCACTTTTAATATTTTAATTTATTTTCAATTATTTATCATCTTTTAATTTAGTAAACTGTTTTTTTTTTTACATTATTTATCATAAATGAATTTAGATTATAATTTATTTGAATAAACTGATATTGTTTAAAATTAAAAAGTAATTATTTTTTCTTTATAATTTTTAATTTTCATTGATTTGAAAATGATGATAAAATCTTTTATTAGAAAAACTAAAATTAATAGTATAATATTAAAAAAAACCAAAAAATAGAATCCTTTAATCCTTTAATAATAAACAAAATAAAATATGTGAGTGTTTAAGGATTCTACAAAATGTAATTAACAAGGGGATAAAGAGAAATTTTATTGAAATACTAGTTAGAGTAAAAATGGAATAATGAAATGATAAGCTGTAACTCAAAATTATGCTATTGATTTCTATTACCATGTGAATATCCTTCCATGCTTCTATTTACTTGTGCAGTTTTATTTTGTTATATATCAATTATATGCAGAAAAAGGTTGGATTCTTTAAAGCAGGGCTTAGATAGAAGAACAAAAGGATGAGTCCATTTGGGGATCAGATACACCAATTATTGGCTCTTCAAGTGAAGGTTGAACCTGCCTCAGGGTTGGTGCACCATTGTTATGTTCCCCTCCCAATTTTTGTTTTTAAAATTATAGAAATTCTAGTATTTTTAACCTTTTTTTATAGAATAATGATTGATGGTGCGATACTGCCAATAGCTATTTTACGAAATGTCAGAAAACATGTACTAACCCAGGGACCCACCCATATTGGGTTTCAAAGTGCAGAATCACACTTGGTATTAGGGGTGGACAGATTTTTCAAACCGACCGAGAACCGACTTATCCAGGAGATATTAAGTGTATTCGGTCGAGTCAGATTGGTTGACGGGTTTGCAGGGAAACACAATCAGCTTGGCATGGTTTAGTATGGTCGGTTGCGGATTTTGTTTACAAAACCCAGTGAAACTCGAAACCGACCGAGTTGGAAAAATGTTTTACTAAAACCACAACTTTTACTCTGCCATACATACACTCTGCGCCTAGTTTTACTCTACCACCTGTACACTTTGCGCTAGTTTCCACTGTGTAATAGCCCGTAAGTCAGAATAGCAAGTTAGCAACCATGTGTAACTGTGTAGTTGTAGTCTACAGTGGAGCACAGTGGAACTCTACCTAATTGTAGATATCATAGTAGGTGAGCACAGTAGAAATTAAATATACCAAAATATTTCATTTTCTTTATAACAACCAGAATAGGTCATCTCTCCATTTTCTTTATTTGCAAAATACTTAATTATGATTTTTCTCCTCTTCCACCTCCCTCTTTCTCTTCTCTTCCTCCATCTTTGTTTTTACTGGTTTGAATTATTTTCTTTGCATGGCGTTGCTTATCTTTCCCCTCCACAAAGAGTGTGCTTAATAAGAGTGCAGTGAGCGGCAGTGCCAAAAGGCTCGCCGGAGTTGGGTACGGAGACGGCGTGATGGCAACAGTGACTAGCCTTTCGATGTGCCTTAGAACTCACCGACTGTTATCTTTATTCTCTCTCTGCAACCGAACAAACCCACCCATTTGAACCCGTACCCGCCAAACCGTCATCCGCTCAAACCGAAAGCTAAAACAGTCGAAAGTGTGTGCAATATCACTCTCTTCGGTTTTGGTTGGTTTGGCCTTTTTGAACCCGAAACCGGCTTATCCGACCGTTTGTCCAGTCCTACTTGGTATCTTTATGTAAAAGTCTGATGCGTGTCCGGTTCTGACATTTCGTACGGAATCTTCCGTACTAAATATCAGTGCTTTTTTTTATATGTATACTTGTTAGAGCCATCCGGAATTTTTTATTGGACCAAAATAATCCGTTCAAAAGGATAAATTAACCAAGACCAAGAAATAGGTTGTAAGGTGCACTTTTATGATAAAAGCCTTACATGAATTTCACCTACGTTGTAAGGGTGTAAAATGTTAATTAACATTTTTTCCTCCATTAAAATTCCTCTTCTTCCCTCGAAAAAAAACTACGAAAAAAGGGTTATTTTCACTTTCCTCCTCTTTCTTTCCCTTCTCTCAATCGATATTCTAGATTATGTCTTTTAGAGACAAAAATTGCTTTAAAGCTATCAACATTTTGGACTACAAGTCTTTTGGAGGTAACAAATTCTTTGAAGTTTAACATTAGAAAGGTTTTTGTTGCCATTGATTGGAGTGTTTTCATCAAAATCCTTAGGGTATGTTTGGGAGGGGGATTTGGGAAGCATTTGGGATGGTTTTGGAGGGGAGGGGTTTGGAGGGCTTGGTATATATTTTAATATCTATTTGAGATTTTAAAAAATTGAAAGAATAACATGATAGATAATGATAAAACATTGTTAATCACACTTCATTTTTGTTTAGAAACATTTTATAGCTTCATCAATTTAGAATTGAAAATCAAGCCCTCCCCTCCCCTCCCAAACCCTCCATCCAAACATACCCTTAGGCTTTTGGCTTTTACTCAATCTTTGGTAATTGAGTTTTGAAGATCCTTCACTTTGCTAAGTTATTTATAGTTGATTGTTATCCTACATGTTATTATTCTTACAAGAGGGGAGTCAGAAAGGGAGACTCTCTTTTCACTATTCTTTTTCGTCTTGCTGAAGATGTTTTAAGTAGGGGACTTTTTCAATTGGTTTGTTTTGGTAAACTTCAACCGATGTCTGGTCCAAGATCTTGCACAACTCCTTCACATGTCATGTATGCTAATGATATCCTGGTGTTTGTAGAGGGACAAAAAAGAATCTATATGTTGATGTTTTAGGTCAACATCTCAATTTAGGCAAATGTAAGTTTTTTACTAGATCTAGTCTTTTGCTAGAAAACTCAACCTCAGTCGATACCAGAATTTCTCTGGTGGTATTTTACCTTTCACTTATCTTGGAGTCCCTATTTTCTAAGGAAACCCTAAAACTGCATATATGGAGCCTATAGTTGATCGCTTAATAAATAAGTCATCTACTTGGAAATGACCCTTGCTTTTGATCATGGGAAGAGTACAACTAGTGAAGTTTACATTATTCATGGTACGCTAATTTATAGTTTTCACGTCTACATGTGGCTCATTACTCTCTTAAATTCCTTGGACAGAAGCAATAGAAGTTTTATTTTTTTTAGACACATTGATCAAAGAAAGATGATAGATGTTAGATCCATGAAGTTAAGCTTAGCTTTTGTTCCGGATTGGGCTTAACGACTTGGACCTCTCATGGGCGGCGGTATTGAGGCCCATTATCATTAATGGACCGTTACACCACCAATGACTACGATTTGTCGGTTACAGATCGGAAGGTTCCGTGATGATCATAGACGTCACACTACCCCCTATAAATAAGGGAAAACACTGTTTAACCAGGTACACACATTTCTAAACTAGTACTTGCAAGAGATTTCACTCTACTGACTTGAGTGTCAGAGTGTCTTTGCAGGTACACCCCCCCCCCTCCGAGGTCCGAGCTGGTTAAGAACGATCTACCAACTATCCGATCTTGCGAGGGAGAACAGGCCGATTATGTTCTTGCCGAGATACATGAAGGCATTTGCGGGCAACACCTCGGGGGAAGATCGTTGGCACGGAAAGTCCTAAGAGCAGGGTATTATTGGCCGACTATCGAAGCTGATGCGAAGAACTATGTGAAGAAATGTCAAAAGTGTCAAATTCATGCCGACGTTCATCTGGCCCCACCAACTAAGCTCAGTAGTATATCTTCACCATGGCCTTTTGCGTGGTGGGAAATCGATCTACTTGGGAAATTCCCAACCGCACCTGGTCAATTCAAATACCTAATTGTGGCAGTTGACTATTTTACGAAATGGGTCGAAGTCGAACCATTAAGGATCATCAGTGCCAAGAACTGCATCAAGTTCTTTAGGAAGAATATTTTGACCAGGTTCGGAGTTCTGGAAGTCGTGATCACTGACAATGGAACTCAGTTCGCAGATAAGGGTTTCAGAAAACTCATGATCGATCTTAAGGTCAAACAACACTTCACCTCGGTGGAACACCCACAGACCAATGGGTAGGGATGTCAAAATGGGCTTGGCCCGCCGGGCCGGCCCGTTGGACCACCAAAAAAAGGCGGGCAGGGCTAAGGTATTGATGCCCGCCAGCCCGCGTTGCCCGGCCCGCTTCGCCCGCCAGCCCTCAGGCTAAACACTGTGGCGGGCCAAACCGCCAGTTAGCATTTTTTTTTTAAAATTCAGTGTAAATTGACGGGCCAGCCCGCCAGCCCGCTAGCCCACCAGCCCGCCGCTTCGCGGGCAGGGCATGAATTTTGCGCCCGCGTTCTGTTAACGGGCCGGGCCGGGCCACCCGATTTTTCGCGGGCATAATGCTTAACGGGCCGGGCCGGGCCGCCCGTTTTGACATCCCTACCAATGGGCAGGCCGAAACTGCCAACAGAGTGAGTTTAAGGGGTCTCAGGAGGCGACTCGACGAGTCTAGAGGTAGTTGTTGGGTTGAAGAATTGCCCTATGTTCTATGGGCATACCGAACCACTCCTCAAAGTACAGCTGGAGAAACGCTTTTCCGACTTTGCTATGGAACGGAAGCTGTCATCCCAGTAAAAATCAGTGAAATGACATGGAGGACTACTCACCCGAAACCACCTAAAGACAATGAAGAATCTCTGCGAGAAGAACTCGATCTTGTGAATGAAATCCGAGATTGAGCTTCGTTTAATGAGCTCGTGGTCAAGCAAAGGATTGTGTTCCGGTATAATGCTAAGGTGATACCGAGGGATTTTGAAGTTGGAGATTTGGTACTTCGACGAGCCGATGTAGGTTTAAAAAACTCTGCTCAAGGCAAATTGGCACCTAATTAGGAAGGACCATATCGGATCACTTCTAAGATCGGTAATGGCGCTTCCGAATTGGAAAGCATGAAGGGCAAACCTATTCCAAGAACTTGGAATGCCACAAAATTTGCAAGTACCATAGTTTTTAACGCATGTATGATTGAATGAATTTCGATCCCTGTGAAGGTCCGTTCATAATAAATTGGCTCAAATGCCATGGATGTTTTCACATTTCTGTTCACGTATGCACAATCATTATATGAAATCCGACGGTAAAAAGGGCGGCATGAGACCGACACTACGGTCGTTTGCGTTTCCCTAGAAACCGGGATACGAGTTTGAATACTCAAATTTAGTGGCCATGTATTGTCACAACTCTTTTAGGTGGGTTAGATCTGGGTTGAATCCCCGTAAACCGCACCTTTGGAGAGCACGCAAATCACACTTATGTTAAACGTGGTAATTTATAATTCTAATCTAAAATCGATAATCCGAGGTAAGTAAACCGGGTTAGATAAACGATTTAAGAGAAAAGAAGAAAACATAAATTGCCCAGATACGGCCAGAACCTCATGTTTGTCTTACAAAACAATGGTACTGGAATGGACTCAGTACCGTTGTTAAAACGAAAATAAAAATAACTTTCAAGGGCGGGAGGCTACAACTTCAAACTCCTTTGTCCTTTTCACGAGCTTCATAATCTTTCCGTCTTGGATTTGGTGATCCGGTTTGAAAACTCCAGGATCCAAATTGATGGTCGGGTAGAGGACAACGACCTGAGCTAAAGCGTTCTCAAAGGCATCCTCGGCAAAAGTGCAAGCTTGTTCAGCAATCTCGGCAATCCTCTCATCTTTTGCCTCTTCGAGTTGTTTAAGATTACTTTCAAGCTCACTCACCCGAGTGTGAAGATCTGACACAGACTTTTGGGCTAGTTCAAGATCGGTTTCTACTTTCTCAATATTAGTCAAGGTAGCCAAAGTCGGTTCTAGAGCCTTCTTTGACTCCTCAATCTAAGAGCGTCGTCTCGCTCCTGGTTCGCAGCTGCAGACAATAAAGAATCATAAGATGCAAGTCAATCAGAACGAAGTTAACTAATGATCGGAAATTACCTTTCACTTTTTCCTCAGCTTCCTGCCTCCATTGTTTGTGAAGATCGGACCATGCTTTAGAACTTGGGCGAGAGCACCCAAAGGATCCTTGCAGTACTCATCAAAGTTGTCCTTCATGAACCCGTCTAGGGAAAACACTGGTGACTTGGGCTTTTTCTGACATTCCTTTCCGAGCTTGCTTTTCTTAGTAGATTGGGGTGATTCACTGGCTTCAAGATCTATGGTCGATCTCTTTTCGCCTCTTGGCGGGTTGGAATAGGTTTGTTTACCTTTCCTACTCCGATGTTCCAAATTCTGGCTTGGGGGTCCTCATTTTCCTCCACAACACAAACCCGGAGTCTCGATTTCCTCTTCAGCCAATGGGGCGTCCTTTTGAGGTGGGGGTCGGGAACCGGATCCACTTTCACGTTTGCACTTAGCCAACTCTTTCATTTGCAGGAATGACATAGGCCCCGACATGTTATCTGCAACACAGTATAAATAAGCAATTTGGTGAATATAAAAAGGAAAAATAGGAATCAACTTAAATCGACGACTGCCGATCATACCAAGGGCTTCTCGGACTCCGGACTTGGTACGAGCATGAACTATAGCCTGTGTGTCAAAACCCAGGCCCCGAGGAATAAGTTCGGCGCATCGTTGGAGAATTTTCAAAGTCTCTTGATCCTCCTTGTCCAGACTTTCCTTACTCAGATTATATGAACCAGGTGATCGGTTGAAATGTGCTTTCGACCAACCAATCGGAAACTTGGTTGACACCAGACCCCCTTGATCGTTGTACCTTCCCACGAATTCGACAGCATCGGCACTGACCGGAGAAATGAAAAAATAGTGTGTTTTTCAATTTTCTTTGAGAGAATCGGAGTAGAGTCGGAATACCTTCAGGTTTCTTTTGGAACGAAGGCTCACATGCCCATATCGGGTTGTACCAGATTCCTTCTCGTGCCTCTGATTCACTTCCAACATATGATAGAATAGGGCCGCCAAAATGGTCCGATCCAAGTGCTTCATTACTAATTCGAAGGCTCGGGCAAAGGCCCACCCATTGGGATGTAACTGCGAGGGGGCGACTTGCAGTAATCTCAGGATTTGTTGCTGGCAATGCGTAAAGGGAGGTTGAATGTGCATGGTTCTCATTGTGATGAGATGCACGGAAAATTTTAACTCTGCGGGAAAACTCACAACGTGCCCGCTGTCAGAAACACCTTCTAGAAGCCACACCTGTTCACCTTTCCCGACGAGTTTCCGATACATGGACAGGTCGATATTATTCGTGTATTCCGATCGAATCCCTCTAACACTCTCTGAAACCCAAGAGTAGTCTCGGGGAGCAGAAGGACCGATTGGCACATCGACATGACCGGAAGATTCCCCCGTGCCTTCCTCTCCTTCATGAATTTCGGCGTCTGATCTAGTGGCCTCCGAGGAAGCAGGATCGCCTTCAACTATCTTATCCATTTTTTCTCGGAGTTGACCGTGGGTTTGCACCGAGTCTATTTGCAACCTTTCATCAGGGGAATGAATATTATCCGGGGTATTAGTCCCCGAAGCTGCCATCTTGGCTAATGGAGGGCGATCTAAAATTGCAACCCTAAGAGTTTGCTTCGTCCTCGCCAGTTCTCTCCTGCAGGAGTGGGGGCAAGTGGTCAGGATCGGTTTTGTTTAAGTGAAAATCACGACTAAGTCAGATCTCTGCCTAACCACCCCATCTTGGATGAATTTGGTCAGGCTGGGGGAAGTCCCAGGCATACAAGAAATAAAAGAAGCAGAATTTCAAAAACATACCTCGAATTGGAGTGTAAAAGGTCAACGAGCTGATTTACCGATACCGGGCGAGATTGCTCCAATCAAACGGTAAAATCTTCACCACGGTGCAAAAACCCGAGTTATAAGTGTTGCACCCCGAAAAATCTCCGGTTTGGGTTTCTCAATGTACAACGTGGAATAATTTTGGAGCCGCCACCAATATTTTAATTTTAAGACCAAAACATTGAAAAAAGGTCTTTTGGACAAGGCGGATGGTCCTTTGAAACTAGAGATATAGGTTCGGGGGTCGATTACGTGCGAGGAAGGTGTTAGCACCGCGCACGTCCTTTCTACCGAAAGGGAACCTCTAATTAAATGTGTGGTTTTAACGTTTGATTTGAAAAATACCTAGATTTGCCTATTTATTTCTTATTTGGAGATGAATGGGAAATCTTTAATGAAAATTTTATTCTAGGTGAGGAGGGGGGAAAAAAAGGGTTTTTAGAAAAAAGTGCTTGACGGGACATGGCCCGCTCCTACGTATCTCCCGGTGCGATGGAGAATTCAAAGCTACGTAGTTCTTGGTTCTTTTTGAAAAGTTTTTGTTTTTTATCCTTTTTAGTGAGTTTTTGAAATAGGACGAGTATTAGCAAATGATTAAACTAGCAGAGGCTATGATGAATCACTGCTAAATGCTCAAAAAGAGTTGTACCGCTAGTCAAACGAACAAAGGTTCTGATGGACTATTGATAACAACTTGTTTTTATTATGTTTTTGAAAATGATTTTCGAAAGAGATTGATTTGTACGATGATCAAACTAACAAAAGTTATGATGGATCGTCGTTTATTATCTTCAGGAGAAAAGGGCATTGTCACTAATAGCTAAACGAACAGAGGCTCTGATGAGCTACTAGCAACAATGGGTTTGAAAAATGATTTTCGTTTGTTTTATGAAAATGATTGGTTTAGGGGGATGAAAAGAATTTTTATTTGTTGCGCTTGACGAGAACGTGGCTCGCTCCTACGTATCCCAAACGGGAATCAAAGCGACGTAGTTCTAATTAAAAAAATGTTTTTGAAAGGGTTTAAAAGGGGCGAGCTGAATCACCCGAGACCATCTTCACCACTTAGAATATGATGCACTAGGCATAAGTGGGAATCCTATGGTTCGTCCTCAGCAATGGACGATAACATACAAGAACGAGCAGATGAATGCTATGGCTAATTTAAATCACATGGATCACAATAACTAAATATTAACAAATGAAAAGACTGAAGTACCTCTGATGAAGACAGATATTACAGATCTGAAGAACGAGCGAAAATGAAGCGGAGAACTGGAAAATGAGATTTGCGAGAGTTGTCTTCCCAGATCTCGTGAAATGTCTCTCAGATCTCGTGAAAATGTCTCTCAGATCTCGTGAAAAATGTGTGTCAGATCTCGTGAAAAATGTGTAGCAATTCTTCTCTCTGATCTTGTGTGAAGTCTCTGTGTGAAAATGTGATTTGAGGCTGCCTATTTATAGGCTTAGGAAAGCGTAGAATTTTTTTAAAAAAACATTTATTGCAAGGATGAATCGATTGTTTGAGCCTTTGGAAATAGCAAAGAATCGATTCTTGGACATCCTGAATGGGTGAAAATCGATTCCATGCTTAGTTAAAATAAGTGGGAATCGATTCTTGGCTCTTGGAAATGACTTGAAAATCGATTCCATGTTTTGACAAAGTGAGGAGGAATCGATTCTTGGCTCTTTAAAGTGGCCTGAAAATCGATTTCATGCCTTAATAACATAAGGAAGAATCGATTCTTGGCTCTTTAAAGTGGCCTGAAAATCGATTTCATGCCTTGATAACATAAGGAGGAATCGATTCTTGGCTCCTCAACATGGCCTGAAAATCGATTTCATGGTTTAATATTGGATTAAGGAATCGATTTCATGGCCTTTACAAAATAGTATAAATCGATTCTTGGCCTTTGGAACAGAATGGAAATCAATTCTTATTTTTTCACAAAAAATGTTTCTTATGTTTTTGCCATGCATGCATAAGATATTTTCCAAAGCTTGCCATGCATGCATAACATATTTTTCAAAACTTGCCATGCATACATAACACATTTTCAAAACCCTAGTTTCTTAAAAAGTGCATTTTAACCCTAAGAATGATTTCAAAAACTTTGGAGCGGTTTCTAGGATTCAAAATGCAATACATTTTATCATTATTATTTTTTGTGGAGAAAATTAGGGTTTGGACCTAAGCCGGACAAAATTGGGGTATGACAGCTGCCCCTCTTTATCTGAATTTTAACGAGGAATATGAATTGGCCGAAACATATTCCAAGGCAAAAATGAAGATAAAGAATTCAGAAATTATACCGATTTTGTCCACTTGGGAAAACCCAAATTTTCCTCTTTTTCTTTTTCTAGATTTTTTTGAAAAGATGGGCACTTTTGTGCAGAAAGCGGTAAAGTGGGCACTTGGCGTGCAGAAAGCAGTAAATGAGCACTTGCGTGCAGATAGAAAAGTAAAATGGGCACTTGCGTGCAGACAGAAAAGTAAAATGGGCACTTGCGTGCAGAAAACGGTAAATTGCCCAGGCTGCCTAAAACCTGTAATCCTTAAACGAACTCTTTGACGAATCCGAGTTTGCACGTGGCTTTGAGGAGCACGCTCTTCCTATTGGCCTTTTCGAGCGACCGGGGGGATCGTTATCAGCTCCGGAACTGATATACAGATCAATGCACGGCGTCCACTGTATCTTAGGCTGATACAGCTATTCCGTTGAACCTCACATGGGGCTGCGGTCCATCGCGTTGCTCGTACACGATGTGAGACCTGGGCAGAAGGGAGCGATGATCTCTGTGCTCCAATCCGCAATGCACGCTTGAGCGCTCTCTTTTCTTTTCTATTTCTCTCTTTTCTTTTTTCTTTCTGAACTCCCAACTTGGGGGAACATTTTCCGGAATCTGGGGGCGAGGGCTAACACCGAAGTGCTCATCCTCTCTCTGTACCTGTAGCTGAAAATGAAAAATGCATGCAATGCAAATGCCATGATTGCTGTTTTTTTCTTATGATGAATGTGATGCAAATGTCTGAATTTCTCTTTTCTTCACCTTTTTTATTATTATTTCCTATGTATGATGGGTGCATGATTTTATGCTCGGGGAATGTTATGCATGACTTTATTTGTTTATTGCTCTTTTGCTTTTTCAATCCCATTTTTTTTTTTTTTTTTCATATATATTTTTCTTTTTGTGCTCTTTTGCTCTTTTGGCTCTTCCTTTGCTGGTCCGATCCACTCGCGGGACTTGCGTCATGAGATACCATGATCATTTATGATAATTATTCGGGAGCCGAGCTTCGTCCTCTTGTTTCAATGCAAACAGCGCTTCTTATTTGATTTTTGTGGGCTTACTTGACTGAAAGATCGTCTCTTTTTGTTGTCATTTTCAAAAATTTCGCAATGATCTTAATGACTTATGCACATTTCCGTGATTTATTTATCATCTACCATAAAACGTAGTTTAAAAAATCAGAAATGAAAAGAAAGCAATGGTAAGACAGCAAACTCATGGAGTGAAAAATTTGGACTTTTATTCATACGGGAGTCAGACGCGCAGAATGTCACGCTGACTGAAAAGGGTACATTGGAAATTTCCTGAAACTGAGGAAAAAAAAAGGGAAAAGGAGAATGGACGCAGCAGATCTTATGAATATTCTTTGTCTCTGGAGCGTTTGATGCCAACCGCTCATACTTGCAGCCCTGATCACCCTTTTATCCAAGCTTTTGGAAGCACTGCTTGCCCCTTTTCTTTTATGTCCAACTTTTCTGACCCTAATTTTTGCCTGGATCGCCCTTTCGGGTTTTCAATCCACCGGGTCGCTCAATTTTGCCTAGGCCGCCCTTTCGGGTTTTCGACCTAGCGAGCTAATTCTTGCTTGGCTCATCTTTCTCTCTCTCTTTTTTTTTTTATTTTTCTCAGGCGTAATATTTCTTGACTGAATCTGAATTAACTGGGTTTCTGAGTTCTTCACCATCCATGTTGGTGAGTATCAATGCTCCTCCAGAAAAGGCTTTCTTTACCACATATGGTCCATCATAGCTAGGAGTCCATTTCCCACGGGGGTCACTCTGGATAGGCAGGATTTTCTTGAGCACAAGGTCTCCTTCGCTGAATTCTCGAGGGCGAACCTTCTTGTCGAAGGCCGTCTTCATCCTTTGTTGATACAAATGACCATGACATAGGGCAGCAATTCTTTTCTCCTCAATGAGATTCAGCTGATCCCGACGAGCCTGGACCCATTCTGCTTCTTCCAACTCGGTTTCCAACAGCACCCGCAGAGAGGGTATCTCAACTTCAACGGGAAGAACTGCTTCTGACCCATACACTAGAGAGAAGGGGGTTGCCCCGGTCGAAGTGCGCACTGAGGTGCGATACCCGTGCAAAGCAAAAGGAAGCATTTCGTGCCAGTCTTTATAGGTTACTACCATCTTCTGCACGATTCTCTTGATATTCTTATTGGCTGCTTCGACTGCCCCATTCATCTTTGGACGGTAGGGAGAGGAATTGTGATGTTTGATCTTAAATTCTGCGCACAATTCTTTCATCATCTTACTGTTTAGATTGCTACCATTGTCCGTGATGATTTTATCCGGGAGACCATAGCGACACACCAGGTCCTTTTTTACAAACTTGGCAACTACAGAACTGGTTATGCTGGAATATGAGGCAGCTTCAACCCATTTGGTGAAGTAATCAATTGCAACTAGAATGAAGCGGTGCCCGTTCGACGCCTTGGGCTCTATGGGACCAATGACGTCCATGCCCCACATTGAAAATGGCCAAGGTGCAGTCAAGACATTTAATGAAGCCGGTGGTACATGTATATGATCAGCATAAATCTGGCATTTGTGGCACTTTCTTACAAAACTGTAGCAATCTGACTCCATCTGCAGCCAATAATAGCCAGCCCTTAATATCTTCCTTGCCATAGTATGCCCGTTGGAATGTGTCCCGAACGAGCCTTCATGCACCTCACTCATGATCCTTTCTGCCTCCTTCTTCGCCACACACCTAAGGAGTACTTTATCATGATTCCTCTTGTAGAGCACCTCGCCACTCAAGAAGAAGTTCATTGACAGCCTTCTAAGTGTTCTTTTATCCTTTTCCGATGCCCCTGGAGGATACTCTCTGTTCAGGATATACTGCTTGATGTCATGATACCAAGGCTTATCATCTTTATTATCCTCAATTGCTGCGCAGGAGTAGGAATGTGCTGGCAAATCTCGATGCTGAATCCCGATGTGAGTCAAGCTTTTGTCGCAGCTGATATTAAACATTGAAGACAACGTGGCTAGTGCATCAGCCAACTGATTCTCATTGCGAGGAAGGTGCTGGAATGTGATTTCCTCAAAAAGCTCAACCAGCTCTAGAATGTAATCTCGGTAAGGGATCAACTTGGAGTCCCTTGTCTCCCAATCACCGTTCACTTGGTGAATTACTAGAGCTGAATCTCCATACACATCAAGTCTCTTAACTTTCCAATCACTGGCTGCCTGGATACCAAGAATACATGCCTCATACTCTGCGATATTATTAGTGACGTAGAAGCTTAGTCTGGCAGTGAATGGGATGAAGCGATTATCAGGGGAAATCAGCACTGCCCCGGCTCCGTGCCCGTATATATTGGAGGCGCCATCGAACACCATTCTCCATCTTTCATCTTCTGGGGATTTCCCTTCTTCAAACAAAGCCATGATATCTTCATCGGGAAAGTCATACTGCATAGGCTGATAATCTTCAACAGGCTGGTGTGCCAGGTATTCGGCCAGCGCACTACCTTTAATTGCTTTCTGAGTGACATATAGGAGATCATATTCTGATAGCTGCATTTGCCAGCGGGCAAGTCTCCCTGTAAGTGCGGGCTTCTCGAAGATATACTTGATAGGATCCATTTTAGATACCAACCAAGTAGTGTGACTTAGCATGTACTGCCTCAGACGATGAGCAGCCCAAGCTAGAGCACAACAAGTCTTTTCTAGCAGTGAGTACCTTGTCTCACAGTCAGTGAATTTCTTGCTCAAATAGTAAATGGCATGCTCTTTCTTCCCAGATTCATCATGTTGCCCTAACATGCAACCCATTGAGCTGTCTAGCACGGTTAGGTACAGGATCAGAGGTCTGCCGGGTACAGGAGGCATTAAAATAGGCGGATTCTGCAGGTACTTCTTAATCTTCTCGAAAGCCTCTTGGCAATCATCATTCCACTTAGTCTCTTGATTCTTGCACAGCAATTTGAAAATCGGCTCACATGTGGCAGTTAACTGGAAGATAAACCTGGAGATGTAGTTCAGTCTTCCGAGAAAACCCCGAATTTCTTTTTCTGTCTTAGGAGTAGGCATCTCGAGAATTGCACGCACTTTATCTGGGTCCACCTCTATCCCCTTTTGACTGACAATAAACCCCAATAGTTTTCCTGATCTCACCCCGAAGGTGCATTTAGCCGGATTTAACCTGAGCTTGAACTTTCTCAACCGTTCAAAGAGCTTCCGCAAATTAACGACGTGCTCTTCATCTGTTCTGGACTTTGCGATCATATCGTCCACGTACACCTCAATCTCTTTGTGCATCATATCGTGGAACAACGTGACCATAGCTCTTTGGTAAGTAGCGCCGGCGTTCTTCAACCCAAACGGCATGACCTGGTAGCAGAACGTTCCCCAGAGAGTTGTGAAAGTAGTCTTCTCCATATCTTCAGGAGCCATTTTAATCTGATTATACCCCGAATACCCGTCCATGAAGGAGAAAAGGGAATGCTGTGCTGTGCTGTCTACTAGGACATCAATATGAGGCAAGGGAAAATCGTCTTTGGGACTGGCACGATTCAGATCTCTGTAATCAACACACATTCTAACTTTTCCATCCTTTTTGGGCACGGGCACAATGTTAGCAACCCACTGCGGATATTTAGCTACGGCTAGGAAACCAGCGTCGAACTGTTTCTTCACTTCATCTCTGATCTTTAAAGACATCTCAGGCTTCATCCTCCTTAACTTCTGTTTAACCGGAGGGCACTCAGGCTTGACTGGCAGCTTGTGCACCACTATATCAGTATCTAACCCAGGCATATCCTCATACGACCATGCAAAGACATCAACGTAGTCACGCAGGAGTTGAACCAACTTCTCATGCTCACTCTTTTTCATTGAAGTGCCCACCTTGACTTCTTTCGTTTCGCCCTCTGTGCCTAAATTGATGCTCTCAATAGTTTCTCCATGTGGCTGAATAACCTTTTCTTCTTGCTCAACCATTCTCATCAATTCTGGAGGCGTTTCCCAGTCATCCTCAGCATCCTCCTCGGCTTGATTAACGGGGTAATCAAAATTAACATATGAACCGCTGGCATCATTATTTTCAGAGGTATTCATTTTAGATCTGCATTTGCGGGAATAGAAAAGCAATGAACAAGCAAAAATAGAGACACAAAATGAAGACGCGAAAAAAAGCTATTTTTATTCATTCGAGAAATTCAAAACTACATTTCATTGATAGATGATAATAAATAAGGAAAACATGCATGCCCTTATGAAAAGGTCCTAAGGCCTTGGGCAGAGCCAAAGGATTTGCATTACAAAGATCATTACTTTGAAATGAAAACGACAGGGAAATTAACGATCTTCCAGTTGCCAATTTCTTCTCCTGCGGCACTGCGACGAACCAGGCCCCGATTCTCTCCTTCTTCAACTAGCTCTTCCTCGATGACCGCTATCTGATTAGGGATCAGCATGCCAGCACTTCTGAAATTCTGCTTGAGGTCATCTACAGGGACCATCATCAACCGGGGTTCTCTCCCCTGAAGCTTAGCCAATTTCTTCTCACGCTTTTCCTCGACCATTCTTCTCTTATCAGTTGGAGTGGGCCAATAACCTAACCCACGTCTGTCCTTGTATTCTTGCAGATGCACAGGTGACAGAATTCCTTGCTCAAATCTTCCTAGCCCCTTCCCAATCTGATATCCACTCTTCAGCATAACTTTTGCTACCATAACATCAGCATTGGACCACTTGGGTACAGGTAGTGGGGATTCTCTACTTATGAACATAGCATTCGCAATTTCTAAGGATTGAAAGGCGGATTCAAGGGATTCCTCTGCAGCTTCAATATAATGAGAGGGGACAGGTTTGCTGACTGTGAACTCTTCCTCCCCACAGACAACTACAAGCTTATCGTCGACTATAAACTTGAGTTTTTGGTGAAGTGTTGAAGGGACAGCGCCTGCTGCATGGATCCAAGGTCTCCCCAAGAGACAGCTGTATGAGGATTCAACATCCATAATTTGAAAAGTTACATAGAACACCTCCGGCCCTATTTGCATTGGGAACTCCATTTCCCCTATGACTTCCTTCTTAGACCCATCAAAGGCTCTGACCAGGGTTGAGCTGGGTCTCATGTAGGAGCAATCCACCTCTAACTTGTTCATCGTTGATTTGGGCATAACATTCAATGAGGATCCATTGTCAATGAGAACTCTGGAGAGTGTATACTCACCGCACTTCACTGAGATATGCAACGCCTTATTGTGCCCCTTCCCCTCTGGGGTGAGTTCATCATCAGTGAAAGTAATGTAATTAGATGCAACGATGTTCCCAACTATACCATCCAACTGATTGACTGTAATATCTTGGGCGACATGGGCCTCATTCAGTATTTTAACCAAGGCGTCACGGTGGGCTTCTGAGTTTAATAGTAGGGACATGATGGAAATTTTGGCTGGGGTGTGGTGTAGCTGATCCACCACTTTGTAGTCACTCTGCCGCATTATCCTCAAGAATTCAGCAACCTCTGGGTTTGACACCCTTCTATTTATCATAGGCTCCGGCTCTACATTCTTTCCTTTTCGGACCCTCTCTTCTGCTGCCTCAGAGGGATTCTCTTCCTGAGCTTGGGGAACATACACACGCCCACTTCTAGTTACCCCGCTACTTCCTGCAATATTGGTGATGTCAAGAGCAGCTCGAGATCTCGGAGCTGGAATTGGTGCACTGTAGTTCCATGGGACATTATTGTTCTTCTGGCTAGGAGTCGGAACTGGGATCACAATAGTCTTTGGTCTTGCCACAGCCGAATTCTGACTGTATGGCACCTCGATAGGTCTCCTCACATCTCTACCCTCATCCGATTGGAAGGTCAGAACATCCTCTTCTCTTTCCTGTATACCCACCTGGATGATGTGGCGGTCCATCAGATCCTGTAACACCACCTTGAATGCTTCACATGCTCCCACACAGCTGACATTAGTACAAACTCCTTTCTGAACACAACCCATTCCAATAATCCCGTATTTGCACAATTCTGCATGAATGACTTCTAGGGGAGTCTGAATATCTTCTGCTGATTTGATCATGGACTGCTCTTTCATATCCATGATTGCATTAATGGCATGCTTCCCATGGCCAGGCAGCGGGTTAGTCGCGATATTTGGATCCTCCTGCTTGAAAGTTATACCCTTTTTATCTACCAAGTCTTGCACCACTATCTTGAAGGCTTTGCAATCTTCCACAACATGCCCAACTGCTCCTTCGTGGAAAGCACAGGTACTATTGGGGTTGTATCCCCTGAAGTAAGGTGGTTGGACAGGTTTCATGGGTCTTGTGTTGATGAGCTTATTGGTGACGAGGTAGTTAAATAGGTCTGTGTAAGACATGGGAATTGGGTCAAAAGTTGTTCTGTTTTGGTAGGTTCTTTGGTGGTTGTTTTGGTTGTTGTTTTGGAATGGATGAGCTGTTTGTGTGGGAGTGGGGACTGGGATGTTAGGTGGCTGGTATGGTGGGTTGATAGTGATGGTATTGGTTTCCCCCTCTTTCTTTTTGGGAAAGCTGGAGAATGGCTTCTTTTGGGAGCTCATGTTACTTGTGGACCCCTGTGCAATTTTTCCACTTCTCAATCCGTTCTCCAATCTCTCTCCCACAATCACCATATCTGAGAAATTGGATGATGCACTGCTGATCAGACGATCATAATATAGCGGTGGCAAGGTTTCCATGAACATAGAAACCAACTCCTTGTCTAAAAGAGGAGGTGTGACTTGTGCGGCCAAAGCCCTCCATCGCTGGGCATACTCCTTGAATGATTCATTGTCCTTCTTGCTCATATTCTGCAGCTGTGTCCGGTCTGGTGCCATGTCAGTATTGTATTGATATTGCTTGAGGAATGCCTCCGCCAAATCCTTCCAGCAGCGGACTTGGGATGGCTCTAACTTCATATACCAACTAAGAGATGCCCCAGCAAGGCTATCTTGGAAGCAATGGATTAGTAATTTGTCATCACGGGAGTAGGTAGACATCTTCCTACAATACATCGTCAAGTGGCTCTTTGGGCAGGTCGCGCCTCTGTACTTGTCAAAATCGGGGACCTTGAATTTTGGCGGCAACACCACATCAGGAATGAGGCACAAGTCCCTGGCCTCCCTAGCCCTGGAGCCAAAGCCTTCAATCATTCTTAGTCTTTCTTCTAACATCTGGAACTGCTCTTTGGTTTGTTGGTGCTCAGCGGAATAGACTTGAGGGGAATGACTTATACCATAAGGAGGTGGAGGCATTGAGTGCTGAACCTGAGGGAAAATGGAGTTTCCGGACACAAAGCCTTGAGTCTGCGGAAAGGCAGCTGGCTGTGGAGTGAGATTCTGAGGAGTAGGCTGAGGTATAACAATTGAATGCGGGATCTGAACTTGGGGTTCACCAGTCATTCCTTCTGATCCGACAGGCGTTGGCTGTACATTCTCGGCCATCGCTCCGGGACTAGCCCCTGGGTTAGTCCCTTGGTTTGGAGGACTATAACCCAGAGGAAGGCCATAAGGAGGCCACTGAGCAGCTTGGAAGTCATTTCCATTCTTCAAGGACAACAGGAGTCTCATCATCTCATTCATCTGTGCTTTTATGGCATTCATTTCATTTCTCAACTCAGGATCACCTTGACTGGAGCTACCAGGAGCTGAAAGGTTCTGATTCTGCACCTCGGGGCCTTGGCCTGCTTCGTTTCCATTCTCTGAGCCTGAAACTGGAGGATTCTGATTCTCTGGTGGAGGTTGATCGGGGTCACTTAAGATTGCCATTCTTCTGGCCTGTGAACGTGTCCAATATGAATGTGGTCGCACCAGCTTGCCTTATCTCTGTTTGAATTGAAATATTTTTATAAGCAAAGGAGCAAATTAATGAATGCAATGTAATGCACATGATTTTTATGTTATTTGTTGTTTATTGTCGGGAATCATAGTGCAACTTGCTCTTGTCATAGGTGTATATTCAAATATTTTCCAGAACATAACGCGGCTGGGATCAATAAGCGAGATAAGCATACTTCATTCAAGCATCATTTCTTTAACCATCCCAAGAGAAGAACGAGGTACAATATCCTTAAATGCAATACAACGCTTTGAAAAGAAAAACACAACATTCTTTTAAGAAAAGAAAAATTACAATTTCCTAGTGAACATTCTAAAAAAAAAGGGAAAATTTAAATCTAAAAACCTATTGCCTTCATCTTCTCCTGGTTCCTCTCCTTTTTGCTAGCTGCAGCAGCTTCCTTTGCCTTTTTCATGAGCTCCTCAGTCAGAGACCTGCAGTACTCCACGAATTCATATACTCGCACCGGAGTGTTGTAAGGCAGCATCTCAGCTTCTGCCTTTCTCAACCTTTTGGGAATATCCCTCACCGCCTGATTAGCCAACCACGCCAATCTGGAGAACTTGTTCTTCCACTGTCGAATTTCGGCCCTCATCTCAACTATGATCTCTTGCTTTTCAATCCTACCCATTAGCTCAAGAAGACGATGTTCCCAGTACTGACTCTCCTCTCTCACCTGTCGGTAAGCATCACTGATGTGCCTCAGATTCCTTTTTAGCTCATCGGAATTCTCTTGCTCCATCCTTAAGGCCTGCTGATACTCTCTAAGGATGTTCACGATGGCATCTCTATCTTGTCTGATGTACCCTATTTGACTTTCAAGCTCACACGTCACAGACTGAGACTTTTTCTTGAATTCCTCTAGTGATTCCTTTGTAGTTTTCTCACTTTGCGCAGACTTCTTGAACAACTTCCTCCATTCGTTTGTTCTAGCCATGGCCTCACCCACCTTGGTATTCGATCTTTTCAACTCATCTTTGGCACCTTTCAGATATTTCTTCAACTCTTGATTACTTTCCTCTTCTTTCTTAAGTTTCTTGCTGCTTTCTTCGAGAGCTTCGACCCTGCGCTCGTTCTCGTTCTCTAACTTTCTCTTCTCAGAAATCACTTTCCCCAACTTATCTTGTAAGGCTTTCTTTTCTTCTTCTACCTTGAACAACGCAGACTTGACCTCACTCAGTTCTTTGAGACTTGGAATGTGAAGCTCCGGGATTTCTTTCCCAACTGACGATGAATTCTGGCGAGGTGGGCCAATATTTTGGATTCTTTGGTGAAGCCATTGGTAGAAAGTAACATCACCTGTTTTCTTTGTGAGCTCCACTTTATCCTTGTAAACTACACCCTCCCAAGCCTTTGAAATTTTCTGAAGCAAGCCATGGTTCTTTGAATCTTCCTTATCGAGAAAAATTGGGGCCAACATGCCTTCAGTGGGTGCATTCTTCATAGGATACCCAAGCTGTCTGATGGTGAGAGAAGGATTGTAATTGATGTAACCTTGGGTTCCCATTAAGGGCACATTCTGGAAATTGCCACACCGGAACAGTATTGAAGGCCTATCTTTCCAACACGGATGATTGAACCAACAGACTTTGAGAGCACTGAGATTCTCTAAAGTGTGCACCCATTCTTGTGCACATCTGGCTTCTACATCACAACACAGGGCATATTCTACTAAGTCCGCAGCTTTCGTCTTATGAGTGACAACATGGTTGAGGAACCAGGTGTAGAGAACATGGAAAGAGCAAGCAACCTTCTTCTTTCCTAACACACGGTGATGAGTGAAGGAATAATAGGTATCTGCAAGGATTGCTGGTACAGGGTTAATCGAATTTTCTTTACTTATGAATGCTAGAAAAAGCCCAATAGCGGTCTCATCAATGAACTTCTCGACCTGAGGGAAAAGGACGATCCCGAAAATAGTTAGGGCTAACAGCTGTTTGAAAGGGCCCCACTTCTGATTTTGGGCATAAAACCTCAACAAACCTTCGAAATAACTTAGCGGGAAACCTTTGATACGGTTCTTCTTTTCCTTATGAAGCTCTAATTCCTTCACACTGACTTGCAACAACAAGGAGAGTCTCTGGTCTGAATACCGATGTTTCTGATATTGGTAAGGTGCTAACTCTGATTTCGAGAACCCCAGGATCTGTTCATACTCCTCGAGAGTTGGTGATAACTGAAAGTCTTTGAAGAGGAAGCATCGAATGTCTGGATCATAGAATCGGCTGAGGGCCATAATAGCACTTTCTTGAACATCTAATTGTAACAATCTGATGAGGTTACCATAAGCCTTCCCGAATAGATCCTTCTCTTCTGACTCCATCAAGGAAACAAACTCTTTCAAACCATCTACATCTATTCTCTTGACAACCGGAAACCTCGAATTAAGTACAATCTCGCTTCTTGATCCCATGTTGCTTTATTTTTCCCGCCTAAAACAAGATTCCAAGTTACTTTACAATCCCGGCAAACAACTTAGATGCGTGACGAATGAGTTTCAAAATTGAGTTTTATTTAATGTAGATGATGCAAATGACGTGATGATGCAATGATGCCACGATGCATGATGTGACGATGTTTCTTTACAGGAAGGGGATATTTACAGGTGGTGTTTTGAAAATCTTCACACTATATGCCACCTCATATAGGCGTTTATTGAAAAGGAAAAGCACATCTTTTTTTATTTTCGAAAAATTTTGAGGGAAAATTGATTGAACTGAATGCACGATGCAACACACAATTTGGAAAGCCCTTGTGACCTAAAATGGGGTAGAACCTATGATCTAAGACACTTTAGGGGTAATATGTAGCTCTATTCACACCCTCACAAAGGTCATCAGAGCCACAGTCTCTTTCACGAAATTCCTTGTAAATGCAGCAAACTGCTAGGTACAAGGTATCATGGAAGAGCACAACTCTGATTGAAACTTTCGCGAGTAGCCAAACGGACAAAGGTCCTGATGGGCTCTCACTACTCGAATCCACTCATCCTATGGTATCCTAACAGACCTGGGTTATGGTCTTTTCCTCTAATCATATAATCTCGGGGTACAAGTGTAGTGTGTGTGAAGGGCATTTTCCCTAGCACTACCCCCACCTGAAATGAAAACCAGAGCAGTCCAGATAATAGCATGTTGTCTACCCTATGGTTCAATATTATTCAAATACAACTAGCCTAGGATACTAACGACAAACACATTACTTACTTCAGAAAGGGAGTTGAGAAGAAGGGAACAACAAAAAGAAAAATGTATATGCCTCTAATCAATGATAAGAAAGAAAGGCAAACAAGGTACTAATCAAATCAACAATACATTAAACCACACATTTTAATTAGTTAGGCTTGACCCTCGTTTTTTTTTTTAAAAAAAAAAAAAAAAAAAAAAAAATGTCCCCAGCAGAGTCGCCAGCTGTTGCACCCCGAAAAATCTCCGGTTTGGGTTTCTCAATGTACAACGTGGAATAATTTTGGAGCCGCCACCAATATTTTAATTTTAAGACCAAAACATTGAAAAAAGGTCTTTTGGACAAGGCGGATGGTCCTTTGAAACTAGAGATATAGGTTCGGGGGTCGATTACGTGCGAGGAAGGTGTTAGCACCGCGCACGTCCTTTCTACCGAAAGGGAACCTCTAATTAAATGTGTGGTTTTAACGTTTGATTTGAAAAATACCTAGATTTGCCTATTTATTTCTTATTTGGAGATGAATGGGAAATCTTTAATGAAAATTTTATTCTAGGTGAGGAGGGGGGAAAAAAAGGGTTTTTAGAAAAAAGTGCTTGACGGGACATGGCCCGCTCCTACGTATCTCCCGGTGCGATGGAGAATTCAAAGCTACGTAGTTCTTGGTTCTTTTTGAAAAGTTTTTGTTTTTTATCCTTTTTAGTGAGTTTTTGAAATAGGACGAGTATTAGCAAATGATTAAACTAGCAGAGGCTATGATGAATCACTGCTAAATGCTCAAAAAGAGTTGTACCGCTAGTCAAACGAACAAAGGTTCTGATGGACTATTGATAACAACTTGTTTTTATTATGTTTTTGAAAATGATTTTCGAAAGAGATTGATTTGTACGATGATCAAACTAACAAAAGTTATGATGGATCGTCGTTTATTATCTTCAGGAGAAAAGGGCATTGTCACTAATAGCTAAACGAACAGAGGCTCTGATGAGCTACTAGCAACAATGGGTTTGAAAAATGATTTTCGTTTGTTTTATGAAAATGATTGGTTTAGGGGGATGAAAAGAATTTTTATTTGTTGCGCTTGACGAGAACGTGGCTCGCTCCTACGTATCCCAAACGGGAATCAAAGCGACGTAGTTCTAATTAAAAAAATGTTTTTGAAAGGGTTTAAAAGGGGCGAGCTGAATCACCCGAGACCATATTCACCACTTAGAATATGATGCACTAGGCATAAGTGGGAATCCTATGGTTCGTCCTCAGCAATGGACGATAACATACAAGAACGAGCAGATGAATGCTATGGCTAATTTAAATCACATGGATCACAATAACTAAATATTAACAAATGAAAAGACTGAAGTACCTCTGATGAAGACAGATATTACAGATCTGAAGAACGAGCGAAAATGAAGCGGAGAACTGGAAAATGAGATTTGCGAGAGTTGTCTTCCCAGATCTCGTGAAATGTCTCTCAGATCTCGTGAAAATGTCTCTCAGATCTCGTGAAAAATGTGTGTCAGATCTCGTGAAAAATGTGTAGCAATTCTTCTCTCTGATCTTGTGTGAAGTCTCTGTGTGAAAATGTGATTTGAGGCTTCCTATTTATAGGCTTAGGAAAGCGTAGAATTTTTTTAAAAAAACATTTATTGCAAGGATGAATCGATTGTTTGAGCCTTTGGAAATAGCAAAGAATCGATTCTTGGACATCCTGAATGGGTGAAAATCGATTCCATGCTTAGTTAAAATAAGTGGGAATCGATTCTTGGCTCTTGGAAATGACTTGAAAATCGATTCCATGTTTTGACAAAGTGAGGAGGAATCGATTCTTGGCTCTTTAAAGTGGCCTGAAAATCGATTTCATGCCTTAATAACATAAGGAAGAATCGATTCTTGGCTCTTTAAAGTGGCCTGAAAATCGATTTCATGCCTTGATAACATAAGGAGGAATCGATTCTTGGCTCCTCAACATGGCCTGAAAATCGATTTCATGGTTTAATATTGGATTAAGGAATCGATTTCATGGCCTTTACAAAATAGTATAAATCGATTCTTGGCCTTTGGAACAGAATGGAAATCAATTCTTATTTTTTCACAAAAAATGTTTCTTATGTTTTTGCCATGCATGCATAAGATATTTTCCAAAGCTTGCCATGCATGCATAACATATTTTTCAAAACTTGCCATGCATACATAACACATTTTCAAAACCCTAGTTTCTTAAAAAGTGCATTTTAACCCTAAGAATGATTTCAAAAACTTTGGAGCGGTTTCTAGGATTCAAAATGCAATACATTTTATCATTATTATTTTTTGTGGAGAAAATTAGGGTTTGGACCTAAGCCGGACAAAATTGGGGTATGACAATAAGGTCGTCGCCGGAGCTTTATTGTCGGTTCGCAGGAATTCAATATCAGTAGTTAGAGCAAAATTCTCCGCTTTGTAAACAGAAAAGTGAGGGATCCACCACTATAAATAGTGGGCCAAAGACGAGGGATTGGGCCGAAGTCAAATCGACGCATCCCATCAATAGCATTTATTGCAGGCACTGACAACGAGGCGTCATCATAGCTATTTGCCTCGAGCTACTGAATAGGCATAATCATTATTTGACACCTCGAGCTTCTCAATAGGCACGTCAATCATTGCAAACAGTAAATGATGTGACTATGCAGTTTCTTTCCGATATTTCGATATTGGGGGCAAAACCCTCGGTGGTATATGCCCAATACTTGCGAATGGATCTATCATACGAGTCTCCGATCTTGGACCCGTTCAAGTCTGGATCGTTCTCTTAACTGATCAGACTTGGGGGGCAACTGTTCCGGATTGAGCTTAACGACTTGGACCTCTCATGGGCCGCGGTATTGAGACCCATTATCATTAATGGACCGTTACACCACCAACGGCTACGATTTGTCGGTTACAAATCGGAAGGTTCCGTGATGATCATAAACGACACACTACCCCCTATAAATAGGGTAAAACAATGTTTAACCAGGTACACACATTTTTAAACTAGTACTTTACAAGAGATTTCACTCTACTGACTTGAGCGTCAGAGTGTCTTTGCAGGTACACTCCCCCTCCGTGGTCCGAACTGGTCAAGAACAATCTACCAACTATCCGATCTTGCGATACCACGGTACGGAAGAGCTTTGATATGTTTTCCTCCTTGTCTCAGTGGGCCAGGTAATTGGGAGCTCAATTCATGAGACATAATAAACTTGTTAAGCATTATCCAAAATCTTCAATATGGAGAGGTCTTAGACAAATCATTAATACGGTTATTGATGGTAGTTGTTGGACGATTGAGAATGGTAATAATATAAATTTCTCCATTAGCCGAACTATTGGAGGTTCCCCACTCTACTCCATTAGCTCTCAAAGCCTTTGTAAAAGACTATTCATGACCATGCTTGGAACATCCCTCATAGGCTTGCTATTGTTTCTCCTTCTATTATGGCTGAAACTCGGTAGGTCACCATCAGTATTGAACGAGTAGAGGATATGCTTATTTGGAAACACTCTACTGAGTTCCCTAAGTTTTACCGAGGCTCATCTTTATCTTAATCTTATTGGATCAAAAGTTAGATGGCTAAGGTTACACACGAAGCAAAATTGTTACACCCTCTTAGAGCATCACAATCTCTAAACTCGATTTTTAAAATTTACCGTTAATTAAAATCTTTTTTCTAAAACTTACTGTGTAAAGTACTTGCAAAAAAGTGGTACCATATTTGAGGCCTTTAACGATCAAAGTCCAATGTTTTAAAACTCGAACCGGTGACCGACTCGGTGAAGGTACCGGGTCACTGGGTCAAGGGTCGGACCGAAGGGTCGACAGTTGAACCGCATGACCAAAACCGGAACCGGATGACTCGGATCCGGTCTCTATTTCGAGAATTTTCAATACCTATATAGTATATAATATAAATTTCGTCCCTGTAAAATTAATAACTATGTTTATTTTATATCTACTAAAATATAAAAAATTCCCAAATTTTTAGGACCTATAAATTTCATACTTGTAAAACTTAATTTGCTAAAATTACACACCATGCCTATTTTATTTTTATTTGCTTGGTATATATTAAATAAATTTTAAAAGTTCATATCATGGTTCAATAAATATTTAGAACAAATTTCATAAGTTAACAACTTAATATTAAATAAATCTTTAAAAAAATACTTAATATTAAATAAGTTTGTTGAAACATAATATTAATATTACAAGCTAATGCCATGAGGATGAGCATACTTGACTTTTAGGAAAAGAGGTACCAATTATATATATTTGAAATAAATAATATTCTCAATAAGATTGGTAGCCTCATGGTAGTGCTCAACATTTGCTTTCAATAGGTCAGGGGTTCAAACCCCATGGCAATCACTAGTGGGGGCTTGCGTTCGCGCGGCCCCTCCCAATTACAGTTCAAAGATTTGATAAAAAAAAAATTAAAAAAAAATGGACAACCCGGTCCGGTTTGAGCCGGGTCACCGGGTCGCCGGTTTTCCCCAAAACCGGCCGGTTTTCACCGGTTCCCACCGGTTTGGTGCATAACCGATCCAAAGGCTTGACCGGCTCGGTTACCCCCCCGGTTCCCGGTTCGACCGGTCCGACCGACCGGGCCGAGCCGGTTTTTAAAACACTGGATCAAACTATAAACTCGACCACCTAGTGACGTTCACATTACTCACAAAATCATTCTCACCAAAAGGCATACAACTCAAATCCTAAAAAATAAAAGCCTTAGTAATAGTTCGAAGATCAGACTAAGGGTTCGTTTGGATAGAGCTTATTTTGAGCTTATGAAAAACAAATTATGCAAATAAATACTCTCTCTGGTCCCTATTATAAGAAAATTTTACAAAAATCACAAAGACCAATGAGGTTATTAAATGTCATGCAATTTAAGCCTTATTCCAAATATATCCCTAGTATTAATTTTTGATACCACTACAAGAAAATCGCTGGTTTGCGACAGCATATTTCGTCGCAAACGGACCGATTTCCGTCGCAAAATAGCATTTCTGACGGCTTTTGCGACAGACAAAAATTGATCGCAAAAACGCTCGTCGCAAATAGTTTGCCACGGAATTTTCCGTCGCAAATACCTCCATCGCAATATCGTCGCAAATCCGTCGCTAGATTCCGTGGCAAAGCCGTCGCAAACCCTGACACCTTTTTGTCGCAAATCCGTCGCAAATTGTTTGAAAATTTTTAAATGACGGTCAAAATTTCCGTCGCAAATTGTTAAAAATTCCGTGGCAAATTAAGTAACTACCAAAAAATTTCCGTCGCAAATTCCGTCGGTACGCAAAAATAATTAATTTCGGTGAAGTTAGCCATTTACATTGTCATTCCTATTTGCAATATTTACCTACCAATTCAATTCAGACTCCAATCCACCAATTCAATCATACATAAGCAACAGGAATGTCAAACATACCAAATCTCAAAATATATCAAAACGTACCACTAGTTTACGTCAAACATACATAAACTACACTAATGTCCAGTAAACTCAAAAAATTCTGACGAAGCATCTTCAAGTCCAACTCTGAACAATATACCTAACAAATCAAAAATGATAATGATTACTAATTAATTCATAAAACTAAGATATTTTGCACATTAATTAAAACATAGATTACCTAGATGTCGTCAATAACCCTCCCCATAAACGTGGTCTCCGTGATCCCCATTGTCTCCATCTGCATCTTCATTCTCGTCCTGCTGGGCGGGCCGGTCCTGCTCGGGCGACTGCCAATCATCCTAGAAGCTTCAACTGAACCAATCTATTTACCTAGAAGCTTCAAAGTGCACCAGGGGAAGAAGTGATTGATTTGAGAACTTCCAGATTAGTCAATCTCCCAGCTCCACCAACGACCTGATCATCCAATACAAAAAGGATTCTAGCAATGATAATTAAATCATTTATCATTTCAGGAAGTTAATAGGATAGAAGGTTAGGGTTCGGATTAAAACTGTAGAATTAGGAAGAGAAGGTTAGGGTTTTCAGTAAATCAAAAATTAGGGTTCTAATTAGAATAGAATAGAAGAAAAATACTTACTGTCATACCCCAATTTTGTCCGGCTTAGGTCAAAACCTTAATTTTCAATCAAAAATAAATCAAGTCTTAGCATTCATCCTAGAGGTTAGGAAGAGCATCATGCTTGCATCTTAGAAGTTTCAGAATGCATTTTAGGGTTAGAAAAGCATTGCATGGCATTTTAGAGCACTTTAGAGCATGTCTAGGGTTTCTAGGGTTTTTCCTAGTTCAAAGGGTATTTTGGTAATTTCGCCAAAAAGACTTATTTTCTCGTCATGCATGCATTTCTAGAGTTTTAGAGTCATCCAAAGGGTCTCAGGATCATTGTTAGAGTGGAAATGAAGTTTGGAGCAAAATTAGGGTTTTTGGGACCAAAAGGGCATTTTGGTCATTTCACTAAAATAAATAATTTCTCGGTAAAAACCATTATACCTCTCTTGAGGAATTTATGTGAATCCAAGTGAGTATAGTTGTGTATTTTTTGTGCATCATGGGAATATTTTTGGCATGAAATTCGGTTTTTGAACAAAAGGGTAAAATGGTCATTTCCTTTGGAGTGGGGTCAACAAATCAATTTTGGGATTGGTGAGATCATAAAATTCAGAGCCCAATCATTGAATCATGGGACATGGCCTAAAATGGTAAGATTAATGAAGAATTATCTAGAAAAAAAAATCAAGAAAAAGAAAGGATAATTAGAGAGGTAGTGGGAGACAAATAGTACAATGACAACTTGCAACTACTCTCTCTCTCTCTTATCCTTTGGCTTCGAATTCCGGCCCTTTTTTCCCCATTTTTGGTTTATTTTATTGATTGCAAATTGTGTTTAAATCATGGCCTTCCATTCAAGTGTTAAATGCAATCTTCACCCTTCATTTGAATTAAAATGGCACTCTTGTAATATGCTTCATGAGAAAATACATTTTTGTAATTAAACTTATCCTTCACTCACCTCCTTAAGCTACACCCCTTAGCCCTCTCTCTCCTCACTTTGTGCTTTCTAATTGCCCCTAATCCTTGTGATAAGTGATCTCAACCCTCCATCCAAAATCAAAACTCAATCCTAGAGCACATTAAAAGCACAAAGACTAAACTACCCTTAGACCTATTTTCATCCTATAAATACTCCCTCATTCCCACACCTAGAGGCATCTTTTTTTTGCTTCTCATTTGCCTCTCATTCTCCTACACAAAAACCCTAGCACACCAAAAGCACCTCCCCCCCTCTCCTTCCTCACCAAAACCGTACCCCCTCCCTCCCTTCTTCCATATATTTTCTTCAAAAAAATCAACCACCAATCCTCCATTTCTTGTTAGATCACCATCTTCCCTTCCATTCTCTTCAAGGTTGCATCATCAAACTGCTAGTAATTTTTTGAGCTTATCACCTTCTTCATTTCATTGTAGTTTTGAGGTAATCCTTGAAGCTTTGCACCTCATATTTAATTTTCTTGCATAAATCTCTCCTCTACTCCAAACTCCTTCTTGATTGTTGTTTGCTTTGAGGATCCATTTCAAACATTTTGACAAAGACTTAGGGAGCTTTGGGTGTTTGAGATGGATCCTTGGCCTTGAAGGAGTTATTCTTCTACTTGAATAATTTCCCTTGCATCTTTACATATTATGCACTAAATTTCATAAATAAATTGTTGTCTATGGGCTCTAGCATTTTCGCATATCATGAAAAAAATTAGGGTTGATATGATTTTGTTGCACTTCCTTGCTTAATCATATGAATCCTTGTAAAAAATAGATCTATGTTGCTTTGTGTTAATTTTGTTGTCTTCTTTATTAAATAAAATGTGGATCTATGTTTCCTTTGGTTCCCATGCTTATAGATCTAAAAATATTTCTAAGTTGATTTTGTTGTTGTTCTTTGTTTAATGATGTTAAATCTTGTTATTAGTATTTCATTTTAGTGTTAAATGTTACTTTTGTTGTTTGATGATTTAGCAATATGATTCCCACTAGTGCCTAGTGCACCTTGACCTAAGTGGTGAAGATTGCTAGAAATGACTCAACTTAGTTATGTGTTTATTTAATCTTGGCATTTTTAATTTGCTTATTGTTCATTGTTGATGATAGGCAAGTTGATTCTCACTAGTGCCTAGTGCACTTTTCTCAAAGTGAGAGGATTGCCCTACGTGATTCAACTTAGCTTTAGTGTTTATTTACTTGCTCTTGTATTCTAATTTTATTATTGTCCATTGTTGATGATAAATCATATGATTCCCACTTATGCCTAGTGCATCATATTCTAAGTGGTGAGGATGGTTTTAGATGATTCAACCTTCTCCTTTCAACTTCTTAATGAATAAAAGATGAGATAGTTAGGTTTATGGTTTAAGGTCCATGGGGTATTGCAAAGGATAGGTTACCCAAAACCTTGATGCTCCCTCCTCGTTGATTGTGTTATTAGCCTTTGGGTACTTATTCATGAATGCAAAGGATAGGCCTACCTTAGCCTTGATGCAATTTCTCCTTTTGTTCATGTTATTGAGAAATCGTTGCTCATATGTTCCTTAGTTTAATTAAGATCATTCTATGCCTATGATCAATTGCTTGCTTGTTTTTGATGCATTTTAAATGTCTTGATTCAATTATATGCCATTCCATCCATGTGTATGACCTCCTAATGAAGACGTAAGTCTACATGCATGTTGTAGCATAGAGTCATTAGGGTAAATACACCCCTTCCTACACACACACATTTGCTTTGAGAACTTCATCTTGCATCCTTGATAAGTGGATCTTTTGATCATATTGGCATGTTTAGTCTTAACTAATGTTCAACATATGCATGATTCCGTGATTATTGAATGTGCTTGAACTTTGTAACCAATCATTGATAATAACTTCACCCTTTTTCCAAAAATCTTTCAAACTCTTTTCCATTTAATGCGAGTTATTAGTGACTATCACTCAAAGCCTTGGCTTGTTTGATTGTCATGAACGCTATCAAGGGTTATTAGTAATGATCACTCAAAGCCTTTGCTTGCTTGATCATTATGAAAGCTCTTCCCCTTTCAAACCCTTTTCAAAAGAACACTTTCATTAGAACTACGTCGCTTTGATTCCCATTTGGGATACGTAGGAGCGAGTCACGTTCTCGTCAAGCGCAACAAATAAAAATCCTTTTCGCAACCCTAAACCAATCATTTTCACAAAACAAACCAAAAAGTCATTTTCAAACCCATTGTTATTAGTGACTATCACTCAAAGCCTTGGCTTGTTTGATTGCCATGAATACTATCCGGAGTCATTAGTAATAATCACTCAAAGCCTTTGCTTGCTTGATCATTATGAAAGCTCTTCCCCTTTTCAAACATTTTCAAAAACCAAAAAAACCAAGAACTACGTGTGATTTGATTCTCTACCAGGAGATACGTAGGAGCAGAGGGCGGCCGACCTCTGTCAATTGCATTAATAAAAAACCTTTTTTTTTTCTCTTCTTTTAATTCATTTCTCTCATTTTTTCTCCAAAAGTACAAAAAATAACTATTTGTTTATCGAGTCTTCTTTTGTTTTTATTATTATTATTATAAGGGTAAAATCATTATTTTTGAATTAATAAACGTCTACACATTTAGTTAAAAGGTAGCCTTCCTTAGGAAGGATGTCGTAGGGTGCTAATACCTTCCCTACGCATAAACGACTCCCGAGCCTAAACCTGGTCCGCAAGACCTCCTTATCCACTCAATAGGGATTTTCCAATGTTTGCCCTTAAACTAAAACTTTGGTGGCGGCTTCATTCAAGAACTTCGAAGGATCCCTCCTCCGGATTTTTCGGTCGCTACACTTACCATAGATGATGAAGAAGAAGAAGAATGCTTGGGTTCTGAGTTGGGTCGCACAATGGGTTCTGGGGTTTGGGTCGGGTAATGCGACGCGAGGAGGAGAACGAACGGTGGTGGCCGGCGACGCGAGGAAGAGAACGAACGGTGGAGTCGGCGTGAGGGAGGGGGACGGCGTGAGGGAAGTTCAGAGAGGGAAAGGGAGTCTGAGAAAGAAACAGAGAAGAAGGAAACTGATGATATGAACGCGTGGTTGGTGTTTTAAGTGAAGATCATTTGCGACGGGCTTGTGAATGGATCTCCGTCGCAAATTGTGACCGTTTTCTAATCTGTCGCAAACGCCAGCGGGAAATTTTGCGCTTATTACTTTTTATACACGCCGCAAATCGTGGCAAATGACTGACGGATTAAGCTCCGTCGCAAATGTTGGTAGCTAAAACAGTCTTTTCTTGTAGTACCCACTATGGGACTTTATAGTAAAACTATATCTCACATTAAATAAGGGTATAAAAGAAATTTTAACAATAAATGTGCTTTGAAAAATGTATATTTTTCTTATAATTAGGACAAAAAAATGTACCAAAATTTTTCTAATAATAGGGACCGGAGGGAGTAAGTTTTTATGTATTGTTCATAAGTTTGTCAAGGTAGTATATGGAAAACACTTATGGAGATATAACTTTTGTTAGTGAGTACTTATGAATTAACATAAAAACTTTTTTTTTATCTCCATAAGTTATTTTTCATAAGCTCAAAAATAAGCTAATCCAAACGGGACCTAAGACAACAACCCTAAGAGCTAGGCAAAGCAAAACTCTAAGTCTGCTGAACTAGATCACTAGTCAAAGACACCAAAAAGAGGATACTGGCCTTTAATGGAAACTTACCCAACAAGATGAATTCTTACCAAATAAATATTTAATATGTCCAAACACACATCGTTTACAGAATCTAGTCATGCTTCACGATGCGTCTCCTCGGTATCAATTTTTGATAATCTGACGGTGATCTCCATTTGTAAAACATGTGTTGAGCTATCACACTTTATAAAAAAGTTCCCCTACTATGGAGGAACCTTCTCTCAGTATGAGCAAAGACTCGTCGCAGTATGGGTGAGCCGTACCTTAGTAATTGAAATTTGTAGGAGGAACCTTGCATGGGCAAAGACTCATCGCAATATGGGTGAGTCGTATCTTAAAGGTTGATGATTATGAATTTATGATAGGCGGTGTGGTACGCAACCGATTATGTGGGTAGTAATAGAGACGGCCACGACCTGACCTTGCGGATAGGCATGTTGGGGGGGGGGGGGGGGTTCTAAGCAGGGCACTGCTAGGGCGTTCCACAAAACACTGGCGTGCCCTAACTAGGCTCTATCTATTACCCAGGATGTGAGGGAACTTGCATTTGCTTACCTAGAGTTAGATGGATCCCGATTTATTGACAAAGTAGTGACGGTTTGAGCCAGATGTTGGAGTAGTGGTGTTGGGATTGCATTGACGTTGTAGTCCAAGGACCATATGTCAGGTTTTGACGTTGAAGGTTAGATGATGATTAGTGGATGATTGATTGTTGTATACGTGTTATGTATGTTGTATCCACAACCGTTGATTGTTTCCTATATTATGTGATTTTCTCACTATTCTTTGAGACTACTTGTGTGCCATTGTACACATTTATGTGATGAACAAGCAGATGATGATGAACCTGTTGACGTGGACCCCGAGAAGTATTTCACGTAAGATAAAGACTTTAGATATTATGTATTGATTATTCGTTTATCTTTCAAAAGTTGTAATAAGTGGTAAAAGCTCCGAGACATGTGACACAAGGGTTCCATGGGGTTTTAACTTTACTTTTGTTATTTGGTTGATTTGTATTTCCGCGTTTATTAGTGATACTTGTTATTTTGTTTGACTCAAAGTTTTTACAAAGAAGCATTTTCTATAATTTCCTTTATATACGTCACGTTTTCCAAATAGGGTAGCGGGAGTCACATTTAGTGGTATCAAAGCAGTTTGGTCCTATCCGGACTATATGTGTAGTCTATTGTGCTTTTCGATGTGTGAACTCTGAGTAGAGTTACATGCATTGCTTGTTTGATTCCTGATAGTAGAGGTGGGATGAGTGATAGTTATTCTTTTGATGAGAAAAAGTCCTCAAGGTTAGAGTGATACAAGGAAGTAATTAGAATCGAAGTGAGAACCCAAACACCTCTTATCCTTAAATAGAACTTTTTGTAGAACTCGAGAGTAATGATGTGATGTGGACATCCTTTCATTCAAGCCTTATAAAAAATTCTCGTATATAGAGCCACACGCGAGTTATGTTGTTATTATTACTCAAGTAGCCTAGCTGGCAAAATACGCGGGTTTGATCACCCCAATTACTGTTTGCCGATAGTTGAGCAACAATGAATATGCTAGATGGGTAGGTTTAGCATTTGGGATTCTATAGTAAGTGAGATGTGGTGTGCGTAAGAGTCATCTTCTAAATAAACCCTGGCCACCCTTGGACAAAAAAAAGGTAAGTAAGAGTAGAATCCGAAGAATACAACCCTAGCATACTAGTGAGTTATTTCTTAGATGAGTTGGAGAGATTCTAGATTCTTAATTCCACCCTATAGATACCAAGCCTTTCTAGAGAAGTTTGATGTTAACTTTAGCAGAAGGAAAATAGTTAAGAACTACCTAACCCAAAAGTTCAAAATTGTTTACCAAAAAAAAGGTTCAAAATTTAAAAAAAACCTAACCCAAAGGTTGTATTTGCCTCTCATTGACCGACGATTATTTCCTAGGAAATGCTGTCGACATTACCTCTTTTGTTAACTCCAAAGATGCTTTCACCATTTGTCATTGCTTCCAACTCTTCTTAGTAGTTACTTTTTTTTTCTCGTTCTTGTCGTTGGACTTTATGTAAATTTGGATGACAAAATTTCTTTTTAGGGGGTAGAATTGTTACACCTTGATTTTTTTATTAATAGGTGTGCATATATGTGTGGATATATTAGTAGTTTCGTGTGTGGTTGTTTTAATAATCAACATATTTTAAAAGTATATTATCATTTTATTTTTTAGTATTAACTATTATTATTATTATTACTGTCATGAAATTATTATTTTTCCTCCAAATTAATCGGTTGTTGAGTTACATTTCGCATATTCGAACACCTAATATTTTTCTAGATCATGAAATACCCAAAAACACACTAAGTAATATTAAAATAAGAAAAAATTATATAATGAAAGTGCGGTAGCTAGGTTAACTAATTTTTTAAGAAAAATCAAATAAAATATTAAAACCTGTGTTGAGCTATCGCACTTTGTAAAACAATTTCCCTACTATTTTAAAAAGCATCCATCGCATTTAGGGAATGAGGTGAGTATTATATAGTACGCCCAAGTGTGATCTAAGGGATTAAGTTAGTATTAGATAGATTAGATATAAATAGAAAAACTCATGTTTTGTATTCTAAATTCACTATTCAAATATTCAAAACTACAAAGCTTGGTATACATTTAATCACTTTCATCTTCTGCTTATTCTCTTCCCCTCTACTCCACTCTCAAGTGATTCTGAACTTCAGCACCATTTATAATCGGTACTGAATTTGCTTAAACACCAAAAGTCAACATACCTAACATAACATTAATCCAAGACGCCAATTAACATATGTGTTGAATTTTTCGAAAGTGCTTTTGTGCTGCAGCATTAGCACTGAGTGATGCATCTTTTTTCTTCATGTTCATCAACATATTTTCTTCAGTTGTTGTGGTGAAGTGTGATTGAGAAGTAGCAAAAAATTGAGCTATGGTCTCTACAAAGCTGCTCAACAAAGAAAAACTTGAGACAAGTACTCCAAGTCTAATGATATTCATGGCTAAATTTTTAGTTATCAAAATGTAGTTCAAGCTTTTTGATGATCTAATAAACTATGGCAAAGTGCTAAATTTATAGTAGAGGTGGAGTTTATAGCTTGGATAGTTGTATCCGTGAAAAAGTCTTTACGTGCTGAGTAAGGTACGTAGTAGAAAAGGAAGAATCCTCGTGCTTGCAAAGGTCCAAAGGGAAAATGATTGAAGCTAGAATGGCTATCTATTTCAACATTCATGCACTCATTTTTTATAATATTCCTATAATTGTCGTTCATTTTCTAATATTGTAGGTCCAAGTTTTTGTTATTGAAAAATGATGTTGAAGTTATAAAAAAATGTTATGTTGAAATGAAATTTCTTCAGTGCAGACTTAAGTGGTTGAAAAGTCTTCACAGTACTGTCACACTCAAAATAATTTCCAAGTGGGAAGAAGAATTTTGGAATTTCAATTATATATAACCTCAGTCGTCAAATTTCCTAAAGTTTTTGGAAGACTGTGTGTATAAGTGGAAAATTCAATATAGCCAGCAAACTTATTTTGTCAAATTTCCTAAGATTTTTGTTTACTCATCTATTATATTACTCTCTATTTTTTATTCTCTCAGATATTCGAGGATTTTGGGTATAAATAAATATTCTTTTTGATTATTCCTTGTTGTGGGTCCGGTTAATACAATAATTTTTTGACAACCGGTTAATACAATAATGATTCACGTAGTTACATACAATAATAAATCATAAATATGTGGTTTCGATTCTAATTTTTGTATTACTTTAAAAATTTAAAATGGATGATAAATAATGAAAGTTTAATTGGTTTAAAGTGCTCGAACACTCCATTGGAAACTAATAATAGTCCGAACTAAAAGAATAATAAAAATTTTAAAAAATAATTAGAACGAAAGGAAATGACAGACGTCATTGTTGAATATCGAAGAAAAACAAAAGTGCATAAACTTTAGACAGATAAAGTAAAAGTTGGATTGGAATTTAGGAGAATATAAATTCTAAATTTAAATAAAATTTAGAGTTTTCATTTTCAATCCCCAATAAAAATTTCTTCAACCATCGGTCCTTACTAATATATTTTGTTTGCATCTTTGGTTCCTTACATTAAGTTAGTAGTTAGTACTTTCTATCAAAAAAAGATATTAAATTAATGCTTAGGCGCTAACAAATTGTCTCACCAGCACATCTCACATCACATTCTAATCACTTGTCACGTCACATTTCTAACAATTTTTTTACTAGTTATTTTTTTGGTTATCTTTTCAATAATTTTATTTTTACTTGCTTTTTTTATAATATTTTCTATTGTTTTGTTTTTACTTGTTATTTCTTTAAAAATTTATTAAAAATAACAAGGTAAAAACTATTAAAAAATAACAAGTACAGAATTATTTAAAAAAAAGTAACGTGAAAGAATCATTAAAAAAACAAGGCTTAATTACAGTTTTGGTCCCCCTAGTTTCACCATCTCATGATTTTGATCCCCCAAGTTTTAATTTCACAAATTTGATACCCCTATTTTTCCAATTTGTAAAATCATAGTCCCCCAGTATTTTGGTCAAAATTGATTCTGACCTGTAACTCACTTAACCTACGTGGCAGTCCATGTAGGCATGCCTAGTTGGCATTTAAATTAAAATATGTTATTTTTTTTAACAAATGTTTTTAATATGTTTATAGTCAGTCACTCTTAAACGTGTTTCAGACCCTTTGAGACCCTCCCTTCAATGGCTACCCACGCAGGACGCTTCCATCTTCTTCCCTGAATCGTCTCCCTGAATCCTAAACCCACACGAACCTTCGTCTCCCTGAATGGTCTCCCACACGAACCAATGTGAACCCTAACTCTCGTTGAACCCGAAGCCTTGCGTGATCAAACCCTAATGGAAGCAAGAGGAACTGTAGACGACGAAGGACGAAGCAAATGGCGACGAATCGAAGCACGAAGGAGACAAATGAAGGGACGAATGCTTCTTCAAACAAGAATGAGGAGCAGAAGTATGTTTCACGGTATGTTTGCGGCTTTGACTACTTCGTTTTTTATCCTCTTTGTTCCCCCTTCTGTTGTTTTGTGTGATTTTTACTTCATATGCCCTAAATTTCTCAGTTTTATATTGTGTTTATTCTCTGTTATGTGAAATTTTGTTGATTTGTTAATGTGTTCAGGCCTGTAGAAGTCACATGCTAGAGATTCCAGATACACCATGGGGGTGTGTTTGTTTATTACCCTACAAAGGTCTATGTCCAGGGTGAAATAAATGAAATGAATTGGGATTGGGATGTGGACCACATGTCCTATATTGAGATTGCAATATTGGTCAAAAGTCTAGGTTATAGAGGCTTCCAATGCCTTTGGTATAGAGCCCCTAAGTTAGCACTAGCACGTGGATTGAAACCACTACAAACTGACCAAGATGTCTTGGAAATGATTGAAGCTGCCAAGGGATATAAGGTAATTGAACTCTATGTGGATCATCTTATTGACACCCCTATTGTGGCTGATAAGGAAGATGAAGTGGTGGAAGAAGTGGTGGATGTTAGTGACTTAGATAGTGAGGAAGATGAGGAGTATGTTGCTAATGAAGTGAACGATTTGGATGATAGTGAAGGGGACCTAAGTGACTATGAGAGTGAAGTTGATGAAGATAATGTGGATGGCAATTTTACTGATAATGATTATGATGAGGAATGGGATTGGACAAGTGTGCTCCTTCCCGAGACTATTAATGAAGTTAGGAACAAGGTAAAATCTGATGGTGTGTCAAGGAACAATGCATATTCTGATGAAGCTTTAGCTGAATTTGTTGGTGAGGATGATTATGATTCTGAGTATCTAGACACACCTCCAAGCAGTGAAGATGATGGGGACGAACCTCCTAAATTTTCATATTTCAAGATGCCTAATATGGGGGAGCGTATTAAGTTGGAAGTGGGTATGAAATTCAGCAACAAGCAGCAGGTTAAGGATGCTGTTAAGGAATATGCTATGAGTTTTAAGAAAAATGTTTTCTTGAAACAAAATGGTACCAAAAGAATGGTGGTTAAGTGTATTAAGGAATGTCCATTCCATTTGAGGGTTAGTAAGAGGAGTGGGAACAATTATTGGCAAATTGTCAGTTTCACTGATGAGCATAGCTGTTATAGGACACTAAGAAACAGACAAGAAAAGACTGAATGGCTAGCCAAAAAATTTGTTTCCACTTTGAGGCATACTCCTGAGATGAAGTGTAAGGGGCTGGCAGCAGAATGTCTTCAACAGTGGGGTGTTAAATTGTCTCATGCTCAAGCATATAGGGCTAAGAGAAGAGCAATAGAAATGATCCAAGGTGCTGGTGCTGAACAATACAACCATGTAAGGAGCTATGCAGAGGAGTTAAGGAGGTCAAATCCTAATAGCACAGTAATTATCAAGTGTGCTGAAAGTCCAAAGGGTCCTGTTTTTGAAAGGATATATGTATGCCTTGAAGGTTGTAAGGCTGCATTTGCATACACATCCAGGCCTTTAATTGGACTTGATGCTTGCTTCTTAAAGGGGGAACATGGTGGACAACTAATGTCTGCAGTTGGTAAAGATGGGAATAATATGATGCTGCACATAGAAGCTGAGACAAAGGAATCGTGGCAGTGGTTTCTTGACCTATTGGTAAATGACTTGTGTGACTTACAACAAAGAGAATATTCATTTATCTTAGATCAGCAGAAGGTAATTAATGTTTTTTCATTTATATGTAACAACTCAATATTCTGTTTCTTGTTTTTTTTCTTTTAAACATAACAAATTATGTTTTTCAGGGATTACTGCCTGCTATTCAAAGTCAATGGGAGAATGTTGAGCATAGACTTTGTGTAAAGCACCTGTATGGAAACTGGAGGAAGAAATACCCCGGATCAGAAATGAAAGAGGTGTTGTGGTGGGCTGCTAGGGCTACTACAGTCCCTGATTGGGAAAGGGCAATGAAGAAAATGAAGGAGATGAATGAAGATGCGTGGAAGGATATGATGCAGCTTCCACCATCTACTTGGACTAGGTCTCACTACAAGACACACCCACAATGTGACCTACAAGTCAACAACATGTGTGACGCATTCAACAAGACTATTTTGGATCATAGGGAGAAGCCTATTATCAGTTTGTTGGAAGGCTTGAAGAATTACATCACTGAGAGGATTGTGACTCAAAGGACATTAATGGAAAGGTACAAAGGTAATATTTGTCCTAAAGTTCAACTGATTCTTGAAAGATTGAAAAGAGAAGCTGATGGATGGTCTCCTCTCTGGCACGCTGATGATGACTTTGCTTTATTTGGGGTATCAAATGAGGTTGACCAATACATTGTCAACCTAAAAGAGAAAACATGTTCCTGTCGTAAGTGGGACCTTTCAGGAATTCCTTGTCCACATGCAATTGCTTGTATTTGGCACAACAAGGTGAATCCATAGGACTATGTATCTCAATATTATAGGTATAAATTTCTGATTTGAATACAATTCTGATTTGTCATTCAATTCTGATATAAATACAATTCTGATTTGTCACTCAATTCTGATCTAAATTTTTAACAGGAAATCAACCTTCTTGAGCACATACTCTTACATTGTGAAGCCATCCAATGGACCCAAGTTATGGCCAGACACAAACACTGAACCGGTCTTACCACCAGTTATGAGAAGAGCACCAGGGAGGCCAAAGAAGAAAAGGAACAAGTCTAATGAGGAGCCAAGGCCTAAAAACAAACTACCAAGACTTCACTCTGCTGTGAAGTGTAAAAAATATGTGGCAATTTTGGCCACAATGTAAGAACATGTAAGGGTAAGACAGCTGCTGATAGAGTAATACCAAAGGGTGGAAACAAGAGAAGAACAAAGAAGACAGCTGCTGTACCACGAGTATCACAAGCTACTCAACCACAAGAGTCACAACCACAAGGATCACAAGCACCACAAGTGTCACAAGGATCACAACCTGCTTAGTGTTAGGAAGTATGGCATATGCCTTTTTGTATTAAGGGTCTGATGGCATATGCCTTTAGTAACATTTTGTAAAGGTGGTCCACTTTTGTATGGTATATGCCTTTTTGTATTAAGTGTGTCATGGCATATGCCTTTAGTTATCCCACGATTAGGACCTTAACAATGTAATTATGTCCTTTTGAGCCTTAACAATGTAATTATGGCCTTTTGAGCTTTTGGTTAATATATGCATCTATGGCACACTTCTGTTTATCATATGGCACAAGCACAAATTATGTTTATCAGTTGCTGTTCTGTTTATCATATGCTGTTCTGTTTATCAGTTATGATAAACATATGCTGTTCTGTTTATCAGTTATGGCACAAGCACAAATTATGTTTATTAGTTTATCAAATTCTGCATAAATCTGCATATCCTTCACATATGCTGTTTATCTGCATATCCTTCACATATGCTGTTTATCTACATAAATCTGCATATCCTTCACATATGCTGTTTTTCTGAAACCCATATCAGTTATGGTCCAAATTCTGTTTAACATATCAGTTTTGGTCCAAATTCTGTTTAACATATGCTGTTTTTCTGAAATCCATATCCTTGACATGTATTTATTGTGTTTTGTGTTGGACTATTTTTCCATCATATTGCAGATTAAATGTATCCACACAATCACAAATTTCATATACTTCAGCTTTTACAGTTTCCATGTCATTCATTTTTACTGCTTTTACAGCTTTTACTATTGATGTTATTGGCTTACATTTCAGGCCAGAGGCATTGATTGTAAGCAAGTACAACATATGATTAACAAACACAACTAAATCTGCATAACAATCAGCATAACCAAATTATGTAACACAAGCATAACTAAATCTTCATTACACTAAATCTGCATTACAATTCTGTTGATGAACATAATAGTACCCCTAAACTATTACAATCAAAATACAACATAACCCATAATACCTAAACCATTACACACTACTCCCCCTAAAACAGAACTACTTTATCATGTGTTGCCACCAATGCAAACACAAGCACAATAATAATCACCCAAGAAATTGCTAAAATTCCCCACATCATTTTCATCTTTATCTTCATTTCCTCTTGAGCCCTCTTTGCTTCCTTCAATTCAAATTCGCTGGTCTTCAATTGACTAGCATTTGTCTTCAATTGAGTAACATTGTCCTTCAAATCACTAGCCTTTCTCATCAAATACAGGATAACCTCTTTGGCTCTAGGACTCATCTCTTCATCATACCATTGATAGAAATGACATTGTTTCTTACCAAATTCCTGAAAAACAAGTGTGTAATTTCAGTCAACACAAAACCCAATGTAAATCCTAAATCGCATGATAAAGAAGAACAATACCTCAAATAATGCACATCCATAAAACCTACGCCCAAGATTCTCGTTTGTCCAAGAAGTCTTTAATGGAGCTTCAAATCCACAACGACAACGAACTGCTCTTCTTCTCTGTGAAGACCCATGAGACGAAACAGAGGAAAACTGAGACATTCGAGCTCACACGATCCTAATGAGACAGGAATGGAAGCCGAAAGAGGTGGAAACGTTGGTTCTCAGTGAAGCTTCTATTCTGAGTTTGAAGCTCGAAGGGAAGAAGACAGGGAAGAAGACGAAGACGAAACGTTGGTTCTCAGAATGAATGCTTCTCTCTGAGTTTGAAGCATAATAATCTTATTTTTATTATATTCCACCATGGCATGACAACATGGAATGCCACATTGGATTAGTCATTGCCAACTCACCCAAATGTTTGACCAAATTGGTGGGGGGCAACGACTTTACAAATTGATAAAATAGGGGGACCAAAATCGTGGAAAACATTCTTGGGGGATCAAAATCGCGAGTGAGATATAATAGGGGGACCAAAACTGTAATTAAGCCAAAAAACAAAATGCGACGTAGTATATACTATGCGCCACTATAGCATTAGCAGCTCGTTAGCCATCTAAGCACTAACTTAATGTGATTGACCAAAAGTGCAAACAACAATATAAGTTTAGAAAAATAATTGAAGAAATGTTTATTAGAGACTGAAAAAGAAAATAATTTTATAGGGACTAAAATATTTAACTCTAAATGCTATCTCATTGATTCAGTTGCAACAAACTCATTTTGGAGTATGCAAGTCAATAGAGTAAGTAAGGTGAACAATTTTTTTTCTTTAGAAAACATGTAAAATGGAAACTAGCATGAACTACACAATCTGTGCCCCGAGCTTGAAACTTGATCTCGCTATTCAGTTGCTACCTACCTATCAAAGAGCTTGGACATGAAGCACAACAACAACTTTGGGAGAAGGCGTATTTGGTAAAAACACCAACATGTTAGTTTGAGGATGGAATTGGTGTTAGATTGTAATCCTCACCTTATTACAATCAACGGCTATTAAAATAGATCCGTTGGGTTTTAAAAACTGTTAAGTTACATACATGTTGTAACTAACAAAATAACAACTGTAACAACCCATTTTAGGGTTCACAGAAATTGTATAAATACATGTACATACAATAATGAAATCACAGCCTTACAGTTTTCATTTTACAAAAACATTCCTAGAGTTCTAAATACTTTGAGTTCTTATCTTCTTGCATGCAATCTTCGTGTTCGTTTTGTGTGTTGTACCTCGCAAAGAAGAAAAACAGAAGATTAGGGTTTTTCTAAGTGCGTTGAAACAGAGAGTGAAAGAGAGAGTAAGAGAGAGTGAGAAAGGGGTTTACGAACCTGTTTGTGTGGCTCTTACAGTGTTCCCAGTTTCACCATCACTACACAACACCAATAAATAGAGAAATTAGGGTTTTGAGTAGAAGTGAGGAAAACCAAAGGAAAACAACAAAGAAGTTACTCACATATATACCTTCGATTTAGTCTTCTACTTTGTAGCACCATCAATCTTTTCTTCAACCTGCAAAAACAAGCAAGATTAGTAAAAAACCCTAGCAGAGCAAAACTAGAAGAAACGAGAGAGAAGAAAGAAAGAGAGAGAGAAAGAACCTAGTTTCTGAACTAGGGTTTGCGTCCTTTGTTAAATAAGCCGGGTTGTAATTCGGGTAAAGGGATCCGCGTGTTTTACCGCTTCTACAGAGTTTGGGTTCCGCATTTTTGTTTTTGTTAGCTGTGTGTGTGGATTTGGTGGGCTTAGATCTTGTTGGCAAAAATTAATTTTTACACTCCGTGAGTTTACTAGGTTTGTTCTAACAATTGGAAGGAGTTTCTGGAGACCATAAGTAAGCCTCTCACGATAAAACCGAAATTAAATAAGCTAGAGGACCCTTTAAGAAACTAAATAACTCTTTCTTGGGTCCAAAAGGAGATATTAGGGTGTGTACTAGAAAGCTAGAGGAGTCTGCCAACCAAATACAAGTAAGAGCCAAGTTCCATAGGAGTTGTAATCGGTTCCAACCAATGAAACAAGTGCTAGTGAGAAGATACACACAAAATTGGCATTGACAAATATGTATGCTCTGTGAAAAATGAGTAGCCTTGAGTCCGATAAAGAACTTGAGGATACCAATATCCTTAATACCAAAGGCTTGATGCAGAGTAGCTTTAATATTAAATTCAGACACGAGTGTCCCAACAAGGACAATATCGTCGACATTGATGATAAAGACCGTAAATGAACCACTATTATTCCAAGGGCCATTTAAGTTGACTTATTTCGGCTTATCTACTGACATAAGCACTTGTGCGATAGTTTGAGAGATGTTCATAAATAGTTTTCAGCTAGTTTTTATAAGCTCTCCAAGATAACTTATGAAAACAACTTATAACTTATGGGAAAATAACTTAACATTATTTTATTCGTTATTATAGAAACAACTTATGCATAAGCGCTTATATGATAAGCGATTATGCTATAAGTGCTTAACTAAGCTGTTTATCCAAACATGGCCTAAACGAATAATGAATCACCAGAGAGAGAGAGAGAGAGAGAGAGAGAGAGAGAGAGAGAGAGAGAGAGAGAGAGAGAGAGAGAGAGAGAGAGAGCTTTAACATAGTTAGAGTCCCAAAGCATGATATTTAGTCTTTCAAACCAAGAGCGGATTGCTTATATTTGCAATGAGATTTGAGCAACTTATAAACATTAGGCTTAATTACAGTTTTGGTCCCCCTATTTTCACCAACTCACGATTTTAGTCCTCCAAGGAAACTCAACATTGTTCCTTCAAAAGCAAACCATATAAACATCAGTATTGCCTCTAGGAATGTTTGATTGTAGTTTCTAAAAATAGTTGTGTTTTTGTCCAAAAAGAAAATAGTTTTGTATTTATAAAAGTTGATAACGTTCTTGTCAAAAAAAAGTTGATAACGTTCTGTCAAAAAAGTTAATGAAGAACAATATTCTTGTGAATTTGGAGTTCAAATTTTCTTAATTAGATATACTTTACTATCGAAGTGAGTTTTGAATCTCTCAAAAAGACATTTCCATACACATGATAGGACCAAATCCACGACAACGTGCTTAAGACACTAATCTATCTGCTCGTGATTGTACCTACTGTTCACAAATTCCAACTGGTTAATTTGCTTTTGATGGAACGATACTGAGTTTGCTGGGTTTAGGATTAGGGTTCGCGAAGAGAGAGAAAGTATCGAATGTAACGAAGATAGGGGGACTAAAATCGTGAGTTGGTGAAAATATGGAGACTAAATTCGTGAAAAAAATTCTTAAGGGACTAAAATCGTGAGTTGGTGAAAATAGGAAAACCAAAACTGTAATTAAGGCTAACCTGTGAAAATAGGTGGAGTAGGAGGAAACTCAAGGAATGGGTATATAGACATCTTCATGGAAATTCCCATTAAAAAAGACATTGTTCACGTCTAACCGGTGACCATGCCAAATTTGAATGGAAGCAATGTCAAGCATAGTGCGGACAATTGTAATTTTTGCCACAAGTGAAAACTTACCAAAGTAATCGAAGCCCTCGACTTGATTATAGCCTTTAGCAACCGAGCGAGCTTTAAATATCTCATTGGAACTATATAATGTACGCTTGATTATGTAAACTCACTTACTTACAGTGTGTACTCTGGCATTGGGTAAATCAACAATGCCCCCAAGTGTGGTTAGCCTTCAAATTATTGATTTTAGCCTTCATAGCCTCTATCCACCAAGGATTTTTATTGGCTTCATTGAATAAATCATGTTCAGTGATGGAATCAATGAAATTTAGGTAGGAGATGTGAGAAATGTGATCAGAAGAAAAGAAATTGGATAGACGGTGAGAAGGAGGGGGAGTATGAAAAATGAGAGTTGGAGGAAGGTGAAACAGAGGAATTTTTAGGCAAATTAGGAAATTGTCGAGATGAAAGAAGGGTTACGGCATTAGTATACTAGTATTATCACAATATAATTAATGTCCTGAAAATGACTTTTAGCATCAATTATTTGAAACAATCGATGCTAAATGTCTCTAAAAATGACATTTAGCATCGGTTGTTTAAACACCCGATACTAAATGTCTTGTTTTTAAAAAAAAATTAATTGGCACTATTAATAGATATCAATTGACCAATTTATAAAATCTTAATATACAAAATTATTTCCAGAGAGCAACTCATAATAAATTAATAAAAATACTTCAAATTCTATTGAAATTTAATGTCATACAATACAAGTCATTAATCTTATAAGTTCTACAAATTTCTTTCACAAAATTCTACAAATGTTACAAAAAAGGTCTACCAACCATTAAAAAGACTAACAATAATGAAGTAATTGTCCAAAAAAAAACAATGAAGTAGCAAGAGGTTCCAAAAGTGCCTTGACTTTTTCTATCACTTCAAACTCTCTAACCCCATAATGTGCAAATGCTCGTTTATCTGATTTTGGACCATTGTCTATCGGAATTGAACCATCACATCCCTAAAATTAAACAAACAAATTAATTAATACAAATCACGAACAAAATAGATTTGAATAATATTAATATACACTGTTTAGCTTGTCATCAATGCTCAAAGAGGAAATCAAAACAAAGGAAACATGTACTTTAGACTGTGTATCAGAACTTGGCCTCTCTGGCAAACTACCCCCTCAAGTCATCAACCATCTGATTGATAAGTGCTTAGTTTACTTCAAAATCCTAAACAATCCATAACCACTTATTTGATTTAAATGCAAATTAATTTAACTTTTTCCATAAATATTAGTAAATATTGCAAATGTATGAAGTTAATCCTTTTATATGAAAGTTGTGCACATAGGTGTTAAGCAAAGCCCAGAGAAATCAAAAAGAAGCAAAATCAGAAGACACTGGTAGCTAAGCTAAAGCTAACATTCCTTGAGCCAGAATAGCGTTGCTTTGCCATAAAGAAAGAAAAGGCAAAGGCGGCCACACACAGTTTTGTTAGCTAAGCAATATCAAGCCTTAGCTTAGCTAACAAGTTAGAGAAGGCAAAGGCGGCAGCACACAGTTTTGTTAGCTAAGCAACATCAAGCTTTAGCTTAGCTAACAAGAAAGAGAATGAAAAGGTGGCAGCACACCGTTTGTTAGCTAAGCAATCTCATGCCTTAGCTTAGCTAACAAGAAAGAGGATGAAAAGGCGGCAGCACACCATTTGCTAGCTAAGCATCCTCATGCCTTAGCTTAGCTAACAAGAAAGATGATGCAAGGGCGGCAGCAGACCATTTGTTAGCTAAGCAACCTCATGCCTTAGCTTAGCTAACAAGAAAGAGGATGCAAGGGCGGCAGCACACCATTTGTTAGCTAAGCAACCTCATGCTTTAGCTTAGCTAACAAATTTTCCTATAAATAGAACTTCATTTCTGAACTTTAAAGAGCATCATACATTGAAATATATTTCACATACTAAAAGGAGAGAACGAAAGGAATTGAGGAATCGAAGCTTGGAGCATCATCTTGAGGGATCAAGGGTGCTACATTCTTGAGGTTTTTCATCTCTTTTATATTTTGTATCATAGCTATCATGAAAATGAATAGCTAAACTCTCTTTTGTTGAGGTTAGGTTTAGTTATCTTATATCCATGTATTGAACCTAATTCAGGAATATATGTATCTAGATTTATGAATTCATTCAGTAATTAAATTTCGTGCTTAATGCCTGTTATAGTTTGATCACCTATACTTGATTTTTTGAATATAAAAGTTGTATTGGAAAATAAGCTTTTGGTTATGTCCTAAATTCAATCACCTATTAAGCTTGATATCTAAGAATAGAATCATGTTTTCTAGTGAAATAGATCACCTAATCTTAATGCTAATATTTGCTAAAATAGTTGAGGAATCTTTGTTAACGCAAATTAGTTGTTGATTTCATATTAGTCTAAGGAGTTAGCTAATTTGGATGATATGGTGATGATGAATCAATGAATAAAATAGAGTTATGTATATGTATCAGTTAAATACATTGGAGTAAGTTAATGAAATCTAATCTCAACATCTTTTTATCACTTGTTACTTTCTTTTATCAAATTATCGCTTTTAGTTTCGAAGTTATCAAAACAACAAACAACTTTCTTTTCCTAACTTAAGATTTGAAAATCTGATTGAACGGCCGATAATATCACCAAGTCCATGTGGATACGATACCTAATACTACTGTATTAGAACGAGTATAACGCTCTTACGAAAAAGTGTTATCACTGATGCACTAGCACTCACCACCTATTCAACATGGCTCCAAGAATCTGAAATATAGGGGAAATCACAGATTGAACAGAATCTGAAATATTTGGGAAATCACAAATTTAACAGAAAATCAATTTAATTCATAGAAATATCAGAAAATCAACATTAGGAATTTAGGGTTTTAAGGGAAAAATCAAATTCTCACCTTAAAGCTACCAACAATGGCAGAGGGGCGAACGAAATAAGGGAAGACACACCAAGTTTCACTAGGATTTCGTGGTGCTTAAAAGGAGGTCGTTCTGAAAACTTAGGGTTTCGAAGTTCTTTGCACTGAAAGCGACGACGAGCAAGGCGACGACGAGCAAGGCGACGACGAGAGTTGAGAGCAGTGACGGCGAGGAAAACTTAGGTGTTCGTCGTGTGAGAGAGTGAGAGCATCGGGTGAGAGAAGAAGCAGTGACGGCGAGGAAAACTCAAAAGCTTCTTTTGACGGCGGGGACGATGGCGAGGATGCTTTGTAACAGAATGGGAAGGCGATGACAAGAGTTGAAAGCACTTAACGTTCAGAGAGTGAGATCATTGCGAGTTCAGAGAGCGAGAGACTTTAGAGAGTAAGGTGACGACGGCAAGGCGACGAAGAGAGCTGGACGGCGACAGGGAGAGCAAGGTTGGGCAAGGCGACGAAAATTTGGAATGAAAAATAGAGAGTGAGAGAGTGAGATGTTCAGGGTGAGAGAGTTCTGAGAGAGAACGTATAATGAATTGGAATGGAAAGATTGGGAAAAATAAAACTGGACCTTTAGTATCGGGTGTTTTAACAACGGATGCTAAATGTGTCTAAGATACACTTTTAACATCGGTTGTTAAAACAATCGATACAAAAAGTCTGACACAAACACAAATTTAACACCGGTTATTTAGACAACCAATGCTAAATGTCTGACTGATTACTTTTAACATCGTTTGTTTAAACAACCGATGCTAAATGTAGGCGCGGAAAACTGAAAAGTTCTATTTAATATTCAAAATTGCCACCGCGTCTACATTTAGGATTGGGTGTTCAAACAACCGATGCACTTGAATAAATTACCATGCAGCCAATCTTGTAACTCAGCTCCATAAAAATCAGATCGAACATCAGAAGGAATAAAAGAGTTCCATAGAGAAGATGCAAGAGGACAATCCCGCAAAACATGCAGAATTGTTTCCGTTAAGGTGGGACAGTTATGACAGTAAATATTACCATTCCCCCAGCGGCCACAATAAGCTTTTGTAGCAAGTTTTCCATGGAAGAGTTGCCAGATAAAACAACGAATTCTTTCCGGCACCTGCAACTTCCACAGCTTGTCCCAACAATCTGTCTTCAACGATTGATCAAAGTTGCACAATTGATTATAAGCAAGCGATACGGTAAATTTACCTGACCCTTCACCAGGCCAATACCGTTCGTCTTGCCCATCATGAGGGAGCGGTGCTGGCAGAGTAGAAATCTGAAGCAAGATATCTGATGGAAGAATATGTGCAACAGCTTCTAAGTTCCAATTTCCGTCTTCACTAACAATGTCACTAACACGCCAATTAATAGCGTTTTGAGGGATATTTGTAGCATGATCAGCAAGACATAAAGTAGCATTTAACCATCTATCATTCCACAAACTGACCGTAAATCCATTTCCGAGAGACCAAGCTTCCATGGAGCTCAAGTTTGCCCAGCAATTTTTAATAGCTTTCCAAAGCGAGGAGTCGGTTGTCTTAACTTGAAGATGCCCAGTTTCAAGGGAACCTCTACCATATTTACCATTCAAAACTCTAAACCACATGCTATTCGTATTTGTTTTTAGGCCCCAAGCAAGCTTCATGATACAAGAAGTATTCATGGTAGCAAGATCTCTGATTCCCAAGCCCCCCATACTTTTTGGTAAGGTCAAAGTGTTCCACTTAATCAAATGCATACGCTTGGCCTCATCCGTATCTCCCCATATAAAACCTCTTTGCAATTTCTGGATTTCACTTAAGCAACTCTTAGGAATCTGGGTGGTCATCATAGAATACACTGGAATTGCCTGAATAACCGATTTTGATAAAGTGACTCTCCCGGCAAAAGATAAATGCTTAGACTTCCAACCTGACAGTTTGTCCTTCACCTTATTTATGAGGTAGCTGAAATCACCCTTTCTCGGGCACTTACCAAGCAAGGGAACTCCCAAGTATTTACCCATAGAAGCACTAATTTTAAAACCAGAAATACGGGCTAACCTGTTGCGAATGAGAGGTTGCACATTTTTAGAGAAAAATATGTGAGTCTTCTCCTTGCTGACAAGTTGACCAGAAGCACTGCAAAATTTGTCCAAAGTATTTATAACACTATTCATGTTTTCCTCCGTTGCTCTACCGAAAAGAAGAAGATCATCAGCAAACATAAGATGAGATATGTCCGGGCCTTGCCTACCTGCTTTAATTGGCGTCCAAGCACCATTCTCGACTTGCTCTGCAATAAGATGGGTTAGCTTATCCATACAAAGAACAAATAAGTACGGAGAGATAGGATCTCCTTGATGGATCCCACGCTGAGGAGAAAAGTAGTCTGATCTAACACCATTCCATAACACATTTGTCTTCACACTAGAAATGCCATGCATGATAATATTCAGAATGTTGGGAGGAACTCCAATTTCATGCAGCACTTCATCAATGAAACTCCACCGGATTCTATCATAAGCTTTTGCTAAGTCCACCTTTATAACAAAGAAACCATTCCGTCCCCTCATCTTGCTCATAGTGTGGAGCAATTCCTGTGCAACTATAATATTCTCATGGATACTACGAGTCGGAATAAAACCAGTCTGGTAAGGGGAGATAATTGCTGGCAAAAAAGGCTTGAGACGGTTGACAATAACCTTAGTGACCACCTTATAGGAGACATTACAAAGAGAAATTGGGCGGAATTGAGAGACAAACTCTGGTTTATCCACCTTGGGAATGAGGCAAATATCTGTTAAATTTATCTGCTCCATCTTTGCTGGATGAGTCCAAACATTCTGAATAAATTCAATAAAATCAGCAGCAATAAGATTCCAATTAGCTTGGTAAAACCCGGCTTGAAAACCATCAGGCCAGGAGCTTTCCACGCCTTCATAGAAAAGATTGCCTTCTCAATCTCATCCTTATCCAAATTCTTCCCTAGCTGCAGGATTGCCACATCGTCCAGTCTATGAAACCCAAAACGATAGGCATGAGTAACATGTGGTGGACTATGATCAGCAAATAAATCCTGAAAAAAGTTGTTTACATGAGCTTGAGTGGCGCTCTCATCATTCAACCAAACGCCATCCTCCCCTCTCAGAAGATAGATCCTATTTTTCTTCTTCCTATTAGCTGCTTTAATTTGGTAAAACTTGGTGTTTCTATCACCATCTTGTAGCCACTGTGTTCTTGACCTTTGGTACCACATAAGTTCTTCCTTATGAAGAATATCATTTAATTCTCTATGGAGGGACTTCTCAAGCTGAATAAGAAATGTATTGACATTACCTTTATGAAATTGCTTCTGAATACCCTCAAGTCTGGCTAGAAGCTTGCGCTTTTTAGTTGTGATGCAACCAAAAGTACTTCGCTTCCATTCCATGAGATGATGTTCAAGAGAACCCAACTTTCGATCAAAAGCATCAGTTGATCTCCACCAATTAGCCATGTCTTCTTTGAACTTTGTATGAGTCAACCAAGCATTCTCAAAACGGAAGGGCCTCTCCCGGCGGTCTTGAACATTACCATTCAAACACACCAAAATAGGATGATGATCCAAAAACTTGACTCTAGGAAGAACTTTAACAAAAGCGTTTGGAAAGGCCACTCGCCATCTATCATTACACAAGGCCCTATCCAGGCGAACAAACAACCTGTCAGATTAGCCGGTGCATGGACCTCGCCACGTGAACCTTGGACCCACCGAGCCTAAGTCAATTAATTGGCACCTGTTGATTCTATCCTTAAAAAGCTGTTGCTTGCTCAGATTTGGATTACCTCCGCCCTTTCTTTCATTAGAATCAACAATATCATTGAAGTCACCTGCTAGTAACCACTGCCCATTAAAGTTACTACTGATTCCAAAAAAGGCACTCCACAGTTCGCTTCTCAAATCATCATTTGGACTAGCGTAAGTAGGAGAGAAATACCACTTCCAACCATCCTTCATAGTGACTTGAAAATGGATGAATTGAAAATCATTAGATACCTCCAATAGCTCCACAAGGTTAGTCTTCCAACCTGTAACAATACCACCAGCAAAGCCTCTATTTTTCGAATAAGTAAAACCATCAAACCCTAGTCTCCGAAAGGTGTTCTTCACACGAGAGGGGTCACTACGAGTCTCCATAATCACAAAAATTTCCGGTCTATGCACCTCAATATATTGCTTGCAATTCCGGAATAACGCATTACTGGCAGCGCCACGACAATTCCAAATTAGAATTTTATTTAAATTCATTAAAAAACTTCTTTGGAAAGGTAACTGCTAACACGAAGTGCACAATTTAGAGACGTGGGGTCTCATGGACCACCTCCATCTCAGAATCACTAACTGTTAATTCCCCTTGCTCATGAGCATCCATGAATTCCTCGGATTCCATCATTCCCACATCATCCAAATATCTAGTAGAAGTGGATGTGTGAGGAGTAATAGTTGTATTTGGATCTGGTGGTCTAGTAGTATCTAGCACATAGGCAACTTGGTCACATTGCAATGGATCTAATTTCCTAGCCATTTTGATCGAATTTTAACCTTATCCATGTATAATCTATTTACATCTCATTTTTAATTACTCTATTTAATCAAATCATTATTGGAAATGAATTTTTGCTGGTTTTCTTATTATCTTATTGATAAGATTGGAACTTGTCCAAAAAACAATTTACAACATAACACAAGTGCTGTGGTCAAAAAAAAAACATAACACAAGTTCTTTCGACTAAAATTATAGGGCCATTGGTGCGAAGCTAAGATAGCATAGAGTTGAGCCTTCTTGATGAGAGAGAAGCTCTCACTTCTCTCTAGAATCGCCATATCTCCTCCCAACCTTAGGGTTAGTGGAGGCCCTCCCCTCCACCATGGAGGCTCACACCCCCTCCACCATGGAGGCTACCAACCCCTCCGCCATGGAGGCTCTCCTCCCCCTGACCGGTTGGGGTTTGCCACGGTTCTCCCCCATCGATTTTTTCGCACCCCCACCGTAACCCATCTATACCTATCCAGCAAACCCCTATCTCTCCATCTCCCTATCGGCCTCACTGAAGGCCCCCCACACCAGCAACCCAACCTCCATCTATCTATGTCCATTGCATCTCCTTTACCCAACCTCCCTTGAAAGAACCTTGTGAGGTTGTGCGCTCATGGTGCTCTGTTGTCTCACATCCCAAGCTAGGTATGGCATTTCATTTACTCACTGGTCTAGTCCTCTTTCGGCCACCCCCAAAGCCACCATGGGCTTACTACAGGTTTTTTACTCTGTCGAGGATTAGTATTGTGTATGGTGCTTCTATGATTGCTCTTATTTCTCTTTTGCTCCTTAATCAAACTCGACATAGAGCTGCACACATACTGTTTGGCAAAAGTCCTCACAGAAATTTTGGTGTGTTTTGCATTTTGCTGTGTGCATTTTGGCTCTTCATAGTGACTGAAGAGGCTTATGTGACTAGCACCTTTTGCTTTGGTCTCTCCAAGTATCCTTCAGCTACCGAATACCAGGGAAATTTGGTGAATCCTGAGAACACAAATAGTCGAATTGTGCCTTTCAGAAGTCAAAAATCATCCGTAAATGGATTGGAGAAAAAGACGGGAGATTCTCTTTTAGTGATTGCCAATGGCTGGGCGAGGAAGCTTTTGATAGTTTGGTTGTTAGATTGGCGTGATTGATTTGTCTATGTTTGCATTGTTTCTAAACAATCTATGGGCATTGTCTTTAATGCTTATGTGGTCCTCTTAGAGATGATGATCTTAGGCTGTGGATGGGAAATGTCTCAACACATTTGCTTTCATTCTACTTGTAATGATACCTTTGATTTCTATTGAATGAAGTGTTCTTACCTTTCAAAAAAAAACATGCGTTGGTGCTTCCTCTCAAGCTCAACATTCAAAGTTTGTTGAAGGGTTTCTACACAACTAGTTTGATGTACTAAGGCAATGGACTATGGACTAAGGATGGCAAAACAGGCTCAAGTAGGCCCGCCAGGCTACTAAAAAACGGCGGGCTAGGTTGGTGCTCTTACTCCGTCAACCTATTATAGCCCACCATTCCAACCTGTCAAAAGCAGTTGGGGCATACCAACTCGCCAAGTTTACATTTTTTTTCTCATTTTTCCCCTTGTTTTAAACAATTTATTATTATTTTATGGCGGGTTTTGTCTGGTGAACACGCCATTGTTACCTTGTTTTTGGCGAGTTGTGTCGTGCGAACACGCCGATTTTACTTTAATTTTGGCGGGCTTGAATGGGCCATCCCGTCAACTTACCTATTTTAGTCCAAAAATCGAATTTAATTACATTTATTTATTTATTTATTCTAATGGCGGATCAGCTCGGCAACTACGAGGGGAAGGACAGGCTCTTTTCTCAACCACTATTCTTTTGAGGATCGATACATCTTGCCAAATTTTTTGCAGACTCACGACATGTCAATAAACCAGCTCTTTTTGCCATCCCTACTATGGACCCCACAATCTAGCATCGGACCTAGGTAGACTTCAAGGGAGCAATTGCATCCCCTCAAATTTTAAACATTTCACTAATACCTCGATAACCGATGTTAAATGTCCATTTCATCACTCTTTTTGCTGTCTGAAAATGACATTTAGCATCGGTTATTTGAAACAACCGATGCTAAATGTCCTGAAAAATGACATTTAGCATCGGGTGTTTGAAACAACCGATGCTAAATGTCCTGAAAGTGACATTTAGCATCAGTTGTTCCAAATAACCGATGCTAAAAGTCATTTTTGATAAAAAAATGACATTTAGTATCGGTTGTTTGAAACAACCGATGCTAAATGTCATTTTCTTGATAAAAAAAAGACATTTAGCACCGCTTGTTTGAAACAAGCGATGCTAAATGTCTAGTTTTTCTTTATCATTTTGATATGAGTGTGTTTGCTAATTAAGACTTTGTTCAGCCAAATGACAATAGAAGCATGGGAAGAGGCATAGTAAAAAATACCTTTAAGGGGTAAAATAAATAAAATAGGAAAAGATAGGAAAATTCAGCCAAATGACATTAGAAGCATCAGGGTAATTATTCTCCCTATAAATGCTAGTTCTAAATATGGTAAAGATAGGAAAATACAGCTAATAAGCAGCAAACTATTATTTACATCTAGTCCTAGTGAGCTGTACAAGACAGAATTTGTTGATTCTGTGCCGATCTTCAGCAATAACTTCCAACAATTTACCAGCTTGTACAACATTGTCAGAAGTTACCATGCATTCAACACATTCCCCAGATAAATATGCATGTGAATCATTTGCGCCTAAGAACAATGCTTCACCAGGATTGAGTTTCACATGGTTAAGAAAGAAGGCTGCTATGACACCAATATCAGCTTGGTATTGCTTTCATAGCCGCAACACTAGCTGCTCCTTTTCTGTCAACTGCCTCACCTGATGCAAAATGAAAATATTAAGGTCTCAGGCAATCATTCTGGTAGCAAACAAACTCCAACAAGAAAAAAGAAAAGAAGTAATAGAAAGAAGCTAACTAAATTTATAGAGTAAGTATTCTTTAGAGTCTCCATGTATTGCTCATAGTGAACAATAAACTCAGCTGGACTAAGTCTCCATGTATTACCCATCTGCCTCATTGCCCTCCTAACACCAACTCTAAGTTCTCCATTCTCACCTCTGAAAATATTCCTAAATTAGTCCAACACCAACCAACAGCAAAAAAAACCAGTGAATGAATTCAAAAAAATCAAATCATTGCAATTGAGGAAACCTTAGAAATATAAATGCATCCCCAACAACCAGCCTCTTTGAGCTGACAAAAACACTCCAACCACTTTGAAGCAAGTGTCTACGAGGTTGACCTGCAATTTCCTTCACTCATCAAAAGAGCATAACAAACCATGTTCGAACCAGGAAAATGGAAAAACAAATCATATTAGCCAACTATTAAGTAGTCATTAGGATTCCAATTCTCACATTTAATTATAGGCTTAAAGGTCATTTTGGCCCCTGTAAAATACACATTAATCCATTTTGGCCCCTGCAAAATAAAAAACTTTAAATAAGCCCCTACAAAATAGTTAGTTGTTCAGTTAAGCCCTCGCTGTTAGTGGTCCACTAACTCTGTTAGTTTTAAAGGTATTTTGCAGGGGCCAAAATGGATTAATGTGTATTTTGCAGGGGCCAAAATGACCTTTAATGTGTATTTTGCAGGGGCCAAAATGAGGGTTAAAAATAACAGCGTTAGTGGACCACTAACAGCGAGGGCTTAACTGAACAACTAACTATTTTGCCGGGGCTTATTTAAAGTTTTTTATTTTGCAGGGGCCAAAATGGATTAATGTGTATTTTGAAGGGGCTAAAATAACCTTTAAGCCTTAATTATATCATAAACAATTTGACAGTCAACATGCAGTACCCAATTCTAAAGAACACATACCTAATACATAGATTCTGCATTTAGATATCAGAGAAACTCATTCCTATCAATCCTATTCATGACTGACTCCACATCTTCCATGGCTGCTTCTTTAATATCATCCAAATCATCACCAGGCTTCACAACATATAAACCAGTGCCAGTAATAGCTTGTTCAAGCCCCTGAAATACAAAACACAAAAAAACACCAAGTTTATGATTCTCTACATATTTATTAACATTAATGGATTAAAATTGACTTCAAAAAAGTCAGATAAACATCACCAAGATGTACCTGGGCAGAGATCTTGATACCCATTGCAGCTTTTATTTCTTTGTGATGGAGATATGTTCCCTAAAATTAGACCACTATTACTTAGCAAGAAGACATACTAAATAAATTGGAGTCCCAACAATCTAACTTTAAAGCAACAACAAAAAGTTACTAATCCACAAGAATGCTCAAACAGTGAATAAAACAGTATTTTCATAGTACCACTCACTAAAAAAAGTTCGATTTTTGGTGCTTCCCACTGCATAGATCCCTGCATCAATGAAAATGAAGGAAAACATTCAAATATAATCAGTACTTTCCAGCAGTATGTATGACTGAATCTTACAAGCACCAAACTGATTATGAAAAATGATCAAAGTCAAAAAATATCAATAATAGGGAGTGAGGCATAAAACTTGATCAAAGTCAACATTGATCCTAATAAGCTGCATAACTAATCCAAAGAACTTCTTCATAACACTGCTTTTAGCATTGTAGATACAATTAGTACGAAAACTGAACCTTGTCTTTTTTCAAAACAATACGATAAATGAAACTATTATTTGGTGAAATGTGAAACAGACACATGCTGGAAAAGGAAAGAGCAGCAAATTTTCAATCAAGGATTGGAACTTTGTCAACGAAAACCTGTTGGAGCCCTTGTGACTTGAAGAAAAATCAAGAATGAACAACTCAGGACAAAATTCAGAGGGCTCCGCTGCAAACAAATAAACAAAGAATAACCTCAAATATCAACAAGAAGATCTATTATATATACAAATTCAATTATTCATATTTATGAATAAGAAACTGTAATGTTTTCTGAAGGGAAAAAAACAAAACTTAGAACATAAATCAAATGGGGAAGAAACTCACTTTTTCATCAGAAGTAATTTGCTGATATAATGACTTATAAACAAACCAATATTGATACTACATCAGTTTTGGTGGTGAAGTGAGTAATCCCCAACAACCCTTTAAGCTGCTGAAGACCAATAATGATTGCTGCTCCTGCCATAAATCCAACTAGTGCAGCATGTGAAAGAAAATCCACAAGATAACCCAACCTACAAATGTCAAACGATAAATTACTTGGTTTATAAGGGAAAACTACAAATTTAGAAAAACAGAAATAATGATTTTTGTGAATGAAGACAGTAGTTCATGCATTTTTCTGAAGACAGAATTATAATCTTTTGAACAAAATCATACGAACACCAGATGTTTCGGGAACAAAGTCAATGAGCATATACTCCCATCCTTGATCTAAATCAATGGTCTTCCGCTCCATTGTGGCTGCAGAAATATCAAAAAGATTCAGACTATATTGTAATCAGAGGAAAACAGTCATAATCAGAGCAAAATGTGAATCAACCGGAAATATCAGCAACACCAAGAAGTTGGATATGAATACCTAGTTTGAAATCCCAAATCCTAAATAGTTTTAAATCAGAAATGAAGCGAGAGAGACAACCAACCACAAATCGTACCTGAGTTCAAATTCCAATAATTAGGGTTTCAAATCACAGCAACCGAGTTCAAATCGTTTCAGAGGGTTAGGATTCAAATCGTTTCAGAGGGTTAGGGTTCAAAATCGTTTCAGAAAGAAGCAGAATCGTGCTTCAACCAGAGAAGCTCAAAATCGTTTCAGAGAAAAGCAAATCGTTTCAGAGGGTTAGGGTTCAAAATCGTTCTAGAAAGAAGCAGAATCGTGCTTGGACTAGCGAAACTCAGAATCGTTCCAGAGAGAAGCACATCGTTAGGGGTTTTGTGAAGGGCGGCGATGGTGGAGAGTGACACGGTAAGGGAGGCGCCTCTGAGGGACGGGTACGGCGTGAGGGAAAGTTCATAGAGGGAGAGGGAGTTTAAGAAAGAAACGGAGAAGAAGGAAAGTGATGAACGCGTGAACGCGTGACTGGGGTTTTAAGTGATGAGGAGAAAGAAGGGTGGTGGCCGGGAGTGAGGGCGGAGACGCGGTGGCGTAAGTGGTGGGAGTGGGTGGTGGCGGCAGAGAGTGGAGAGGGTTTAGGGTTACAGGAGAAATGAGAAGTGAGAAATGAGAGAGTTCAGAGAGTAGAGAGTAGAGAGGAGAGAACGAGAGATGGGAATATTGAAAAAAATAAAACTGGACTTTTAGTATCGGGTGTTTTAGCAACCGATGCTAAATGTGTTGAGATACACTTTTAGTATCGGGTGTTTTAACCAACCGATGCTAAATGTCTGATGTAATTACTTTTAACATCGGTTGTTTAAACAACCGATGCTAAATGTAGGCGCAAATACTGAAAACTTGCATTTAATTGCAAAATTGCCACCGGTCACACATTGTCATACCCCAATTTTGTCCGACTAATTGGAAAATCCCAAAAATCTTATCGCTTCGCATATCGTTCTAAACGCGGGGTATTTGGCACTCTCGTGCAACGATTTTGTTTGGCGCTCGTTACTTTCATAAAAAAGAGTCCGAAAAAAATAAATAATAAAAATAATAATAAATAACGCGAGCGCGTGTTGGTTGCGAGTCGCATGTGAATAGTCGCATCGGCGCGCGTTATTTTACCGTTTTTTTTTAGAAAATAGGATAAAGTGAAATCGGTTTTAATAACTTACGCGTGTGCGCATTAAGTCAGTTACGCGTTCATAATCTTAACGCGAACGCGCGTTGGTTGTGAGTCGTGTGTAAGTAGTTGCGTCGGTGCGCGTTATTTTACCGCTTTTATTATCATAAAAAAATATAAATAGTAATAATAAATTAAACTCAGCTGTCCTTTTATTTAATTGGTTACATATGCAAACAAAAATTAATTAAGCAGTACCAAAAAAGGGGAAGTCAACTTTGCTACATGAAGAAGATAAAATAAATAAATACAAAGTAGTACAAAAAATTAAAAAAAATGGATTAAAAGAAAGGGATACAGCGCTCCCCCTAGCTGTTGGTGGGGAAGGAAAAATATTTTGAGCTACAATCTCAAGCTCTTTTATCTTGTCCCTTGGCTTTTTACATTTTAGGCAAAAACATTTCAGGCCTTGCAGCACCAACACCACTGCCCTGCTGCTGCTCCACTAGTCTGAAAAAGCATAACCAAAAATTATTGTCTCATTAGTTTACCTCCCCTATTTAAACCAACTAACAGACAACAAGCAAAAATCGGGGAGAGCACTGTTATTGTAACGAGGAACCGAGGAGAGCCACTGGAACAAAAAAGGGGGGAGTTAATTAACTAAACACAACACACACACAGTGAGGAGGAAGCATACAGAGAGGATCAAGAGGGGAGAAATACAACAATTTGTTTAGAGAAGAGGAAAAATTAGAAGCAACAGAGAGAAAGGAGAAAAGGGAAAAGGATACAGAATGTAAAAATTGCAAAGTGAGAGGGTGACATGGAGAAGGCCCCATGATCATTTCATCATCCTCATCATCCTCTCCTTCTCCTACTGTAAAAACCATCACCCCCTAAACAACAACTACCGCCCCCACCACCCACACGACTACCACCTCCCAAACGGCCACCACCTCACCACCGTGACCACTGTTCCTCCGCCGCTCCTACGATCGGCCACCAAGCGCCGCCGTCATCACCGCTACAAACCACCACCACCGAACAATCTGTACTCGCGTCCCCTCCGTTCTCGTTCGTCGGCACCACCACGGTACCACCCATGGTGGTTCTCCTCCGGTTGACTCCGCCCACCACGTATCTCCCTCAACCTTCACCATCGTGACCACCGCCACCGCCACCGCGAGCAGCACCATCAACGACGGCCTTTGCCGCTTGACCCGCCAGTCACCATGTCTCTCTCGCTGGGTTATCTCTCTCCTTTTCTCTGCCGTTTCCTTTCTTTCTCATTACTGTTATGAGCAGCAATTAGGTTTTGTGGGATTTCTAGTAAAACCCGTAATATACCTTAATATACCATCTCCAGTTTATGTTTCCTTTTTTTTATGGCCCATAATTTCCTTTAGACCCTATGTCAAATAAAAAAACTTCATTTTATTAATATTATTCCAAAATAGACTATTTTTGCCTAGGCCCATTGGATCCATTCGTTGGATACACGGACTCTCCCCCTGACTCATCATTTTGTTTTATTTCATTAGTTTATTATTACAATATCATCATTATTATCATCATTATTACCTATTTTATTTCTATGCTTTCTCACAAATTGTTGACTACTAGTTTCATTCCATTTTTATGTTATTGTCATATCAATTTCTCACACTCAAAACCAATACTTTTCCAAGTGATTAGCATACAAAAATAAATTAGTCTCTTTTAAAATAATAAGGAAATTAAGTTGATTGTACAGTCCGGTTAACTTGCATTTTAGTACTTATGAGTTACAACTCAGGAGTTCTTAAATCCCTATAAAAACTATCTTAAAACATTAATTTAAAAAATTCAAACACACAAACATTTTCTAATTGTTAGAACTACGTCGCTTTGATTCCCATTTGGGATACGTAGGAGCGAGCCACGTCCTCGTCAAGCACAACAAACCAAAATTAATTCGATTGCGAAAGCCCTTTTTGATCATCTAAAATAAAAACCGATTATCATTAATGATCACTCGCGCCGTTGCCGTTTGGTTGTTAATGATAATTTCATTTTCAAAAGAGTTAGTAGCGCGGCCACTCTAAACCGTTGTTGTTTGGTCGTCGCGAACACTCGAATCAAAAGCAAAACCGATTATCGTTAATGATCACTCGCACCGTTGCCGTTTGGTTGTTAATGATAATTTCATTTTCAAAAGAGTTAGTAGCGCGGCCACTCTAAACCGTTGTTGTTTGGTCATCGCGAATCCTCACTCCTACTGCGAAAACTCATCTAAACAGACTAAAAAACAAAAACCTTTTTAGGACAACCAAGAACTACGTAGCTTTGAATTCTCCATCGCACCAGGAGATACGTAGGAGCGAGAGGCCAACTCTCGTCAAGCGCCAAAAATAAAAATTTTCATTAAGTCTTCTCACTCCATTTTCAATAAAGAGGCAAAATAAAAGCATTTTCAAATCAACACTTCAAACCACACATTTAATTAAAGGTTCCCTTTCGGTAGAAAGGAGGTACGGGGTGCTAATACCTTCCCCATGCCTAACCGACCCCCGAACCCATATCTCTAGTTTTCGCAAGACCATCCGCCTTGTCTAAAAGACCTTTTTTCAATGTTTTGGTCTTAAAATTAAAATATTGGTGGCGGCTCCAAACTTTTTCCACGTTGTCAAACGAAAAGTCCCAAACCGGATTTTTCGGGCGCAACAGCTGGCGACTCCGCTGGGGACATTTTTAAAAAAAAAAAAAGACGAGGGTCAAGCCTAGTTAACTTGATGTGTGGTTTAAAATTAATTGAGTTGAAAGCTTTGTTCTACTCCTTTTCTATTTGTTCACAATGCCATGTTCATGCATTCCTCAATTCCCATGTCCCCTATTCTCTGCTCCCTTTCTTAAGGTAAAAACATGCATTTCCTCCCATTCTATTATGATCCCTTCTTCTCCGCTCCCTTTCTTGAGGTAAGCAGTGCATATGACTGTTGCTGAAACCTAGGTTGGATTATTAGTATTGTGATATTGAACCCTAGGGTAGACGACATGTTATTACCTGCTATTATTTGGACTGTTCTGGGTTTTCCTTTGCAGGTGGGGTATATGTGGGTAGTTTTAGGCGGTATGCCCTTGCTGCACACACTCACACCTTATGCTTACTATGCTTTGAGAGGGGCCTAAAACCCAAGGTCTGACAAAACTTAGGAGAGTGGAAACGAGTAGTGACTGGCAATTGGACTGTTGTCCTTCCGACTCTCACGAAAGTTTCAGCCAGAGTATGCTCTTTCATGATGCCTCACACCAGATGGCGTTCCATCGTTGTGGGTGCTATTGTGAAAGAGAATTAGCTCTGGTAGCCTGGTGAGGAAGTGACTAGAACCCGCATGGGAGGAACATTTGAGTTGTCCTAGAACTTAGGTCCCCACCTTCGTAGGACACAAGGGGCATACCTTGTGTGTTGCATGGTAATATAGACATGTTTTCAAAAAAGAGTAGGAGGTTTTTCAAATAAAAAGTAGAGAAAGAGCTGCCGTTGTAGCCTTTCTTTTGCTGGTCCGTACGAAGTGACATATGGCCCACTCTTTTCAAAAAAAAGAGAGAACGAGCTGCCGTTGTAGCCTTTCTCTTACTTGGTCCATATGAAACCACGTACGGCTCGCATTTTTCAAAAAAAACAAAAAAAACTGGAACTAATGCCAATAAGGGTTTTTCCCTAATCTGCATATGCATAAAACATCACCATCATTTTGCATGCATCCTCGCATTGCATCCAACAGAAGCTTTTACAGTTCATGCATGCATCCTTGCATTTCATCAAAGTTTGTTTACCGAGAATCCCAAAGTGACTAAGAATCTTGTCATAGGCACGATGTGGAATCAAAAGTGAAACAGCGTATACTCCGAGGTGTGAGTTTGTTTAAGTTTGAATGCATGGAATGTGCTTTGTTTCGCTTATTGATTCTAACCTTGTTGTGTTTCAAAGAAAAAAATAATCAAAATCCACCGTTAAACCTATGGCAAGACATAGTACACCGTGATTCCCGGCACCAAGACAAACATGAAATCATACATATTGCATTGCACTTGCATTCAAATAAGTATTAGTGCATACCGTCTTTTATCAAAAAAAACCAAAAATCAAGAAAAATCAAAAATTATTATTTTCCACAAGTTTTTTTTAGAAAACATACTACATGCATTTTTTCTTTGCATTACAAAAAATAATCAAATAAACATCTCATTTCGCATGCATTTTCATAAGAATCATATCTTTCCACGCACTAAAAATAATTGTTAGTATCATGCACTCCATTTCATAGTTTAAAAATAAAACGAAAAGCAATCATCATCCGCAGTTCGCATCATGGCATCATGCAAAATTCTGAAAAAAAAAAAAACAATTATCATCCCTATGGCATTTCATTCGCTCATAATCATGAAAAATCATCAAGTGATGCAATTTACGTTATCCTCATTCAAAATGCACATTCGTTCATTCATTCACCCACTCATTCCGTCGTCTGTCCATATCACATCATCGCATTAATACTTTTCTGTGTCGCAAATCAAAAATAAGCATTAACGTCTCATCTCGCATGCATCTTCATTCAATATCTCCCATGCATTAGGAAAGTAATTGCAAGCATCACGCATTTCATTTCATTGCATAAGAAAAATGAAAACCAGAAGCATTTATCATCCGTATCGCATTTCATTCATCCTTGATTATGCAAAAACTATCATCAAATAATGCGGACATCGCGTCAATGTGGCGCTCATGCATCATTTCATTAACCTCATCACTTTGTTCGAATACATCATTTCTCCCTGCATGCATCCTTTCGAAACGAAGAAAATTTCTCATGTGATGGCTTAATGGATAGAAGTGCACCTTTGAACGACGAAGGGTAATGTCTCAAATTTGTTTGTCGACTACAAATTTGAGATGTTACTTTACGATGTCAGAGCACTTTGACCCAGTCGCACGTATTTTAATTTCAAGTAGGGAATTAAATTGAGTCAACTAATTGTCAAAACGTTTCGGTACATTGTGTGAAGTATTGAGTCAGGATCCACTCAATGTTTCAGGCAAGTTACTCAGGGTAACGACAATCAGTTGCCTCATATCACCATTCTTGCATCTCTCATCATTCAAAAAAGGGGCATTGGCATTTCGTATCTTGTCTCGCCTCTAAAAAATAAAAAAAATCAAAAAATCATTTTGAAAAAAAAGGGGGCATCATTCTTGCATCATTCGCATTGCCATTCCATATTTTGTCTTGCATTAAAAACAACAAAATTATTTAGAATAAGCCACACTTTTCGAGTGGTCATCTCCACGCATTTGCATCATACTTGCATATCACAATTTGTTCATTCATTCATTGCATAAAATAAAAGTTGTGATGAGAAGCGAGACGTTCTTGCAAAACAATCATCCTTTTTGAAAAAGTTTATCCTTACTTGGTTGCAAACTCAAGGTGTTCCAAGGCACTCAGTTTTTCAAGTCAATAGCTCATTTGCATTTCTTTCAAAAGCACTGCATCCCATCCATTCCATGACAAAAGACTGAAGCAGCTCATCAAAAAAAAAAATCATTGTTCTAACTAATGTTGACTCTCTGTGAAGCATTCCTATAGTGAACGTGCACGACACGTGCAGTTTCTCTTGTTTGAGGCAGTTAGTTTCCTTCCTTGTCATCATCACCATCCAAGTCTAACCCCGCCCCGTCCATCCATAAAATGCATATTCTCTCCCATCAGTGCATACTTGACTTTTTGGTTCATTCTCACTAACACTCTAAGTCCTCCATGCTGGGGCAATTCTGTGATCACTAACTTTCTTTATCGGCATTATTTTCTTTCAGTGCAAGTTTTTCCAAAAAAAAAACAAAAAAAAAAGAGAAGAGATAAATGAGAAGAACAAGCTCGCTAGGTTGAAAACCCGCAAAGGGCAGCCTAGGCAAAAAGGAGCGCCCGGTGGATTGAAAACTCGCAAAGAGCGCTCCAGGCAAAAATTAGGGCATAATAAAAAAATGCAAAGAAAAGAGCAAACACATATAGATAGATAATTTGTTGTCAGGTTTTACGAGAAAATAAACAATCGGAATTTGAAATGAAGTTTGGCCGTCTCCCCACAACCTCAAGAAAATCCAAAATCCAGAAGCTCCCTTTCCTACCCACCTTAAGCCAAGAAAATCCCAAAGAGAAGGGAAAAATCCCCCTCCTACCCACCTTAAGTCAAGAAAGTCCCAGGATATCTCCATCACTCTAGACAAGGATCAATTCCACATCGAAAATGGTATATCATCTTTATCAGCTCACCCAAGTCCAAAGAAAAGAAAGAAGTCCAAAGGAAAAGAATGCAACCAAACAAAAAAATTCAAAAAAAAGATGAAAAATCCCAAAAAAAAAGGGAAAAAAGAAAGACCAAGAAAAAAGAGAAACAAAAGAAGTACAAATTGTGAGCCGATATATTTCACCATGAAACACCAGAGATCCTTGTCCCCATAAACCTTCCAACACTCTGTTGTGTATAATCATCTCTCCTTTCATAAAGACCGCAAACATTTCCTCTGGCCTCAACATCTAACCCTCCGTAAACCCTCAGCCATTCTACTATGAAACACAAACTCGTCCTAATAAAACCCCAAACACTTCATTAAGCTCAATCATCCCCTTCTCCACATCACAACCCTAAAAAGTCCATTCCGATCAATGACCGGTTGCTTTCGTTTTCTCAAATTTTAATCTTAGGACAAATAAGTTTATCTGTTTACAATGTGTTTGCTCAAAAAGAAAAACAAACGATCAGAAAAAAGAAAGCTGATCAAGAAAAATAAACCCTCAGAAAAAAGAGAACTGAGGAGACAAAAACAAACAGTCAGAAAAAAGAAAGCTGACGAAACAAAAAAAGACTTGCACTCCCAAAAACGCATTCAAGTTGCATTAAAACAAGGTTTAGTGATCACCAAGTGAGGCTTCTTTCATACTAAAAGTTAAAACTTTCATTGCATTTGAGTTTTTCTTAAAAAGAATCAAAGATGTGTACTAGGGGACATTTCCTTCACCTCTCACTCCACTCAACCATGGGGAGACTTTGTTCGTTGTCTATCCCGTTCACATACCACCCTCCGTATATAACCGTCACCATAACTCTATCGCCTTTTCACAACCTCACTCAAAGAAACCATTTGTGATGTCATTCGAAAGTGGGACAAGTGCGTTCCCATTCCTTCACCTCATTCATTCCTACAAAACCTCACCGGGGTAATCTCTCAACTCACTATCCTAAACAAGGCCTTGTCATCCTAATTGGGGCAACTTTGTCCTTGTTATGACTGGGGCAACATCAAACTTTATGGGTTGAGACAAAATCTCTTTTGCTCCATTTTTCATTCCCAATTCATCATCTTCTACACCCCTAGTTGTTGTCACCACTAGGCAAAGGCAAGCTTATTCACTCATCAAAAGCCCGAACCGGGGCAGTCTTGCATCCCTTGGTCCCTCATAAGCGTCGGTAATAATCATGTTTGTCATCCCTTCAATTGTCATACATATCCTAAACCAATCCCAAGTTAACAGACTCACTCATTCACATTTGCGCTCCTATGCATGCTTACTAAGCAATGCTTCAAAGACAGAGAACACACGTTAGTCATGCGATATCTAAGATTCAGTCGTCATTGGAAGGGAGAGAAAACAAGTGAGCTTGTTTGTAAATAAAAACCTTGAGAACACCGGAGTTTGAATCAAATTCAATTTTTCAACAAAAATGGTCAATAATCATCCCACTTTTGCATCCAAAGTCTCGCGTCTCATCATTATGAAAGTATTCACAAAAAAAGTATTTGAATACCCCAAAAATTTTGTCATATCATGCATCAAAATACTGCATTTGCATCCTCACATAGCAAAAAGACAAATAGGAAAAATTCTTTAACCAGCTATCTCAGCACATGAGGGGGTCGCCTAAAGTTGGCCGCTTGTAGGGCTTTAGTGCTCGCCTTAACCCTTAGGGATTAGGATGTTACCTTGTAGGCACTTGAAGTGTTGATCCTTAACCAAAATAAAAAGGAAGAAAATCAAAAATAGCATCTCATAGCATCCATCATTCCATTGAAATCATCACATCACATACACTTTGCATAACATACATTCACACTCCATTTACATAGATATCTGCATTCCATAGAAAAAAAAGAGCAAATAAGAAAGGAGAGAAGAAAATCACAGAAGATGGAACATAAAAGAACACAACATCTTCATATCATTCATCATTCTCATATCATCCATACCAGTCATCACTCCATGGCATCAAACAGTACATTACGCCTTCAAATTCGCATCTCAGAAGATCGAAAGAATAACAAAAGGAAAAGAAGAGAAAAATCAAACAGAAAAGGTATCCCACCAAAGTCAATCATTGCATTCATGTGCACCCCAAACATCCAAGTGCACGCATTTCATGCACCATCCAAGAGAAAAGTTACTTCGGACCAGAGAGTCCCAAAAATCTCATTTTTAGAAAATCATCAACCCTGAGTTAGTAAACTCCATCAACCCTGAGTTAGTAAACTCCCTCAACCCCGAGTTAGTAAACTCCATCAACACAGAGTTAGTGAACTCCCACAGAGTTAGTGAACTCCTTCCACAGATCACAACATTGTGTACGAGCACGCAATGGATCCATCAGACTTCGTCAAGTCCTTCGGATTAGTTGTGTCAGCCTAAGGTATAGCGTAAATCCATTGATCAAATCAGTTCCGGACCTGATGTTGATCGGTCGCTCGAAAAGGCCACCCCCCAGAGCTCGGACTCGACAAGAGTCCGTTAGAAGGTTTTAGGCAGCCTCCGAATTCCCAATTTACCGCTTTCTGCACGCCAAGTGCTCATTTACCGCTTTCTGCACGCCAAGTGCCCATTTTACAGTTTCTGTTTGCATGCCAAGTGCCCATTTTACCTTTCAGTCTGCACGCATCGACACGAAAGTGTCTATCTATTCAAAAAAAATTCGGGTTTCTCCAAGTAGACAAAATTGGTATAATTTCTGAATTCTTTATTCATATTTTATCTTCGAAATATGTCTCGGCCAATTCATATTTCTTGATAAAATCCAAATAAAGAGGGGCAGCTGTCATACCCCAATTTTGTCCGACTAATTGGAAAATCCCAAAAATCTTATCGCCTCGCATATCGTTCTAAACGCGGGGTATTTGGCACTCTCGTGCAACGATTTTGTTTGGCGCTCGTTACTTTCATAAAAAATAGTCCGAAAAAAATAAATAATAAAAATAATAATAAATAACGCGAGCGCGTGTTGGTTGCGAGTCGCATGTGAATAGTCGCATCGGCGCGCGTTATTTTACCGTTTTTTTTTAGAAAAGAGGATAAAGTGAAATCGGTTTTAATAACTTACGCGTGTGCGCATTAAGTCAGTTACGCGTTCATAATCTTAACGCGAACGCGCGTTGGTTGTGAGTCGTGTGTAAGTAGTTGCGTCGGTGCGCGTTATTTTACCGCTTTTATTATCATAAAAAAATATAAATAGTAATAATAAATTAAACTCAGCTGTCCTTTTATTTAATTGGTTACATATGCAAACAAAAATTAATTAAGCAGTACCAAAAAAGGGGAAGTCAACTTTGCTACATGAAGAAGATAAAATAAATAAATACAAAGTAGTACAAAAAATTTAAAAAAATGGATTAAAAGAAAGGGATACAGCGCTCCCCCTAGCTGTTGGTGGGGAAGGAAAAATATTTTGAGCTACAATCTCAAGCTCTTTTATCTTGTCCCTTGGCTTTTTACATTTTAGGCAAAAACATTTCAGGCCTTGCAGCACCAACACCACTGCCCTGCTGCTGCTCCACTAGTCTGAAAAAGCATAACAAAAAATTATTGTCTCATTAGTTTACCTCCCCTATTTAAACCAACTAACAGACAACAAGCAAAAAGCGGGGAGAGCACTGTTATTGTAACGAGGAACCGAGGAGAGCCACTGGAACAAAAAAGGGGGGAGTTAATTAACTAAACACAACACACACACAGTGAGGAGGAAGCATACAGAGAGGATCAAGAGGGGAGAAAAAAAACAATTTGTTTAGAGAAGAGGAAAAATTAGAAGCAACAGAGAGAAAGGAGAAAAGGGAAAAGGATACAGAATGTAAAAATTGCAAAGTGAGAGGGTGAAATGGAGAAGGCCCCATGATCATTTCATCATCCTCATCATCCTCTCCTTCTCCTACTGTAAAAACCATCACCCCCTAAACAACAACTACCGCCCCCACCACCCACACGACTACCACCTCCCAAACGGCCACCACCTCACCACCGTGACCACTGTTCCTCCGCCGCTCCTACGATCGGCCACCAAGCGCCGCCGTCATCACCGCTACAAACCACCACCACCGAACAATCTGTACTCGCGTCCCCTCCGTTCGCGTTCGCCGGCACCACCACGGTACCACCCATGGTGGTTCTCCTCCGGTTGACTCCGTCCACCACGTATCTCCCTCAACCTTCACCATCGTGACCACCGCCACCGCCACCGCGAGCAGCACCATCAACGACGGCCTTTGCCGCTTGACCCGCCAGTCACCATGTCTCTCTCACTGGGTTATCTCTCTCCTTTTCTCTGCCGTTTCCTTTCTTTCTCATTACTGTTATGAGCAGCAATTAGGTTTTGTGGGATTTCTAGTAAAACCCGTAATATACCTTAATATACCATCTCCAGTTTATGTTTCCTTTTTTTTATGGCCCATAATTTCCTTTAGACCCTATGTCAAATAAAAAAACTTCATTTTATTAATATTATTCCAAAATAGACTATTTTTGCCTAGGCCCATTGGATCCATTCGTTGGATACACGGACTCTCCCCCTGACTCATCATTTTGTTTTATTTCATTAGTTTATTATTACAATATCATCATTATTATCATCATTATTACCTATTTTATTTCTATGCTTTCTCACAAATTGTTGACTACTAGTTTCATTCCATTTTTATGTTATTGTCATATCAATTTCTCACACTCAAAACCAATACTTTTCCAAGTGATTAGCATACAAAAATAAATTAGTCTCTTTTAAAATAATAAGGAAATTAAGTTGATTGTAGGTTAACTTGCATTTTAGTACTTATGAGTTACAACTCAGGAGTTCTTAAATCCCTATAAAAACTATCTTAAAACATTAATTTAAACAATTCAAACACACAAACATTTTCTAATTGTTAGAACTACGTCGCTTTGATTCCCATTTGGGATACGTAGGAGCGAGCCACGTCCTCGTCAAGCACAACAAACCAAAATTAATTCGATTGCGAAAGCCCTTTTTGATCATCTAAAATAAAAACCGATTATCATTAATGATCACTCGCGCCGTTGCCGTTTGGTTGTTAATGATAATTTCATTTTCAAAAGAGTTAGTAGCGCGGCCACTCTAAACCGTTGTTGTTTGGTCGTCGCGAACACTCGAATCAAAAGCAAAACCGATTATCGTTAATGATCACTCGCACCGTTGCCGTTTGGTTGTTAATGATAATTTCATTTTCAAAAGAGTTAGTAGCGCGGCCACTCTAAACCGTTGTTGTTTGGTCATCGCGAATCCTCACTCCTACTGCGAAAACTCATCTAAACAGACTAAAAAACAAAAACCTTTTTAGGACAACCAAGAACTACGTAGCTTTGAATTCTCCATCGCACCAGGAGATACGTAGGAGCGAGAGGCCAACTCTCGTCAAGCGCCAAAAATAAAAATTTTCATTAAGTCTTCTCACTCCCTTTTCAATAAAGAGGCAAAATAAAAGCATTTTCAAATCAACACTTCAAACCACACATTTAATTAAAAGTTCCCTTTCGGTAGAAAGGAGGTACGGGGTGCTAATACCTTCCCCATGCCTAACCGACCCCTGAACCCATATCTCTAGTTTTCGAAAGACCATCCGCCTTGTCTAAAAGACCTTTTTTCAATGTTTTGGTCTTAAAATTAAAATATTGGTGGCGGCTCCAAACTTTTTCCACGTTGTCAAACGAAAAGTCCCAAACCGGATTTTTCGGGCGCAACACACATTTAGCATCGGGTTTTCAAACAACCGATGCTAAATGATGCTTAATAATGTCATTTTTCCACTAGTGCCACTTGATTCAACATATCGATTTTACTGTGCCAAGAATGTAGCTCAGTTGGCGAGCTAGGAGATATCGAGGAAGTAAGAAGGAGGCTCAAAGTTCAAACTCCGGAAACTAACATTTTCCACATTTCTCTAACATTAGCACTAGGTAATTGAATAGAAATCGTTGAAATCGGTTTCCAATTGATAAACCAAGCTAATGAACAATAAATATGGTTAGATGAGATCAATGCAAAAATTGCAAACCTTAGTGTTATAACCTCTTCCTCTTCCATAGAAATCTTGTGGCTTCTTTCCATTTGTGGGCGGGATTGATCAAAACTTCGGAATCATTGTTCTCAACACAAATTTTTTTTATGTCAAAAAAACACAACTCTTTTTTTCTTTTCAAATTGTATAACCATAGAAAAGGCACAACCAACATCGGGTAATGGACACATTAACAAGATATGAATCTCAACCATTGAGAAAGACTATTTAATCCACTAACGAAACAAATTACACAAGATCATCCTTCCCATCTGGTTCACCGCAAAAACTGGCCCTGAACCGTGTGGACCGGCCAACCGGTTAGTTTTTTAAAACATAAAAAAGTCTATTTTAAATTAAAAAAAAAATTAGGTAAATAAAAGGCTAATGTTAAGTTATAAAATTACATATACATTATTTTTTTATTTTTTATAATTTTGATTAATATTTAGTCATATGAAATATATATAATAATTATTTATCTAAGTTTATAATTTAGTTATATCTGAAATTTATCACTTAATATACAATATAATTAATGTGTTCACCGGTTTAATGACGGTCTGGTTCAAGCTCGGTTGAACCAATGCTTTCGCTGGTTAAATGACCGATCGAATTTTCTAATTAAACATTGCATCTAACAATAAATGGTGCTATTCTACTAATTAATAAGTGATGCGAGGTTCTTTTGCCTATCAATCGTTAGGCCTGGACATCGGGTCCGGTTACCGACGAGTCTTGAAATTGAACCCTAGCCCGCCCATTTATGTCCGTGTCTAACTGACTGTCTTCACCTGTTTACCCATTGGACCGACCGAATCCGCCTGTCTTCAATTTTATTTTTCAGATAATACCGGTTTCGGGCGGGCCATGATGTTTTGTCCAGCCCTACCAATCATGAGAACTGGAGTAAACTTGATTCGCGGAGCCCGCCGCCGAGTGGTACTTTCCCCTGGAACTGTGACGACTCTGTTTCTAACTCAGGTGATGATGTTGGGTGTGGTGGACTGATTCGCAATGCCTTAGGGGATTTCATGTTTGGTTTCACGCATAAGCTGGATCATTGCTCCATTTTTTAGAAGGGTTGTGGGCTATTTATCATGGGGTGTGTATAGCTTGGGGTCGAGGATACCGCAACTTTGTACCCTTTGAATCAACTTATCAGAGGGATTCAGAGCATCATTACTATTTAGGACAAGATTAGTTGGAAGCATATTTCAAGAGAGGCTAATAGGTCTGTCGATCGACTAGCTAAGGATAGTCTTACTTGGGATGAAGTTTGTTGTAATTTCGATGATGTTCTTCCCTCTCTTAACAGTCTTGTTTTCGCTGATAAAAGAAGTTTGACAGTCAATCTTGGATAGTTGTCTTTTGGGGCTTTATGCCCTTTGTTTTCACCAAAAAAATGTCTTTGTTCATATGTCTTAATTGAACACGAGGCATGTGTCACCCTACTTATGTCCATTCATATGTTTCTGGATCTCCAAGTAGACCTATAATCCCAATGGCCACAATATCTCATATTGGCTCATTCCTCACATGACCATGCATTATTCCATGTCTCACTCTTTTGAGTAACCTATAGATTACTTTGTTGTTAAGAGGGATATCTTTCTACATCACTCACAACATCCAATATGATTCTCTTCGAAGACTCTATGCTACCTGTATGATCCTATTATAAATAATGTTTGATAATGAAAACTTACAAATCCACTTATAGTACACGAGGTCAATCGACACGATGAACACTTATAACACTTTATTTTTAATACGCCATGCTCGGGCCTTAAGTTTTCTGGGGAGGCTATCACGATCCATTCTATCATCACCCCTATTGATCAGCTACCTCTCTTAGATCTCAATAGCTCGTCTTTTTTTTAATGATCACTCAATTTGGTTCATAATAGCCTTGCCTATTTGATCCTTAAAATGTGTATGAAAGTAATAAGTAGTTCCTAAAGCTCGAGAAATTTGTCCCATTAGCCCATAAATTTTTGTACATTTCCTGTGTGTTTGGGGGAGCAGTTGCATCACCGCCGCCACACGATTAAAGCCATGTCCAGGCAGAAGCTACCTGTTTGGAGCTTCTAGTTTTGTCGCAATTTCCCATGGTGAAATGGAAGGTAGACGTGCGTCAGGGAAGACAAATGCGTATCCAAACTTACGCTCCATCTATTTATTTAGTCCTTATAAAGAATTACTAATTAGACGAATTCTAAAAGTGTAGGGACTATCTATTACTTTCATATTTAATGTATAAATTTAGAGACTAAATTGAATATATATCTCCCAATACACCCCTCTTTCTTTTCTATCACATCCCTTATAGTTTTTTCTTCCTCTCAGTCATACTAGTCGATTAAAAACTAAGAATTATCATTTGACAGAATAAATCATTAAGTTGTCCGGTCAGCTTTCTTTTTAAAAATAAAAAATAAAAAATATTTTCTCTTTATTACCTATTGTAAACTAGTGCGTATGAACCAAGTGGGTGTGGCACAATTGCAAGTTGTTTGGGCCTCTTAAGCATTTGGTTAAGGGTTCGATCCCTGACCGGTGTGTATGGAGAGACATCGCTTGGGAGAGGTCACCCCTTAAATGAACTCCAGTACCTCGAGGGATTAATTAGTCTAATCGCTGTGGAGGATACCTAGGTTTACCCAAAAAAAACTAGTGCGTATGACTCGTGCAATGCGCGGGTATACATTACACTTTGGTCAAGTTTAAGGAATATATAGTTTATATACATTTGTTTATGTAGATGCTATATTAGTATTTCTAAAAAAATTCAAATGAATAATTATCTGGTAAAGTAAAACATGAGGTAAGACTTTAGACAATAATATTATTCAACTTTAGATATTACATGAAATTTTAAATTATATCACAGATGAATTTAAAGTTCACTTATCAAATGCCTTTGCAATGTGAGATGCATGTTAAGAGCTAAGCTATTTTGTTAGTTTAGTAAAATAAATAGTAATATATGTAGCCAAGTTGAAAATCACATTTCATATTAAGGAGGTTAATTTTTTTAACTAATTGCTTATACAAAAATATATAGATATTGTTTAGAGTGTTATTAAAAAAAGTTATTATTTACCTATATCAATTTATAAATTTTTTAAATTACTAAATAATAATAATAATTATTTATAACTAAACAATATAAGGTAAGTATCATTAACCGTTTGAAACATTAAAAAAAACAAAAACCAATCTCTAATGGGTCAGATACGGTATTCAGTATGCTTACACAACACACGACGACGGACGGAGGTTAGGAGGCGAAGCAGCAGCGAACAACAACTTATCCTCCTCGCGAGCGGTAATCTGATTCTGGCAACGTCTCTAACGCCTCTGAGATAAACTGATGGATTCAATGGTTAGCAACGCTGAGTTAACTTCTCTGGTATTTCCGTTTCATTATTTCAATGTTTGGGTTCAGAAAATTTGAAACCTCAAGCAGGAACTTCAATCTCCGAAATTGGGTGTATGGGTTATTTTAATTCCTGATAGATTATCAATTACCTTTAGATCTATGTTGTAATCTTGTATGTTTACCTTTAATTTCTTTCAAATTAGGGCTCGTTGAATACACTTTGGTGTAATCTTTTATTTTAATACCTTTAATTTATTTTAAATACCTTCAATGCTTATTATACAAAACAGTTAAATACACTATGGTGTATAAATTAAATTTGTTTCTAAAATTGGAATATATCTACCTGTTTCTTGGGCTTAAAGCTTCAGGTACATCAGGGTTCAACAACAGCTGTGAAGCATGCATTGTGCTTTGTAATAGAATACGACCTACCACATTAGATTTCATTAGGAAATAAATTGGTAATGTAGATTCACTGTTATGCATTAAAGAATTAGCATACCCAGAAATTCTTTGAGCTTTGCAAATGTCACAAGGACAACAACATTGCGTGCATCACCAGATGTCAGAAACGATGTCAGCTCATCAACCAGTGCTCCAAAAAGAGTGATATTAAAGCGATATCTAAGTGTTAAAAAATAAAATGACTTAGATATACGCTAAAAAATGATTCTTAATTTAATATGATTGTTGCAAGTAGTAAACTAGTGTATAAACTCGTGGTTAATAAGGTCTATTTGGAGCAGGGTGTGTTTGACGCCATTCCTCATGCACTACAAGAATAAGGCTTGTTTCCTGCGAACATTTCTGACGAAAAACATTTCGTCGCAATTTGCGACGGATTTGCGACCAAAATCACCGTCGGAACTGTTAAAATAAAAAGGCGGACAACTTCACGTTGAAGTTTCCGACGGAATCAGAGTCGTCGCAAATTTCCGACGGAATTGTTGGTCACAAACGCATTAAAATTCGTCGCAAACCAACAATCCAAAATTAAAAGTTAAACTGACTCTCGTTTTCTCCCTCAGTACTGTCCTCACTCTCACTATCGCACATTGAATTAGAAATTGAAGGTAGGGTTTTTCACGGCCACAGATCCTCCCTTCGTTCTCTTCCTCCCTTCGTTCTCTTCCTCCCTAATCTCTCATCTCCTCCTCACAGAACTGGTCCCTCCCTCTCCTTACAACCAAAAGTAAACCTAATCTCAAACCTTCCTCGCCTCACCGCCGCAGCTTCAAAAACAGGGGGAGGGAGAATGTCTTTTGCGACGAGGAGGGAGAGCGAAAACAAAGACGATTTTCATGGTGGCGATGGCTATAGCGATAGCGATGGTGAGAAGGTGGAAAGCGAAGAGGGAGAAGAACGAGGGCGCTTGGGGAAGGTTAATGATGGTTGACGGTTTTGTTGATGGTGGAGTATGGCGGTTTGCGGTGGCTTACAGTGGCTGAGATGGGTTCGGTTTGCGACTACGAGGGCGAGGCTGTGAGAGAGGAGTATGGTGCTTGATGGTGGCGCACGACGAGGCTACGATGAGGCTACGACGTGAACGGGTCAACGACCACCGTCTACGGTGATCGACTTCTAAACAGTGAGTTCTATTCCTCTTTTTTGTTTTTACGGTTCTGTACTCTTCTTTTCCCCTATTTCTCTGTCTTGATTTCTGTTTTTTTTTTTGCCACTTCTGATTTTTTGATCCTTAAACCCTAAATTTTTTTATCACTGAACCTAATCAAAGCTATAGCTACTAATTTCGTTTTCTCTGAACCCTAATTTTTCTATTAAAGGAGAAAGTAGAGTTATGTTCTATTATTTATGCATACAGTGGTTCTTTATCACACTCATGATCTAACAGTATTGAAATTTTTTCAGGGATCTCTCAGACATAAATCTGAGATCAATTAGTCCTACATTTGGCGATTTATTGGACCTTAAAACACTGTAATTTTCTTTCTATTAGTTGGACATAATCTATATATGTATTGTTCATATTCTGCCTTATGTTGATAACCGGTCTTATTATTTATCAGGGATTTGCACAACACATCTCTTGCTGGTCAAATCCAGAATAATTTGGATAGCTTGCAACATCTTGAAAAACTGTAATGCTCCAAAAAGCATGACCATTAGCTTAGCTTTTAATTTTTCTGCAAACGTTGATAGTCTCTGCTCAAACTTGCAGGAACCTTAGTTTCTTAAAATTTGATGTCCATACATTATTGAGATCAATAAAAGTATTCTGCAATGTACTAGAATGATTTTATGGAAAAAATGTTCCCTTACAATTAAGCTGCATAAAAACGTATAATTTAATTTTTTTTTAATTTTTTTTTTAAAATTTCCGACGGATTTCCGACGAAAATGTGTTAGAGTTTGCGACGACTTTGCCACGGATATTTGCGACGGATTTCCGACGACTTTGCGACGGAGACATTTGCGACGACAAAATCCGTCGAAAACGATTTGTGACGAGCGATTTTGCGACAAAAATTTGTCCGTCGGAAACGTTAATTTGCGACGAAAATCAGTGCGTTTCCGACGGATTTTGTCGTCGGAAATTGTCGATTTTCTTGTAGTGATGTACGGATGCGACTCACTGACACCTGTAAGAATACAAATGACATCTGTTTCACGTGTAATATAGACTTTATTAGAATGCAACGTAATATAATACACATAATTTAATTATTTAGGAATTACTGGAATAAAGACAATTGTACCCACCTACTAAATAATTGGCATCAAAGGTTGGTAGCCATATATCTGCCGGAGGTGTGACTGTGTAAGTAGAAGGTGGCACAAGATTGATATCTGCTCTACGAATGATATCTGCTCTACGAATGATGGATTCTCGCTTGAAAATCCTATTATAGGAAATTGAAATTTGAGCTGATGGTATTTTAGAATTTTAGAATAGTGAATCAATTAATCAAATTATAGGAGTTGCTAATTTTTTTTTAGATAAGCAAAGATTTCATTCAAGGAGCACTAGGGGTGCTCAAACCCAAACAACAAGATGAGTTACATATTGTTTAGGCAATCTAGAGGAATAATCCACCACGTAAAAATTGACAAACTTGAACTAGACCCCCCTCTATACACAATCCAGCTCCAAACTAAGCTCTTAATGCGCATCACTACGGATTCAATAGAAGACTCCTCATTTCTAAAGACAAGCCCGTTTGCGAGTCAGCCAAATACACCAACAAGTCGTGACCCAAATCAAGTATTTTATTTTTCTTGACCTCCTCCCTTTGCACAATTTTCCAAATCCACGCATGTGATCAAGAATAGATGTTGCTTCTAAACGTTGAACCCCCAACCAATCGCAAACACAAGACCAAATGTTGTGAGCGAAGCTGCAACTCAAGAACAAATGACAAAAGTCTTCGTGATGATATAAGCAAAACGGACAACCAGCTGCTGTTTCAGTTTGTATAACATGACGGCGGAAAAGAAGATATCTGGTGAACAAAGAATCACGAAGTAAACGCCAACCGAAGATTCCAATTTAAGTTGATTGAAATATTTATGGAATTATCATATTTGTCTTTTCTCTAATAATGTTATTGTTGGTGGCAGGCTTTTTTCTAATAATGTTATAATTATTTATGTGGCATGCTGATAAATCCAATTAGGATTAGTGAGATGAAGTGGACCAATAGGAGTTAACCTTATATTTGTTTCCTTTCCGAGTATATTCGTAAATGTATTATATATAGATATAGATAGATATAGATATAGATATAGATATAGATATAGATATAGATACCTTACACAATGTAGATGACTAAAGTGCACTCATTTCCAAATTGGAATTGGATTAGGAGTCTAATTAATTTTTCCTACAATATAATGGGTAAAGAAAACTGAAAAAATGAGGGATGCGGATACTTAAAAAGTAACATAGAACTTAAAATAAAATATATATAAATATAAAACGAAAAAAAGAGAAAGAAAAAAAAACCAGAACTGTAAAATAACTGGCACCAGGTATAGTCGCTCAAAAAAACTAGCACCAGCGCTATAGTTTGAAGAGGTAAGTTAACCTTCATTTTTCATTTTTCATTTTTCTCACCATCACAGGCCTATTCTTACCGTTTTCTTACTATTTTAGGGTATGTTTGGGAGGGGGATTTGGGAGGGTTTTGGATGGGAGGGGTTTGGAGGGCTTGGTCCTATATTTTGATATCTATTTAAGATTTTAAAAAATTGAAAAAATAACATGATAGATAATGATAAAACATTGTTATCACACTTCATTTTTGTTTAGAAACATTTTATATCTTCTTCAATTTAGAATAGAAAATCAAGTCCTCCTCTCCCCACCTAAACCCTCCATCCAAACATACCCTAACGGGGTGTTTGTTTCGAGTGTAGAATTAGCGTTCCTGGGAATACATAGGTAGGAAATGAGTATTCCCATGTTTGTTAGAAGTTTGAAAAAAAAATTCCCAGGTATCAAGATTCCTATGAGTGAAATAACTTCTATCATTCCCAAGGATTTATTCCCAAGGAAAAGGGTGGGAAAAAAGTTCCCATGAATATATGAATAAACACCATGAGTAACTACCTATATTCCAACTCTTAGAATAATTCCTGGGAATGTTATAAATATTTACCAAACACAATTTTCACTAATACATTGGAATAAGATTCCCATCATTTTGTTCCTAGGAAATTCATTCCTAGGAATGAAATTACTAAACTTGAAACAAACGCCCCCTAAGTGTTTGAGGTGTGGGGTCATCACCATGTAAAAATATTTTAGCTAGTTATACTGAAAAAAAAAATTGCGGCCTCATAAAAAAGAGAGAGATTGTCCTCATGAGCTTATTATTTTCTAAATGAAGGTATAAATAATATTAATTTACATATGTTGAAAAATTAAGTATTTGAGATTTTAAGCAGTAAATAATCAAAAAAAATATTTTCAAAAAATGAAGACCAATTTGTTCTCTGAGAAATTAAAATTACTAATTTAGTCATTAAAAACTCAAATATTATTCAACCTAACTTCTAGACTAACCAAAATATTGCTAAAATTTATTTAAAAAGACTAATTTGACTAATATTTGATGACTAAATTGATATTTTTCATTTCTCAAAAGACCAAATAAGTTTTTGTTTTTTGTCAAGTAAGAGTTGAGTGTTTGCTAATTTTAATCAAGAAATTAAATATTTTATAAATGTTTATAATATATTTTTTTTGAGAAATGCTAGACTATTTTTTGCCCCCATGACATAGAGTTTCTGAATCCGCCACTGCTAATGCGATATTGCAATTTATTGTTAAACATCGTTGCTACTCAATAACTAAATACATCAAGCAGGGTAGGGGTGTTCGCGGTGCGGTTTGGTTCGGTTTTGAGCAAAAAAGTGCACCAAACCGCGAGGTAAAAAATAGATGCGGTTTGGTTTGGTTCGGTTGGCTTAAAAAAAAACCAAACCAAACCAAACCAAACCAAAGCGGTTTGGATTGGTTCGGTTTTGTTCGGTTTTTGACGAGACAAAATAATTAACCTGGCAATATAATTCAACAATTCAACATAAAATCAGTGCAGAATTCAATATAATTCACCGCACACTCGCACAGCACCTGGCAAAATAAATCAACATAATATAATGTTCCACAATTCAACAGTGCATTATCCACTTGAAGAACAGAGTCTTCAAACATAATATAATGTTCCACAATTCAACATAAAATCAGTCTCCAAACAAGTCTCCGAACATAATTCAACAAGTCTTCAAACAGAAAATAAAATCTAATTCAACAAGTCTCCAGCAAGTCTCCAAAGGCATTATCCACTACTCCAGCAAGTGTCCTACAAAGCAAATCAGTAAATAAAATCAGTAACTAAAATCAACAAATGATAAAGTAATAAAATCTAACAAGATTCAACCGGATTCAAGTACATACCATTTCATTTGATTTAGCTCGAAAATACATCTAATCGTCATCCGATTCAATATCAGAAAGTCCTTCATTCAGTTGTGGGATCGGAGCAAGTTCTACGAATGTATCAAATATATTAACAAACGTCATCCGATTCAATATCAGAAAGTCCTGCAATTGTGCGTGGCTGCGTGCGTGAAACTGAACTGTGGTGGGTTTCCTTTACTTTTTTTTTGGTCCAATAGAGTGAGTGAGATTGGGCTGCGTGAGTGAGAGATCAGAGATGGGCTGGTGTGGCCGTGTGGGCCTAGTAATAGTATATTAAAAAAATGCAAATATTATTTTAGCGGTTTGGTTTGGTTTGGTTCGGTTTCTGAAATGAGAACCGAGAACCGAACCGCTCGGTTCAGTGAAAAAAAAACCGAACTAAACCGCCAGAAATCGGTTTTTTGCGGTTTTCGGTTTGGTTTGGTTCGGTTTGCGGTTCTCCTATTGGTTTGGTTCGGTTTTGAACACCCCTAAAGCAGGGTCGGCCTAAATGCCCTAACACTTGTTCTTTTTCTTTGTTCTTCATCTATCGTCACACTCTTTTGTAGAAAAATGTTTATGTTTACTACACTAATTTTATAATTTTTTAAATGGTAATCATAAAGGCTAACTCTATTTTAAAATCCACAATTTTAATGGTAACTGTATTTAACCAATATGTCCGGCCAAGTCTTCTATTTTTCTGTATTTAGTGGCTACAAGTGTATAAACATGAGAGAGAGAGAGAGAGAGAGAGTAAACTATTAACTACTAATAACTAGTACTACTGCCCTTCACCGTCTGCATTTACAAGTGTGGCTACAAAAACAACAAGAAGAAGAAACACACCTTTTCCAATTCGGTGCATTCCTAAATTAGACTAAATTACTAATTCAAAAAATGAAGACCAATTTGTTCTCTGTCCAAAAATAACAAAATTAGAATTAGAATCAAATTTTGAGTGAGAGAAAGAGACTATTAGAGGGGGATGAAAGTTAATTTTAGAAACTAGTAAAAGAAACTCATTACAGATCCATCTCATGAACATATAAAAATCAAAACTTTAATTTTGAAAACAACTTTTAAGACCCAAACTTTTATTTTAAAACTACTTCTTGACAAAAACTTTTTAACTACTTCTAATGTTTTAAAGAATAAAACGTTTCAAAAGACTTTAACTTTTATCAAAACCTACATCCTCCTTTTGCATTAAAACTCAACCTTTTGTTCGCAAGAAAATCAAATGAGTTGTTTTTCACAAAGATCTATTCTCATACGTTTTCCTACTCCTATTCTTTAGATCTATGAATACACTAAGTAGATCAAAACATAGTGAAAACAATTTCAATACTTTATCAAAAAAAATTACTTTTCTAAGGATCCATGTTCCTACTTTCCAAAGGTCAAAACTTAAAGCAAACAAATTTTTTTCCCATCGAGATAAGGTGGATCTAACTTAGGATTATCAAATTAAAACTAAAAGGACTATTTTTTTTCTTAAAGATCTAAACTACTCATTGTTAAGAATCATTTTTTGAGTGAAAGCAAAGTTTTTTTCTTCTTCCTTTTTCTCTTTAAGGGTCACAGTTTGGCTTAGAATATAGGGGGAGTTTTGTGAAGATTTTATAACAACATACTAGGAGAAGGATCTTGATTATATGGTAGTGTTTTTATTAGAGTCACTTAACCCTATTTGTTTAATTCTGCTTTTATAAGTTGTTCTAATTAGTTAAATCTATTTTAGGGTAGTTTTTAGTTAGTTTTCCAATTAGTTCAGTTAGTTACATTGTAATTGTATATACAAGCCTTGTAACGACAATTAGCAATCAATGAAATTCATTTTCCTATTTTTCATTCTTCTCTTCTCTTCTCTACAACATGAATCAAGTTGTACAGAATGTCTTTCCCTTAATATGGTATCAGTAGTTCCCTGACTCTGACCTTTCGTTCCTCTTTTATCCCTCGTCTTCTACCTCTCGTGCGTCTCCCTCACGATGACTTCGACGACTGATGCTTCCGATTCGTTTTTCATTCATCACACCGACAACCCTGGCTTGGTTCTTGTCTCCAAACCCCTTGACGGCACCAACTATCTCTCATGGCGCAGATCGATGATGCTTGAATTGCTCACGATGGCCGCAACAAATTAGGGTTCATCGACAGAACCATCAAGAAGCCCGATGAAACTGACGCCGTCAAGCACCGCCTTTGGAGTCGCAATGACATCATCATTACCTCATGGATTCTCAATTCCCTCACCAAGGAGATCAGCACTAGCGTTATCTACTCCACCTCTGCAACTTCGATCTGGAACGATCTTGAAAGGAGGTTCAACATCAAAAATGGACCTCGCATCTTTCAATTGAAAAAGAACCTCTCCAGCTGCGTTCAAGGTAACGATTCTCTCAGCGTGTATTACACTCGATTCAAAGCGATTTGGGCTAAATTGGGTGAATTGAAGGTTGTTCACAAATGTACATGTAAAGGTGTTGACCCCCTTCTACAGTCGGCCAAAGAAGAACATGTCATGGATTTTCTGATGGGATTGCACAAAGCTTTCAACCATGCGCGTGGTCAAATCCTCTTGATGAAGTCTATCCCGGAAATTGATGAAGCATTTTCTCTCCTCCTCCAAGATGAAACACAGCGTTCTATTGGAAATCAATCCACCTCTGCTACCGAAGTGGCGTGTGTTGTGCCACAAACTGTTTCCAGAAACAGAAATCCAAGAAAAGACCGCCCTTTCTGCTCTCATTGCAACATCCACGGGCACACAAAAGAAAAGTGTTTCAAGATCCATGGTTTTCCCCCAAGCTTCAAGAAGGGTACCACAAATCCTACCTCTCCTGCACCTGTAAATAACATCCTCGATTCAGGGTCTTCTGATCAACAACAATCTTGGTCTCAGCAACAATGCCAGCAAGTCCTAGCTATGCTTCAGGCTCAAATGGCTAAACTTCCCCCTACTACTTCTGATCAGAATGATGCTGCAGGTATTGAATCCATTGGTATGTCCTTCTCTACCTTATACTCTTCTTTTCAAGCCCTTAATGCCTGGATAGTGGACTCTGGTGCAACTGTGCACATCACATACTGCCTTGATTTTTTGTACAATTACAAATCTTTAACTGATAAATATGCATTGCTGCCAAACAACACACGGGTCCAAGTCTTAGGCATTGGCAGTGTTAGAATTAATTCTGATCTTGAATTACATGATGTTCTTTACATACCTACATTTCATGTCAATCTCATTTCTGTGCCCAAACTTACTCCTATTTGTCATATTAGTGTTCACTTTGAGGAAACTTATGTTGTTTTCCAGAACACACATTCCCTAAGAGGATTGGCAAAGGTGATCTCCACAAAGAATTGTTCCTTTTGTATTCTGAACACATACTCAAACCTTGTAATGCCAACCCTCTTGTATCAAATGTTTTTCACAATTCACCTATTTTTTCCACTTGTAATGCTGTTCAAAATACCAATGTAGACCACAATTTGTGGCATTCTAGATTGGGTCATGTATCTGACAAAGTACTCAAAATTTTCAACAATAAACTTTCCTTTTACTTTAAATCTCATGATTCTAAAAATTGCTTAATTTGCCCTCTTTCAAAATTTAGAAGATTATATTTTCTTTCCAATAATAATTACTCTGCCAAACCTTTTGATCTCATTCATGTGGACACATGGGGACCATATCACAGTCCCACACATGATGGTAAAAACTATTTTTTAACTATTGTTGATGATTGCACTAGATTCACATGGTTGTATCTAATGAAAACTAAATCTGAGGCTCCCACTGTTATTAAGAATTTTTTTGCCATGGTTAAGACTAACTTTGCTGCAGCTATTAAACAATTAGGATCTGATAATGCCAAGGAACTGAAACTCACTGAATTCCTCAATGAATAAGGCACCCTTCATCAATTCAGTTGCCCTTATAGACCTGAACAAAACTCCATTGTAGAAAGAAAACACCAACACCTCTTAAATGTAGCCTGGTCCATCCTTTTTCAGTCCAAAGCTTTGGCAAGTAAAAGTGGCTGGTCCATACATCAACTTGATGTAAAATCAGCATTCCTCAATGGACCCTTTGGAGGAGGAGGTATATGTTTGTCAACCACCAGGCTTTGAGCTCAAAGGACAAGAAGATAAAGTATTCAAGCTTAAGAAAACACTTTATGCGCTTAAGCAAGCCCCTAGGGCATGGAATAAGAGAATAGATGCTTTTCTCTTGCAGCAGAAATTTAGAAAATGCACCACTGAATATGGTCTGTATGTGCAGAAACTGAACAATGATGATCTGTTGCTGTTATGCTTGTATGCAGATGATCTATTGATCACTGGCAGCAATCTAGCAGAAATCAGTAAGTTCAAAAGGGTACTAATGTCAGAGTTTGAGATGACAGACATGGGACAATTATCCTATTTCCTTGGAATTGAATTTGTGAAGACTAACAGTGGGATTTTCATGCATCAGAGAAAGTATTCTGATGATGTTCTAAAGAGATTCAACATGGCTAATTGTAAGCCAGTTGCAACTCCAGTAGAGGCATGGATTAAGCTTGAAAGAAATGGAGATGAAGATGAGGTAGATGCTACTCTCTACAAACAAATTGTAGGATCTCTTTAGGGATGGCAAAACGGGTTTGGCCCGCCGGGCCGGCCCGCTGACCCGCCAAAAAAAGGCGGGTTGGGCTGGGGTATTGGGACCGCTGACCCGCCGAACCCGCCCCGCCAAAAAAAAAAAACCGCGGGCTAAAGCAAAAACGGGGCGGGTCAGCCCGCCGGCCCGTTTTTTTAAAAAAAAAAAAAACTTTAAACAGAATCACTTTATGTTTTCAACTTTCCCCTTCTTTCACTTCTCACTGTACAAACAATAACCAAACACGCTCTTCTCCCTTCAACGGCGTCTCATCTCCTTTCAACGGTGTTCCACAAAACAATAAATACAATAAATACAATTTTGATAATTGTTTGTGTATTCAATCTTTTGATCTGTGCCATATATTGTACTTATTATGGTTTTTTGGTTCCTGAAAATATTTATTTTGGTTGCTTGAAGTTGATGGTTAATCCCTAGTTATCATTATCAAGCAATCAAAATACTTATTTTGGTTTTTAAGATCGAATTATGGATTTGGACCTTTTGGTTGATGGTTCTAGCCTTTTAGGTGACATTTCTTAATGGTTAATCCTAGTAATTCCAATGTTATTTTTGTTTTATACTTTTAGCTGCTATATAGTTAATCCTAGTAATTCCAATGCTATTATTGTTTTATACTTTTATTTTGAATATGTCAAGAGTTTTTAAAGTAAAAATTTGTTAAAAATGCTTTATAAAAAATCTATTTTAAAAAGCAGGTGAAAAATCTTATTGAAATTGAAATGTTAAAAACATGTAAGTTTTTTGTTCAAAAATATTGAAAAAAAAAATTCAGACGGGCCGGACCGCCAACCCGCCAGCCCATCACTTAGCGGGCCGGGCCAGTCTTTTGAACTCGCCATTTTTGGCGGGCCGACTCGCCCCGCCCCGTTTTTAGCGGGCCGAAGGCAAAACGGGCCGGGCCGGGCCGGGCCGGACCGTTTTGCCATCCCTAGATCTCTTAGATACCTATGCAACACAAGACCAGATATTACATTTGGTGTGGGATTACTAAGTAGATTTATGGAAAAAGCAAACACTTCTCATATGGTTGCTGCCAAGATGGTACTCAGATACATCAAAGGAACAAGAGACTGTGGAATTCTGTTTGCTGGTGTGAATGATTTGGCAGAGGCAGAAGCCTATGGTTACACTGATTATGACTAGAATGGTGACAGAAATGACAAGAAAAGTACAGGTGGATATATTTTCATGTATGGAAGGGCACCAATCTCATGGTGTTCGAAGAAACAAAGCATTGTAGCTCTGTCCTCCTGTAAAGCAGAGTACGTGGCTGCATCATTTGCAGCATTGAAACTGATTCAGTAATGACACTGCTGATAGACAACAAGTCTGCCATAGACTTGGCAAGGAATCCAGTAGCTCATGGAAGATCCAAAAACATAGAAACTAAGTATCACTTTCTACGTGATCAACTCAATAATGGAAAGCTGAAGTTGGTGTACTGCAGAACAGAGATTCAACTTGCTGACATACTCACAAACCCTCTCAAGAGAGCAAGGTTTGAAGAACTTAGAGCATTGCTTGGATTGAACACTCTTAGCAATGTGAATTAAGAGGGTATATTGAAATAGTATTAGTTAATTCAATTGCTATTGTTTTAGTTATTTGGTTGCTGTTGTTTTGTGTATAAAACTGATTGTTAAATAATGTGTTTAGTAGCTGATGAGGTGTCAGCTGATGTGGCATCCACATAGGTTTTTAGTCAAAGTCAAATAATCCCACTTGTACTCATATATACGTGTGTACTGATAAACGTGATACCACTCTCAATAGAAACTCGGTTGAGCATATTCGGTCCATCAATTCTTGCACTTTCTTCTTCTCTTCAACTTTTCCCCAAATTCCATTTTTCTGGTTCCAACAGGGAAGAGGAACAAATCAAAGAAACAGCAATTGGAAATAGAAGTAGTAATAAAAAGGAACTGGAAATACAAATCAACAAAACAAAGGCATGCAAAACTGAAAAAACAAAACGCAAGCAAAGGAAGAGTAAACGGAAGCAGTAAATACATTCAAAACCCAAAACTCAGAAATAGATTCTGAAATGAATTCGAAATGCAAGTAGTTGAAATTGAAGTAAAGAAAGACATACCTCATGATGAAGAAATCAAAATGGCTACGGTTATCCGAAATGCGAAAATGGAAGCCAAGGAAGAGAAAATGCAAGCAGCAATTACATGCAAAACAAAAACTCAGCAATAGGTTTTGAAATTAAACCGAAATGCAAGTAGTTGATGGTAAAGTAAAGAAAATCACACCTTACGTTGAAAAAAACGAAAGAGCAACAGTGACACGGTTTGGGAAAGTGGAAGCCTGAAATGGTAGCAAATGGTGTTTAGGGGAAAAGATGTAAAAATATTGAAGTGAAAAAGGGTATGGGCCTAATACAAAAGATGGCCGGCCTTTTTTTTTTTACCCCCATCAACTCCCATCTACCCCCATCAAATTGCTAAAACCCGAAAATACCCCTGCCCAACTTACAATTCGCTCGGATTTACCTTCATCTAAGGTAAATCCACTTTGTTATTTTTAAAGTCGGATTTACCTCAGATGGGGGTAAATCCGATTTCAAAAATAACAAAGCGGATTTACCTTAGCTGAAGGTAAATCCGCTTTGTTATTTTGGAAATCGGATTTACCTGCTGGGCACATAAATCCGATTTCCCTAAAAAAAGAGAAAATCGGATTAACGAACCACACACTAAACAGAACCAAAAGACGGTCGAAATTTGTATCTAAAATTTTAACTGAGTTATTTATTAATTAGGTTAACAAAGCGGATTTACCCCCACATAAGGTAAATCCGCTTTGGTTATTTTTAAAAGCGGATTTACCTTATATGGGGGTAGATCCGCTTTTAAAAATAACAAATCGGATTTACCCCCAATTAAGGTAAATCCGATTTGTTATTTTTCAAAGCGGATCTACCCCATCTTAAATAAATCCGATTTTATTTTTTTAAATTTTTTAGTGGAAATCGGATTTACCTAAATCCGATTTAAATTTTTTAAATTTTTTAGTGGAAATCGGATTTACCTAAATCCGATTTTCAAAAAAAAAAAATTGAAATCAGGATACGTTCGGGATTTTTAATTTTTGTGAAGGGCAATTGCGTCTTTTTGCAGGGTCGATGGGGGTAGATAGGGAGGTGGTGGGGGTACAAAAAAAAAAACCCAAGATGGCCCCCCAAAATACACTTGGAATTCATTAAAAAGGACCAACAAAAAAGACAAAAACATGGGGTTACCTAGTTTAAATTTGGCTAAATTGCTGTTTTGGCATTTTATCTTTGGGGTTGGTGTCACTTTGGCCCTTTATCTTTTTTTTTCTCGTTTTAGACCCTCGTGTTTTTTTTTGTGTCATTTTAGCCCCTGCCGTTAGTTTTTTCCAACGGACGCCACGCTGGCAGTTAACTGCTGACGTGGCGTCTTATATGTCAGGGTTGACTTAGACTTGATTTGGTGATGTGGCACATAAGAGAAACTTAAAAAGAACATGGGGGGGCCAAATTAACACAAACACAAAACATTCATCTTCTTCCTCCAAACACCATCTCCATCTTCATCTTCTCCGGCGACCCACCACCACCTCCGGTGAGCCTCCGCCACCACCACCAGAAACAATGACGTTCTCTCTCTCTCTCTCTCCCCCTCCCCCCTCTCTCTCTCCCTTCGTCATTGAAAAACCCAAAAAACCGTAAAACGTGAATCTACATTTCCATTTCGTTCTCAATTCTTTATCATTTTTGTTGAAATCTTTTGCTAACAGTCAGTTACTGCACCAATTTCGAGTCTATTGCAAGTGGTTTGGTGAATTTTGGTTGAGTTTTGAAGGTTTTCCCAATTTGCAAAACCCCAAACGCGTTTTCCTCTGAAAATCACGTTTTTGATTAAGTTCTTCCACTTTTTTGTGAGAATTGGTGATGGATTCTAGTTCCTTGTGAAATTTCGCATGAAATGCACTATTTATTTGCTTGATTTGGTGAAGAATTGAGAATTTTGGTGTTCTTGAGGAGAGAGAGGGAGAGAGAGAGAGAGAGAGAGAGAGAGAGAGAGAGAGAGAAGTGATGTCATTGTTTGTGGTGGTGGTGGCGGAGGCTCATCGGAGGTGGTGGTGGCTCGCCGGAGAAGATGAAGATGGAGGTGGTGTTTGGAGGAAGAAGATGAATGTTTTGTGTTTGTGTCAATTTGGCCCCCATGTTCTTTTTGAATTTCAATTTGGTCCCTTATGTGCAACATCACCAAATCAGGTCCAAGTCAACCCTGACATTTAAGACGCCACGTCAGCAGTTAACTGCCAGCGCGGCGTCCGTTAGAAAAAACTAACGGCAGAGGCTAAAATGACATACAAAAAACATGAGGGTCTAAAACGAGAAAGAAAAAAAGATAAAGGGCCAAAGTGACACCAAGCCCAAAGATAGAGAGCCAAAACAGCAATTTAGCCTTTAAATTTTGGAAAACCTCTTTATACACAACACTAGTTTTTTACCCGTGCATACGCACGGGTGATACTGTATGGTCGGTGTATTGCAATGAAGTCATAATAGTAATTTGGAAGATAATCATAAGTTGTTAACAATATCCAAAATGTATGATTTGAAATTCAAAGTGGAAAGAGATAGGTATTATGTCATATAACATACAAATGAAAATTATATTAAGTCGAAGAAATTAAAGGAGATTGACAATTAGAATTACATTGATCCATAATAATGTATTTGGACATTAGAGGTAAAATATGCATCCCCGTTGACCCATCCGTTTGCATCTTCATTGGCCCTCCCGTTGGAACTCTCTTTGATAATTTTTTGTTGTGGTTAAAATGATTGATTTTAGTAGTTTGAGTAAAGTATAAAAATAAATAAAAAATTTTAAAAAGTCGGCACTCTCGTTGCCACCCTCATTGCCACTGTCGTTGGCACTCATATTGGCAGTCCCGTTGGCACTCCCGTTGACGCTCGTTGCCACTACTGTTGACATTTTACTCATTTTTAGTAATTATAAAATACTTATTTGGTACTTTTTTGTAGTGGTTAAATTGATTGAATTTTTTTTTAATGAAATATTTGTTTGATTTTAGTAGTTTTAATAGAGAGATTATAGTAAATAATAAATTTTAGATTATTTAATTATTGAATATAGTATCTATTTAATATTTTAGTTTTAAGGAAACTTTTTTTTGAAAATTTTGTTAAAGGTATGTGTTTTTTTGACAATTAGTAGTGGTTAAATTGATTGATTGTAACGGTGGTTAAATTATTTTTTTAATAAAAAACGAAAAGAAAACAGTTATAAAATAAACAATTTTTTAAAAAATTGAGTTTGAAAAAAACGCTGTAGCACGCGTCAGCCCTTTTTAATTTTTTTTGAAAAAATAAGTGTTAAAAACTGACGCACACTTCAGTACTTTCACCGTCTATTTTTGATGTAGTCACTTTTAGTGTCTATTTTTTTTGTGTCTATTTTTGATGTAGTCACTTTTAGTGTCTATTTTTTTTGATGTAGTCACTTTTAGTCACTTTAAGTGTTAACAATTTTTGATGTAGTCACTTTTAGTGTCTATTTTTTTTTTGCATTTTTTTCTGCGCCCGTTTTTTTGCAAAAGCTGAAACATTTTGGTCAAGTGACGTTTTTACCCCAAAAAATGGACAGGTGGCATAATAGTAAGATGTCTAATAGTGTCATTTTGCTAGCATAAGATTTTCATGAAAGGATTTTCATGAAAGGATGAAAGGATTAATGTAGATAACAAACAAAATAATTAAAGGAAAAAACAAAAAGAAAGGATTAATATACATGACAAACAAAATAACTAAAGCAAAGAAAGAAAAAAATAAAACTCACCAGCTTAATTAATAAGATCAAGAGGACATAGAGTCGTACAATAAGCACCTCGAGTGCATGTGAGATCATGAAGCCTAATCCTCTCAAGTGGCAATTCTTCAAGGTCAATAACAATAGGAACACCAGCATTACCAATGGAATAAGACACTGCAGGCTTTAGACACACAACATGCATAAAAGCACGATCCCACATACGAATATGGAAAACAAAATCATCAGAATAAGTCATCAGTATCCACCCCGCAAAGGTAATCTTGTAGTGTGCACCAAGTAGGCTCCATCCCTCACACATGCGAAGCAACCCCTCCATCCACACGACTGCAACTTCAAAACGTGTACCAACAAATGCCAAACCAATGAAACTAAACAAAAATGCAGTCTAATAGCAAGTTAGTTAGCGTAGAGAGTGAATACCTAACACGAGTGCAACCATGCTGCATTAATGGAAGAACAGAGCTTGCAACCTCGCAATCCGTTTCTTCACACCGCGTGGATCGAATAACCAGATGAAATGGAAGAAAGCAAGCAACACATGTACAGATGAGATGCAAGGAAGCAATGAAAGCATGTAAGCTGCATAAATGGAAGTACAGGTTCACAATCTTCCATCAACGTTACTTTAATCACGTGTGGCAACAAAGCAGATCAAATGCAGAGAATAACTGGACACATGGAACCGATTTCATGAACTGAAACAAGTTAAACATCACAAAGAACTATCCAAGTTGCACAAATCAACTCAATCGACCCACACCGTTGACACTGGCGGACCTGGACCCCCTGGAATTTTTTTTTTACACTAAACACCCTATATAAATAGCTTAAATCTCCTGAAATTTTAATTTTGACACCCCTGAAAATTTGAAATTGTACTAGTAGACCAAGTTTTGCACCTATTTGACACCGGCCTTAAAAAATTTGACACCCCTGACCACGGGGTCCTGGGTCCGCCACTAACCGTTGATATATAATGCTGGTGAAGAACTCACGCCAAATCCCAGCTGCAAGACTATCTCCGATTCTTTTGCTAGATGCATACCTTTTGCCTTTGTTTCAGTCCGGTAGGTGCTTAGCTGGTGGAGTAGAGGCGTGTGAGACGCTCAACAAAATGCCATTAGTGAGGTTTGAGCCCCTGACCTGTTGAAAGCAAATGCTGAGCACTACCATGAGGCTACCAATCTTAGTGAGGATATTACTCATTTCAAATATATATAATTGGTACATATTTTCCTAAAAGTCAAGTACACTCATCCTCATGGCATTAGCTTGTAATATTAATATTATGTTTCAACAAACTTATTTAATATTAAGTATTTTTGTAAAGATTTATTTAATATTAAGTTGTTAACTTATGAAATTTGTTCTAAATATTTATTGAAGCATGATATGAACTTTTAAAATTTATTTAATATATACCAAACAAATAAAAATAAAATAGGCATGGTGTGTAATTTTAGCAAATTAAGTTTTACAAGTATGAAATATATAGGTCCTGAAAATTTGGGAATTTTTTATATTTTAGTAGATATAAAATACACATAGTTATTAATTTTACAGGGACGAAATTTATATTATATACTATATAGGTATTGAAAATTCTCGAAATAGAGACCGGGTCTGAGTCATTCGGTCCCGGTTTTGGTCATGCGGTTCAACTGTCGACCCCTCGGTCCGACCCTTGACCCAGTGACCCGGTACCTTCACCGAGTCGGTCACCGGTCCGAGTTTTAAAACATTGCGTGTGAGGGAAGCAAGCAAACCAATGTGTACTTTTGCACTTCATAAGACAAATGATGTAAAGCCAATGTGTAAACACCTACCACAAAAGCCTAGTGGGTATTTCATTTCAATATAATCATACTCTTATGTATATTTTTTTTCTTTTTTATTGTTGGTTTCGACAAAGTCTAACAACACGCACACCAAAACCCTAGTTTCGACATAAACTTAGCCTTAGCTTTGATTAAACTCTAGGTTATTGATTAACTTGACATCTTTTCGATTAAGAATTTGATTGAGTACTTGTATGCTTTATTGGGTCCTCATTGAGGGTATGTTAATATAATAATATCCTCAAATACGCATTGCTTTAAGGGGTCTTATAATTCAGATATCTAGTTAGATTGTCTTGTTTCTATTAAATTTGGTGTAACTTATTTCATTTTGTGCAAGAAAGTTGATTTCTCGGAAATACCTAATAAATGGAAATTAATAAAAGTACAATAATGTCCCTAAAAATTGTGAGGTGGCAAATAAGAAAATTATCTAATTTTGTAAATTTGCTTCATATGATTTTATTATATTGTATTGAAAGAATAGAAGGAAGTCAAAACAAAAAGAAAGAAGTCAAAATAAAATAAAAAAAGGAAATGAAAACCCATTTATTAAACACGTGAATGGGTAACAAAAAAAAAACATGTGAACGAAGCCAAAAAGAAGGTTGGTTTATTAAAACGCGTGAACGACACTCGTGAAACTTCAGCAACTCAAGTGCCAAACGCAACGTTTTATTTAGGAGGAGACAAAGTCAGAAAAAACGACGCCGTTCTCTTCATCTTCAAGCTTTGCAAACCCTAAAATACATGTTTGCAGAAAACGGTTTCGAAACCCGACCCCACTGCGCTATTGTTGACGAATCGTGCGTCGGGCTTGTGAATCGCGATTCTTGCGATTCTCGTGCGATTCGGACGATTCAGGCCACGATTTAATCACAAGAACGATTCTACCTACGATATGCATCGTTTGCCATGGATTCCATATCGTATCGCATGATACATGCGATACTAACTACCATATCAGATATCTAGTTAGATTGTTTTGTTTCTATTAAATTTGGTGTAAGTTATTTCATTTTGTGCAAGAAAGTTGATTTCTCGGAAATAACCAATAAGTGGAAATTAATAAACATCTTCAAGAGATGTGTGACCTCTGCAGAGGTTCCTCCACGGTCGTTTAATGCATCAGAAGCCAAGCCATATGCACGAGCATATAAGGGACTATGCACGACCTCTGCAGAGGCTCCTCCCGTGTAAATCTTCAACAGTTGCTTTTGTCCGTGTAGTATTTCATTTTTTGCATATAATTGTTTATAAATTCAGGACATAGTTTTTTGCATTTCAACTAGTACTGGATATTTCATATTAGAGTCATATTTTGAAAGCTACAAAGCAATAAAAAGAGGTAATTGTACGTTTTGTGATGTTAATAGTGTACATGGTTTCTATTGTTTTTTTTTTGAACCAGTTTTAAAACCCCAAAACCAACTAATATTCTATACAAATCCATATGCAATTCTTCAGCTCCCAACCCCTAGACAAAAATAAGGCAGTTGTAATTACAAATTTTTTAATATAAATAAATTTCTTATATTGAAAAACTTAAAGGTATGTTTGGGAGGGGGTTTTGCGAGGGGAAGGGAGGGGAGGACTTGAAAAAGATTTGTCGATATTTTAATACGTATTTTAGATTTTAAAAAATTAAAAGAACAAGTTAATAGATATCAATATAACATTTTTTATCACATTTGATTCATGTTTAGAGACATTTTATAGCTTCTTCAATTTAGAATTGAAAAATATGCCCTCTCCTCCCTTCCCCTCCCAAAACCCCCTCCCAAACATACCCTAAGGGTATGTTTGGGAGGGGGGTTTGGGAGGGGTTTTGAGGGCTTGGTCTATATTTTAATATCTATTTGAGATTTTAAAAAATTAAAAGAATAACATGATAGATAATAATAAAACATTGTTAATCACACTTTATTTTTGTTTAGAAACATTTTATAGCTTCTTCAATTTAAAATTGAAAATCAAGTCCTCCCCTGCCCTCCTAAACCCTCCATCCAAACATGCCCTAAGTTACAAAAATTCAAAACATGTTCCACCGCAATTTACACATATGCCCCCAACAGCATTTCAATTTTTTAGAGCGCGCAAATCACTATTCCCCATTAAGTAACAATCTTTAACAGAATCAGTTTCATTTTCAGTTAAACCTACCCCACTCTCTCTGTTTCCCTCTCCTCCTCTCTCTCTCTCTCTCTCCCTGTGTTTCTGTGCATGCAAACAAGACGTGAGGGTGATACGTGAGAGTGAGATCAGTTCTACAAATACCAAATATCAAAGCTGATATCTTTTTCAACAACAAGAACGACCCATCATGTCTCTTTCTCTAATCGAAATCAGTAAGAAGAGAAAAAGATGGCCAAAGATTTTCAGGTTACATTCTTTCGCAGACCCTGGTTGTCCTATTGCACCTTCAGGTCCTTTTCGTGATAACGTTCGATTCTTTCTTCAAGAAGCTGGTAAACTCGAAGAATATACTGTATTGGGAAACCCTCTTTGGTGTACACTTCTCATTCACGAAAAGACCAACTTAATGGCTCCTTTCTATACTCTTGAAGAAGAAGTTTATAATTCTTCTCATCCTTTCTGTGATCATTGCCGCTGTGCAGGTTCGTTCGTCTTCAATTTTTAATCTTTACTTCTTGGGGTTTGTTTGATTAGTGATTATTGAAATGGGCCGGTTTGGTTTTGCAAGAATTTTGGTTTCTTTGCTTGTTTGATGAAATGGGTATGCTTCAAATTTGCTTCTTTTTTGGAGTATTGAAAAGGGTTTTGCTTTCTTTCTTTTACGTCTCTTTGTTGTTATTGTCTTCTTGATTAAGGTCTTTTCATATGTATGGGTTTTTTCTTGTTGCCGAATTCCCAATTTTGGGCTTTTTCCATTATGTTGTAGATTATTTTGAAAAGGGTCCAAGAATCTTGATTTGTTATGAAAAGGGTATATTAGAAGTTTGATGATTTGTATAACTTTTACGTCTGTTTTTGCTATGAGGATTTTAGGTCTCTTTTTAATTTAGAAACTGAAATGAAAAGGATCCAAGAATCTCGATTTGTTAGGAAAAGGGTCCAAGAATCTTGATTTTTGAAGAAAAGGGTATATGTTATGTTAAAAGTTTGATGATTTGTATCACTTCTACGTCTGTTTTTGTTTATGATGATTTTAGGTCTCTTTTTAGTTTAGAAACTAAAATGGGTAGTTTTATTGATATTGATGATTGATGATATTAGTATGTGATTTTGGTTTGGTTTATGATTGATAGGTTGGGGTGGCCATTTTGTATCAAAGAGAAGGTACCATTTCATAATCCCAATGGACAATGGATGGCATAAACCCTTAAGTGAAAGTGCTCTTGATAATCAACGCCATCTCTTGCATGGGGTAATTCATTGCAATGGTTATGGTCATTTGCTTTGTCTTAATGGTATTGAAGGGGGTTCCAAAGTTCTAAGTGGGAGAGAAATCATGGATCTCTGGGACAGAATCTGCACTAATCTTAGAGCAAAGTAATGAAAACAACTTGATCCTAATGATTAGTAGTTACATTTCTTGAGTGTTCAGTTCATGAATCACTGTTTAATTGGCTATCTATGTATTGTAGGAAAATTGCAGTGGAAGATGCTTCAAGGAAGAGATCTATGGATCTTCGTTTACTTCATGGAGTTGCTTATGGCCACTCTTGGTTTGGTAGGTGGGGATATAAATTTTGTCGTGGAAGCTTTGGAGTCACAGAACAAATGTACTATGAAGCAATTGAGACTCTTGGTTCATTAGAGCTTGATGATATTGCAAGAGGTTTGAGTAAAACAAAGCACCATAAAACAATCAAAGAAATGATTCGTTGCTATAGAGATATGAGTGAAACTCAAATCATCACAATAAGGGAACTTCTCAGGTTTATGCTCATTGTCAAATCTCGTGCACCTAAGAAAACAGTCGCTTCTTCACCACCTTCTTCTTCTTATTCTTCGTCTTCCACTGCTGCCGCTTCTTCGTCTACTACTACTACTACTACTTCAGCATACACGTCACGAAATTCAACAAAACATGCACTTGCAAAGGAAAAATCTGCAATGTATAAGAAGTTCAGCACTGCAGTAGCTAGCATGGATAGCAGATGGCCAACAAGGAGACTAGAATTTGCAGCTCAAGTGATAGTAGATGCACTAAAAGAAGACAGTGCTATGAAATCAGGTTCTGGTGGAATGACAAGACAAGATGTAAGGGATGCAGCTAGACTTCACATTGGTGACACAGGTTTACTTGATTATGTCCTGAAATCACTGAACAATGTGATTGTTGGAAATTACGTGGTTCGCCGTATGGTTAACCCTTCAACAAGGATCTTAGAATACACAATTCATGAACTTGGTAAAGAATTCAAAGCACCTGAAGTGGAACATGGTGTAGTTTCATTTGTAGATTCCCAACAACAAGTAGAGTCAACTTGGGTACCTGGCAATGATGTTTACAGTGATGTCGTTTATCTGTATAAGAAAGTGCTTCTGAGTTATCCTGATTTTGAGCCAGTAGATTTTGCAGTTCAGACAGTTATTGACAGCAGACACTTTGTGAAGGAGTGGTTATATAGAGATGAAATGGAGCAAGTTTTAACATTCATTTGCAGGTTGAAACCAAATTTTGTTGAGAACAAATCAGAGTTGAAAGGACCATGTTGTAGTGGTGAGATAGTAACTGTTCCACTTCATGCAACAGTTAAAGAGTTAAAGGAAGCTGCTGAGGCTGCTTTAAGAGACACTTACTGCATTGCTGAGAGATTAATAGTAACAGATATTAAAGAGTTAATGGGTGTGAGTGATGAAGAAGTGCTTTTTGGATTAATTCAATCAGGTGTAGAGCTTTGTGTGAGAGGTATTGGTATTGATTTGTGTACACCTTTGAAATATCAAGGAGGATCTGATAACTGGAAAGTGAGATGTGAATGTGGAGCTCAAGATGATGATGGAGAGAGAATGGTTGCTTGTGATATTTGTGAGGTTTGGCAACATACACGTTGTTGTGGGATTGATGATTCTGAGAATGTGCCACCTTTGTTTGTGTGTTCTGGTTGCTGTAATTCACTTGTGCCTCCTAGGATTGAAGTTGAATCTAGTTATGAGATGGATTGTGTTGATGATTTTCTGATTTCACCTTTGCCTACTCAGTTGTTTGAGTATGAGTATGAGTATGTTACTGAATGATTTGTTTTTGATACAATACCTTGATGGTTTTAAGTAGTACATGTTTTGTTGATACACTTTCTGTAAGGTCCAATTTTGATAGGTGATTGATTGATTGATTCAATGTTGAAATGTTCAATGTTGTTGGTTTTAAATATTTGTTATTACTTTGTTTATCATAGCACAAAATACAAGAACTCTGAACTCCTTTGACTAATTAATGGTAATATGAAGTTTTAGGGTATTCTTATGGTGGTGCTCCACTTGGGTTGGGAAATTACACTAAATTTGTCTTCTATTGTTTAAATTTGATTTTAATAGTGTTTAAAATGTAATGTGTGAATGCATCATCAGCTGAGTGATGATGAGTACACACATTCAAATAACGCTTTGAAAACGTTATAGGAAACGAGTCTTCTATGATAATAACATTTTCCTAAGCAAGTTTCATAAACAAATGTCATCTAACAGAGCCTCAAATAACCCTTTCTCATTTTAGCATTATCTTATTAAACATTATATCCTTAGATAAGGCTTCCTGAAAGAAGCATTATTTGAAGTTTTTTTTTTGCTGTTTAACTTATTTTCCCATGGCATTTAGTAGTCAATAACGTACACCTAAAGTTTATTACATAACACTAAAAATTTCAAATTCAACATTAAAAATTTAAATACGCTATCTAAAAAGCTTCAAGTCTAAACGCTTGTTTGTGAGAGTAGCTTCCAGCACCCTCAATTTTTGCCTACAGCATCCCCAACCCCTCCCCATCCCAAAATACCCCTACCTTCTACCCCGGCAACCCTCCTCCCTCCCCTCCTCCCTCCCCTCCCTAGTAACCGGAAGCAAAACGGGAGGGATTGAGTGCCTTTAAGACGGAAAAAGGCACATGTCTTTATCTATTGTGTCTATCTCTGTCATCAATTGTTTTCTCTCTCATCCTATGTTATTTTCTCTCTCATTTTTCCCCTTAAAAAAACCTAAAGCTACCAAAAGTACCAATAACTAAAAGCACTCATTCCAAATCCAAACTGAACATGTTCCAACATGTTTTATCAACCTCAATAGGTCAATTCACATTATATTTCTCTAAATGCAAGGAAATCTAATCATGAACCATCAAAACATCAAATCCTAAATGCCAGAAATTACCAATTAAAAGTCAATAAAGGTGAATGTCATAAAACATAATGATACAGTACCACATAATAATAAGAAAGTACAACCAGCAAAAAAACTAGAACTCAAAATATTTCTGAACTAACATGACAAATAGATCTGCTGTCTTGATAAAATAAACTTTAAGAAGTTCCAATACTGCATATTCAAACTATCTAAGGATTTGATCCACTGACTTGAGCCTCTTAAAAGAAGGGAGCTCTGTGGGGAGTTCCCTTTCTTTTCCTTTTTCGAAAATTGACTTCAGAAGGAGGAGTAGTTTCCGCCTGACTTTCTTCAGGAACTATATCCTCATCCTCCCTAAAAACAACTTTACCCTGAAAGTTCAGATTAAAAGAGATCAGAAAATAATAACTATATGGCAGCAGTGTGTGTGATGAAAGGGATCAATAAATGGTTGTGAATGTTAAATTACAGTCATTACCATGCAAGAAATGCAGCAGTAGCGATATAAATTAGGGTTATTCAACGTTCTACTGCAAGAGCTGCATGATCCCTCATCAGTAAATACTGATTCACTGTCTGGGAGAGGATGCAGAGAAATAACCAGTCGCTTGTTGCGTTTGTAGGGCTGCAACCAAAGAGGAATCAAATCCAAACAGAGTTAAGAGTTTGGCTGAGAAGATTGACATTTTTTTTGGAAAAAAAAAATTATGAGCTTTGCTAAAAGGTAAGAAAAAAGAGTATTTCTCCTCATTTTATTAAAAAATAAAACGAAATACAAAAAAGACCAAGTGAACTAAGTAATACTCTTGTTGTGGAAATGAAAAAACGAGCATATGTAACAACACTACAATGCATAAAACCAAAAACCGAGAAAACATAACTCGGAATCCAGGAAAACAATTAACTAAATCTAAAATAGAAGTTCCCATCTGTTACGGAAAAAATCCTCACTAGTAAAACATGGAATATTGTCCCATGAAAATAAACCTGGGATAGACATTCAATAATTGACAAGTTTATCTGCGCAGGAATTTCCTTTTCTAAAAATATGAGTAATCGAAAGTTCATACTTGACGGAAAAGAATGCAAAATGTTTTATTAGTTTTTCATTCCATTAGGATACCTATGCATGTGTTTTGAACCCTTATTTTGTAATAATCACCAACTGATCTTGTTTTCTTTTAGTTGATATGTCACACAAGAAAACAGGGCATTAACAAATAATGAGACATCACAAGAAAACATTAGCTATAAATCCTAGTAAACAATTACCAAAACATTTATTGAGTATCCTATGCAGCACTATATGTCTATATCTATCGATGTCAAAAAATTTAACGCCACCATTTTAATGATACAAGTTGTTTTCTCAAATCTCAATTACTTCTGATGTCAATAACATAACAGAAATAAATCTTTTAGAAAACTATAACAATAATCACTTAAGCTTAAGCTAGTCAAGTCATGCTATGAAAGAGTATCTCCTAACAACACAATAAAAGGAAAACACATAATGCATTTAAATCAATTTCCACTGAAGTGTAACCTACTTTTTGTTGCAATTCACAAGATGTACAATCGAGACTAAAAATGATCTCTTACAACTTCGCGACATGAATTTAAGCAACTAAGATCAGCAAACGAATTCAGAAAAAGCACACAAACTTGTAGTGAATCACATAAGTTTTTATTGTTATGTACATAAAATTTAGTCAAAAATTAAAGTCAAGGTAAGATGTAATATTATACCTGAATTTGTGAGCAGTCAATATACTTTTCCATAGCAGTACGGGAGACGACTTCCTTGTAAATATGTTTGAAGATTTTAAGTACCTTATGGTGGCGATGGAAACCTGCCTTTACACAATATTGGCAAGCAAGACGATCGCAGGTTATACAGTATTTCTTTAGTCCATTATTGCGGTTCTTCTTCTCATGATTGGAACATGGAACAAAGAAAGTTTGTCTCAAAAAAGACTCAAGCCACATTGGCTTGCGAATTTCATTTTGTGCTACTTGCTCATCCTACAAATCAAACCATGTTAGTAAAGTTTATACTGAAAGTTACAGAAAAAAGAAAAGTTCATCACATCATTGCTCATCCTCCTCTATTTTTGTTAATTACTTAATTTTCAATAGCTATGCTAAACAAGTTATTTTGGAAAGAAATTCTGTCACTTCATAGCTTAGTTATCCTCCTTCAATCAGAATTGGCTGTAATCAAATATGATTGCAAGCAAAACCAAGGTGATGAAAAGCTTTAAGATTTTCAACGATAAATATGGAGACAACAACTAATTCCAGAGATCAAATATTCCATGTAAAAACATATAAGGAGGAGTGAGAAAAGCATATGATTACAGATGCTTAATTGCAAAATTCTTTTGGTTTATGCCTGAGAGTATCCTTATTCAAAGATAATAAATATAAACTACAATCAGCACTAATTAAGAACTCTTACAGTTTCGTTATCTCTAACACAAAAATTGTATGAAATTAAATATATAATTTTTTTGTTTCACATAGTTTCTTCCAACTCCATAAACAAGAGATTAGGGCTCTATTTGGTAAAAAATAGCGGTTAGCGGATAGTGGATAATCTAGCTGATAGCATATGATGTGTTTGGTCAAACGAACGGTTAAACTAACTGATAAATGTAAAATAACATAAAAGGAAATATTTATTTAATTCATGATTTAATTGTTTGGTTTATTTTAATAAGGATGGAAAAGAAATTTAAGAAAAATAATAAGGGTAAAAATGCCAAAAAAGTGAGATGTTATAAGCTATCCGCTCAAGCGCTACTTGACGTAACGTTTGAAAAAACGTTAAACGCTACCCAAAAAACGCTAAACGCTAGTGCTTACCAAACACGTGTACTCATCACCCGCAAGTCAAATCCACTATCCGCTAGCGGATGAGACTTGCCAAAGAGAGCCTAATTACCTAGGTACAATCAAGTCCAAAGAACATTTTTTTACATACACTAATATGGGGATTGATCTAGGACAACATGCTTTAGAAATACTAAAATTCAATTGATACCTATATCCTCTTTATATGGTTGAAGAGGAACCAAAAAATAGTGATGCTACTCTCAGTGAGAAGATCTAAACACAAACAATGAATTTACATAGACAATTAAAGCGCTTACCAATATTGAAATAAAAGTTACCTTCTCTCAATAATTTAGTGCTATTTTTTGTGAAAAAGAAACATAAAAAGAGTGACTATGAAACCAAGGAGAATGAAGTACTTGTTAAATACTGCTCGATTTAACGTGTAGGAAGTATACAGGGAAAAAACAATCAGGTCACATACCATGTTCATTATGCTCGCAGAAGATGCACTTATTGTGCAGATTAAAACTGAAAGCTATGTTGGCCAAGAAGCCGAGGTAAAAGGGAGAAAGGGTAACCCGTAACCCTAGAAAGCGGCCGTTTTGATACGATGTTCGCTTTCTGGGCTAGAATGAGTTCGTATATATACACGCTAAAGAAAGGAAAAAAAATTTAGCAAAGATTACACGGATGTAGTCAAAGCATTTTTGTGCTCAAACTACTTTCCTTATTAACATAGAATATACTGGGATAAAATATGACAAACATGCACGAATAAATTTAGCTAAGACTACACGAATGTAACTGAGGCGTTTGCGCTCAACTTACTTTCCTTCTAGAGATAAAGAATATTAGAATAAAAGTTGACATTCATGAATGTAACCACCAAAATACATAGGGCCTTATGAATTATGATGGTTTTCTCAACAAATTGCAACCACATCAGAAAGAAAAAACACCTTATTTATCAAAATACACACACACACACACACACACACAATGAAGTTCAATTCTTATCATTAAAGTATCAGTGAAATAGGTTTCTAAGTCTCTAACCATCACAATCCCAAACCTTTATAGACAAAGTTCACATTTTTCCAAAAGACCATGAACTTCCAATAAAACTTAATTCATTTACTCAGATACTACTACATTAAATTGCAACCACATCAGAAAGAAGAAACACCTTATTTATTCAAAATACACACACACACACACACACACACACACACCCAATGAAGTTCAATTTTTATCATTAAAGTATCAATGAAATAGGTTTCTAAGTCTCTAAACCATTACAATCCCAAACCTTCATAAACAAAGTTCACATTTTTTCAAAAGACCGTGAATTTCCAATAAAACTTAATTCATTTACTCAGATGCTGCTACATTAAATTTTCCTAGCAATTTGTGTCAAAAAAAAAATTCCTAGCAATAGCAACCATGGAAGTTTGCAGCGATATTAAGTCACACAACAATATTAATGAATATTCATATGCCAAATCTATCACTATTAATTTACTGGATTATGCATTCTACTAATAGGATATGAATTAAGATATCTACTAACTTTATGAATTCAATTTTACCTTGCAAACACTGACCCGTGAGAAAAGGAAAGTGAATTTTGATGAGAAACACCATTGTAGGGAAGAAGCAACGGTGCAGCGACCGCTTGCATGGCAAATACAGTATAGGTAGACATTTGATGGAAGAATAAAGAGAGGAAAAATGATCAATTTGTAGAAACGAGAAGAGATAAAAATGGACAAGGGTTTTCTTTCAACATTGAGGTTTTAGCTCCGCGGCGTAGCAAGGTTGAAGACTAAAAAAAGGTAGAAACAAAGAAAAAACTGTAGTTTCTATTTTGTCAAATAAATAAATAAATAAAATGACTTAAAGTTAAATCTATAATCAATATCTAATATCTCTTGTAAAAAAAATCTAATATCTAATAGACTTAATTACACTTTGGTTCCGCTATTATGACTTACTCACGATTTTAGTCCCAAAACTTTTTTTTACGGATTTAATCTCTCTGTTTTTCCAATTTCTAAAATCATTGTCTCTCCCTAATTTGGTCAAACATTTTGCCGACTTGTGACTCACTAATCATATCTGGAATGAATAGCAAGTGAATGGCAAATGATTTAGGGGTTACAGTCTCGGCAAAATGTTCGATAAAATTAGGGAGGGGCAATGATTTTAATTTCGAAATTGGAAAAATAGGAGACTAAAATTGTGGAAAAAAAGTTTGGTGACTTAAATCGTGAGTGAGTCATAATAGGGAGACCAAAAGTGTTATTAAGTCTATCTAATATATTATAAAAAAATCTGTGAATGTGTAATAGGGGTGTGCAGGACCCATCCCAACCCGCCAACTCGTCTCAACCCAATGATTTTGGGTTGAACCCAACCCTGTCCCACACAAATAATGGACAAATGGGACCGTCCCAAATAGTAACCCGGCTTTGGGTTAGGACGGGTTCGGGTTGACTCTCGGGTTACCCAACCCGTCCTTAATATACATACACATATATTAATATATAATTAATACACTTATATTTGTGAATTGTGATAACTTTTAGTTAGACGATAAACTCAAAATAAGTAGTTTGATGCTAAAATTATGTATTTTTAACTAAGTTTGACACACATCAACATTACTTTTATAGAAGTTTTATTGAATTTATCAATAAAATTTCAATGTTTAGTATAAAATATGTCATTGAAGCAGTAACAACATTTATAAAAATTGAATTATTTGTATTTTGGGACAATCCGGTCCCGTCTTGATTAAAACCGGTCTTAAATTAACCGATAACTTATCGGGTTTGTTCGGGCTTTAGGACGGGCTAGGGTCAATAAATGGCCCAATCAAAATTTGGGACCGGGTTAGGATTAGTTATAACTCGTCCTAACTCGTCTCATGCTCACCCCTAATGTGTAATATGAAAGCTACTATATTAGGTTAAATATGTTTGCCGCCTATACAAAATTTAAGTTTTTAGGTTTTAATCCCTTAAAAAAATCTTATCTATTTTTGGTTTCTAAGTTTTTTCCATTGGCATGTTTAGTCTTTATTGTCAAATCTTGTGTGATGTGTCGATCGGTGATGAGGTGACATTACATGCGTGGAAATATTTTAATGTGTTTGCAATGAGTTGTGTCAGATCACACTCTTTGTTTTGTCATTGCCCACATGACAAAAAGACTCTTAATCCTCAATTTCATCCCCCCCCCCCCCCCCCCCCCCTCTCGATCTTGTTCTCATTTTCCCCATGTGGCCGAAGATCTCGTTTATAAGGACACAGCCATATTTAAAGATGTGGTCTTTCACATGGTTACAGTGTCATCATGTGATTAGTAACCTAGCTAGTGAATGCTTGATTGTATTTTTTTCTTTCTACAAATGGTTAGTACCACGGAAAACTCGCACGCACAATTACAAGGTCCTGAACTCGAATATGAGTGATGATTGCACTTTTATAGTACTCGGAGGATTTTGGTCCAAATATCTTTTAAATTGTGTAATTTTGGTCTAAAATATATTAAAATATTTTTTAACACACAAATATATAATTTAATGTTGGATTCAGCAGCAATGTTCTTGCATTGTCAAGCAATGCAGAATGTGAATCACACACACCTCACACACACAATCAATTCAGAGAGAGGGAGAAGAAGCAAGCACAGTGAAGGAGGAAAAACTAAATCTTGTATTGATTAACTGAAAGATTAACAAACTAACAGACCTCTTATAATCTGTTTTTAACAACTAATTGCATACCTAACTAATATAGCACAATGGCCCTTATACCCCTCACTAATATCACAATGACAGAATTATCCTTTTATCTAATACTCTCCTTTAATTCTGTACGAAAAAAATGCAATTACAACTCAAAACAGTAAACTATAATACAATTACAGATACAGAAAAAGGTGTAAAAAAAGCTGTAAACACAGACACTTGCACTGTCACTTGCAGCACTAGCACAACAGTGCTACAGCACAAGTTCACAGCACTCCTTGGACAATCTTCAGCAGCCACATGCCTCTTGCACTTCATCACTTCACTTCAATCACTCCAAGCTTGTTTCTCAGCTCCTTAAACTGTTCTATCTTCAATGGCTTAGTGAAAATATCTGCTACTTGCACAGCAGTGGGGCAGTATTCAATCTTCAACTTGCTATTGTTCACTTGTTCTCTAAGGTAGTGGAAGCGTGTCTCAATGTGTTTGCTCCTACCATGAGCAATGGGGTGTTTAGCAAGATTAATGGCAGATTTATTGTCTACCATCAGTGTAGTAATTCCTCTTTCTTTCACTTGCAACTCAGTGAGCACATTATCAATCCATTGTGCTTGACATGCTGCCATTGAAGCATCAATGTACTCTGCCTCACAGGAGGACAGAGCTACCACTTGCTCTTTCTTGGAGCTCCATGAAATAGGTGCATTCTCAAACAGAAATGCATACCCAGTGTTGCGCCCAAAAAAGTCCCCGAGGGAGAACCTTCCTCGTTCACAACTTTTCCTAAGACAATGAAGCCGCCACCAATATTTATTAAGGAAAATATTAGAAAAACCTTTTTTTTGGAAAGCGATTGGTCTTGCGAAACTAGAGAATAGGGTTCGGGGGTCGGTTACGCGCAGGGAAGGTGTTAGCACCCCACACGTCCTCTCTACTGAGAGGGAACCTTTAATTAAATGTGTGGTTTTAGTGTGTTGACTTGAAAATACTTAATTTTGCCTCTCTACTTCTTATTGAAAAATTCTTAATGAAAATCTTTATTTATTATGAAAAAGAAAAGGGGGAAGAATGGGTTTTTAGAAAAAAAACGCTTGACGGGACAAGGCCCGCTCCTACGTATCTCCTGGTGCGATGGAGAACTCAAAGCTACGTAGTTCTTCTTTATCCTAAAAAAGGTTTTTGTCTTTTATCTTTTTAGTGAGTTTTCGAAATAGGACGAGCATTTAGTGAATGATTAAACTAACCAAGGTTATGGGTAATCACTGCTAAATACTCTTGAAAATGAGAGTCACTACTACCAGTCAGACGAACAAAGGTTCTGATTGACTATTAGTAGCAACCCGTTTTTTATTTGCCTTTTTGAAAGTGGTTTTCGAAAGAGATTGATTGGCACGAATGATCAAACTAACAAAGGTTATGAGTGATCATCGCTTGTTGTTCTTTGGGGAAAGAGACATCGCCACCAATGGCTAGACGAACAAAGGTTCTGATTAACCGCTAGCGACGATGGGTTGAAAATGATTTTAGAAAGGAAAAGGTTTGCGAGAGTGATTCCTTTTTGTTACGAAAATAACTCTTTTCTTTTCGTTATGCAAATGCTAAACTTTTTATGGTTGCGCTTGACGAGAATATGACTCGCTCCTACGTATCCCAAATGGGAATCAAAGCGACGTAGTTCTAACGAGCCTTGAAAAGGAAAGTCTTTTTGCTTTGGCTTTGAAAAGTGAAGGGCGTTCATAATGATCAAACTAACAAAGGTTATGGGTGATCATTACTAAAACCCACTTAAGTGCATGTAAAAATCTCCTTTTGAAAAAATGAAAGCCTTCATGATGACCAAACTAACAAAGGCTATGGGTGGCCATCACTAGCACTCCATTGTTAATAATCATGCAAGCAAAGGCTTCGCAAGACCACTAACAAAGTTTTTGATTTAATGAGTTTTCGCAATTGGGTTGATTCTTATTTAGGGAAAAGAAAATCTGTTATTTGGGAAAAAAGATTTTGTGAAAAAATAAATTTATTTAGGGGAAAGAAACAAAATTTAAAAAGAGAAACGGGGGGCGCAGCAGTAAAATGGGGTGCAAATAATAGGAGGGCTGTATTATTAAAACCGTGGTGTAAACAGTGAGCAGCCCAGCCCACTATGAGGCTGGCTAGCCCACGAAATTGTGGGCTTTTCTAGGGGGTTGCAGAATCGAATTTGTGAGGTGCAAATGTTAATCTGATAAAAATAAATCAAAGAGTAATAGTAACCCTAAGTATATAAGCCACTCATCAAAAAACCTAATTTTTCTACTCTTTAACCCTTCTCAGCGCCGCTAACCCAGATCTGTTTTCTCTCCTATTCGCTACCTAATCCCTCAAGCTCTCTTCTCTTCGCCGCTTCCCCCATCTCTCTCGACCTCTCCTACTGGCTCACCGCCCTATTCTCTTAATCTCTCTTCTCTCCAGGTAACCTCAACGACGGCTGCGGGGGTTGGCTCGGTGGAGCGGTGATGGTGTGCAGGTCCAGACGGCGGTGTGGGAAGGTTCAATCGTAAGGGGGTGGCTTACGGTGAGGGTTTTGGTGCGAGGAAAAGACAGTGGTGAGGCGTGGAGGCGCGATGGTGGTTCGATGTGGTTGGTGGCGGAGTGGGGCGATTTGCGGTGGTGGAGGGTTCAATCTGTGTTTGGGGGTTGGCTACGGTGGTGGTGTGGCGAGTTAGCTGCGGTGAGGATGGTGGCGTACTGTTGGTGGTTGACGGTGAGGCGGCCGTTTGGGTGGAGATGGTTGCAAAGAGGTGTTCGGTGGTGGTTGGGGTTCTGTGAGGGCAGTTACGGTTGTTGGGTGACGGTGGTTGGGCGGGTCTGTGACGGTGGTGATACGGCGGAGGGTGTGGCGAAGAGGGGCTGTTGACGAATCGTGGTCATGGTAAGGTACGGCGGGTGTACGGCGGAGGCTGCGGCGGTGGCCACCGCGAACGGTGGCCAGAGGTAAGAAAAATTCCTTTTCTCTTTCCGTTTCGTTTCATCGTCCCTCAATCCCCTTTTCTACATTATGTTGTTCTTTTTTTTTTTTACTTATTCTGACCTTAAACCTATTGCTAATTAACCTATAACTTAGATAGCTAATCAATTTCGCTTTTATAAACAGAAAGGTAATGCTACTGATTCTGAAAAAAAACGTTTTAACTCTAATGCTAATCTTTCAAGCTTCTGAAACTTATTCTAAACAAATTTAATCATGATAGGAAGTCAAAGAAAAGAGGACTGAAACAGAAGATGACCTGAGACTTATTTTAAACAAGTTAATCAAGAATAAGACTACATTTTAAAAAAAAATGTTAGACAACCTTTTTTCCAGCCTCTGAAGTAGATTCCTATTGCTCACTGCTTGCTGCTACTACCACCTTGCTTCAGAAATTTAGGGGCCTTGCTGTTAGGGTTTCAGTATGAACCCTAAACTTTTTGCTTTGAATTTCTGTGTGGATTTGTGTGTATGTTTTTGTGTATCTGCTTATCTCAGTGTGTATATTGCTGTGTGTATGCCTCTGGTTTCTTTTTTCGTTACTGTTTCTGTTTCTGTTTTTTATAGAGGATGCAAATCAATGAGACAGAAATTGCTATTATGCTTTTGCAGGAGGGCAAAGTAGTGGAGCAGAGGTATTGGAGAGGAGCAGACAACAGAGTAGTGGAGCAGCAAGGGAGCAGCAGGGGCAGCAACCTGTTTTTGCCAAAAAAGTGAAAAGCCAAGAGGCAAGGAGAAGGGAATTTGGGCTTCATCCTCAAACACAACAACAGCAAAGGCAGCGCCTGCTGTTCCTCTTTTTTTAATTTTGTTTTAATTAATTTTTTTGTTTTTATTTTTGTCTCCGTGTATAAAAGAGTTGACTCCCCTTTTTTGTGGTATTATCTACCTTAATTTTTGTTTGTATGTGTATCAAAATAAATAAAGGGACAGCTGATTTTAATTTATTATTACTATTTATTATTATTTTTTTTTCTTTATGATAATAAAAGCGGTAAAAACAACGCGCACCGGCGCAACGACTCACACGACCCGAAACGAAACGCGCGCTCGCCTTAAGACTAGGAACGCGTACGCGATTTGAATACGCACGCGCGTACGTTATTAAAACCGATTTCATTCTATCCTCACTTTTCTAAAAACGGTAAAAATAAACGCGCACCGACGCAACTACTCACACGACTCGAAATGAAACGCGCGCTCGCGTTATTTATTATTTTATTATTTATTTTTGGATTCTTTTTTTTTTTTGAAAATAACGAGCGCCAAACAAAATCGCTGCACGAGGGTGCCGGAGGCACCCGCGTTTAGAACAATATGTAAAGCAATAAAATTTGGGACTTTTCAATTAGTCGGACAAAATTGGGGTATGACAGCTGCCCCTATTTATTTGGATTTTACCAAGAAATATGAATTGGCCGAGACATATTTCGTAGATAAAATACGAATAAAGAATTCAGAAATTATACCAATTTTGTCTACTTGGAGAAACCCGAATTTTCTTTTTCTGTTTCTTCTTTTTTTTTCTTTTCTCTTTTTTTGAATCAACACTTGGAGCGTTGATGATGAAACGATAAACGAAATGGTTAACAACATGTACGCTAACTGCGAAAGGCAAAGAAAGCGCTAAATGAGGAAAACGATAAAGAAAGCGGTAAAATTCCAGGCTGCCTAAAACCTGTAAACGAACCCTTGCGAATCCGAGTTTGCACGTGGCTTTGAGGAGCACGCATCCTAAGAATCTCTGGTCATTCGAGCGACCGGGGGGACCGTTATCAGCTACGGAACTGATATACCGATCAATGCACGGCGTCCACTGTATCTTAGGCTGATACAACTATTCCGTTGAACCTCACATGGGGCTGCGGTCCATCGCGTTGCTCGTACACGATGTGAGACCTGGGCAGAAGGGAGCGACGATCTTTCTGGGCTCCAATCTGCAATGCGCGCCTGAGCGCTCTCTTTTCTTTTCTCTTTTTTCTTTTCTTTTTGTTTCTCTCTTTTCTTTTTTTTGAACTCCCAACTTGGGGGAGCATTTTCTGGAATCTGAAGGCGAGCATTAACACCGCGGTGTTTATCCTCTCTCGCTTGTCTGCAGCTGAAAAATGAGCCCATACATGCAATGCAAATGCCATGATTGCCATTTTCTTTTTCTTTTTCTTATGATGAATGTAATGTAAATGCCTGAATTTCTCTTTTCTTTACTTTATTATTATTATTTTCTATGTCTGATGAGTGCGTGATTTTATGCTTGGTGAATGTAATGCATGACTTTATTTTTTTATTGCTCTTTTGCTTTTTCAACCTTTTCTTTTCTCTTCTTTTTTTATTTTTTCATATATATTTTTGTCTTTTTGTGCTCTTTTGCTCTTTTGGCTTTTCCTTTGCTGGTCTGACCCACTCGCGGGACTTGCGTTATGAGACACCATGATTATCTATGATACTTATTCGGGAGCCGAGCTTCGTCCTCTTGTTTTAATGCGATCGGCGCTTCTTATTTGATTTTTGTGAGCTTACTTGACTGAAAGATCATCTTTTTTTGTTATCATTTTCAAAAATTTCGCAATGATCTTAATGCTCTGACTTATGCACATTTCCATGATTTATTTATCATCTACCAAAAAACGTAGTTTAAAATCAGAAATGAAAAGAAAGCAATGATAAGACAGCAAACTGATAGAGTGAAAAATTTGGACTTTTATTCATACGGGAGTCAGACGCACAGAATGTCACGCTGACTGAAAAGGGTACATTGGAAATTTTCCTGAAACTAAGAAAAAGAAAAAGGAGAATGGACGCAGCAGATCTTATGAATATTCTTTGTCTCTGGAACGTTCGATGCCAACCGCTCATACTTGCAGCCTTGATCACCCTTTTATCCAAGCTTTTGGAAGCACTGCTTGCCCCTCTTCTTTTTATGTCCAACTTTTCTGACCCTAATTTTTGCCTGGATCGCCCTTTTGGGTTTTCAATCCACCGGGTCGCTCAATTTTGCCTAGGCCGCCCTTTCGGGTTTTCAACCTAGCGAGCTAATTCTTGCTTGGCTCATCTTTCTCTTTTTCTTTTATTTTCCTCAGGCGTAATATTTCTTGACCGAATCTGAATTGACTGGGTTCTTGAGTTCTTCACCATCCATGTTGGTGAGTATTAATGCTCCTCCAGAAAAGGCTTTCTTCACCACATATGGCCCTTCATAACTTGGGGTCCATTTCCCACGGGAGTCACTCTGAATAGGCAGGATCTTCTTGAGCACCAGGTCTCCTTCGCTGAATTCTCAGGGACGAACCTTCTTGTCGAAAGCTGCCTTCATCCTTTGTTGATATAACTGGCCATGACACAGGGCAGCAATTCTTTTCTCCTCAATGAGATTCAGCTGATCCAGACGAGCTTGGACCCATTCTGCTTCTTCCAACTTGGTTTCCATCAATACCCGCAACGAGGGTATTTCCACTTCAATGGGGAGTACAGCTTATGTCCCATAAACCAGTGAGTAGGGGGTTGCCCCTGTAGATGTACGCACCGAGGTCCTGTACCCATGCAAGGCGAATGAGAGCATCTCATGCCAGTCCTTGTAAGTCACTACCATCTTCTGCACTATTCTCTTAATGTTTTTGTTAGCTGCTTCAACTGCCCCATTCATCTTCGGGCGGTAGGGAGAAGAGTTGTGATGCTGGACTTTGAAGTCCTTACATAAGTCCTTTATCATTCTGCTGTTCAAATTACTGCCGTTGTCTGTAATTATCTTGTTTGGCAGACCATAACGACAGATTAGATCTTTCCTGATGAATTTTGCAATCACTGAACTCGTCACATTGGGATATGAAGCAGCCTCTACCCACTTAGTGAAGTAGTCGATAGCAACAAGGATGAAACGGTGACCATATGAAGCTTTGGGTTCAATGGGACCAATGATGTCCATGCCCCACATAGAGAATGGCCAAGGCGCACTCAAGACGTTCAGAGAAGTCGGCGGTACATGGATGTGATCTGCATAAATTTGGCACTTATGGCATTTTCTGACAAAACTGTAACAATCAGACTCCATCTGCAGCCAATAATATACAGCTCTCAGGATCTTTCTAGCCATTGTGTGCCCACTGGCATGAACTCCGAATGAATCCTCATGAACATCTTGCATTATCTTTACTGATTCCTCTTTTGTTACACATCTGAGGAGGACCAAGTCATGATTCCTCTTGTAAAGCACCTCGCCACTCAAGAAGAAATTCATTGACAGTCTTCTAAGTGTTGTTTTATCATTTTCCGATGCCCCTAGAGGATACTCTCTGTTAGGGGTGATCATCGGCCGGGTTCGGGCGGGTTTGTGCCCAAATGGGTAAAACCGACCAAAACCGACAGAGCCAGGATGAGGCCCGTGTCCGCCCACTTTTGGGTTCGGTTAGAAACGGGTTCGAGTAGAAACGGGTTCGGTTTTGAGGCGGGTTCAGGTGGGTTGGAAACTGAGAGAAGAGCGAGATGAGGCGAGAGTGAGATGATGGTGATTTGGAAATCTGGAAGGAAGATGATGGTGCGCTGGAGATGAGGCGAGAGTGAGATGAGGCGCGGTGGCACTGCATACTCAGATCTGGAGAGTGAGATGAACTGAGAGCGAGAGAGCGAGATGAGGCGAGAGTGAGATGAACTGACTGAGAGAGAGAGAGAGCTGTAGGCGGCGAGAGGCGAGAGCGAGAACTCAGATCTGTAGGCGAAGCGAAACTGAGAGTGGGAGAGGAGATCAGAGAGAGAGGCAAGTGGGAGAGGAGATCAGATAGAGAGGCGAGAGCGAGAAGAGATCAGAGAGAGAGGAGAAACTGTGATGCGACTGAGAGAGTGGGAGAGGAGATCAGAGAAGCACTTGATATACCTGGCTCGGGCGGGTTCGGGTTTGGCGGGTGAGTTTGCAGTGCCACCGCGCCCGCCCTTGCACAACCGTGAAACCCCACACGTCTTCCGAGCGAAACCGACCACCCGAGCGAAACCGGCTGCGAGTGGGAGAGGAGGGACCGGGTTGGGCGGGTTCGGGCGGGTCATGCCTCCATGATCATCCCTACTCTCTGTTCAGGATATACTGCTTGATGTCATGATACCAAGGTTTATCATCTCCGTTATCTTCAATTGCTGCGCAGGAGTAGGAGTGTGCCGGCAAACCTCGATGCTGGATTCTGATCTGGGTCAAGTTCTCATCGTTTCATTCATATTCATGTATTAATTATATGTATCAGACAAAAAGTATATATTAATTATATGTAACAAGAGCGAACACACACATTGGGGATAATATTAGTTTTATAGGTATATAATTACATAATAAAAAATCAAAAGAAATAAAAACTGAGCATGATTGGGGAAAAAAATTCGCGCATGGAAAAAATTTAAAACTTAATATTGATAGTATAGTAGTATTTTATTTAATTATTTTACTTTTATGAGATATTAAAACATTTCCGTTAAATAATTAATATTTCAAATACTAATATTTTATAAAAGTAAAATAATTAAATAAAATACTAATATACTATCAATATTAAGTTTTAAATTTATCTTTTCATGTGTTAATTTCTTTTCTTAATCATGCACAATTTTTTTAAAATTTTTCTACCTCTTATATAGTAGAATTCTCCTACAACAACAGTTACCACTCCAGCATTGGAATGGCACCGTTTGAAGCAATTTATGGTAGGAAGTGTAGAACTCTGTTGTGTTGGTGGGAGATTGGTGAAGATAAGTTTTTGGGACCCGATATGATTCGGGAAACTACTGAGAAGATCAAGTTAATTCGAGAAAGGATGAAGGTTGCTCAGAGTCGGCAAAAGAGCTACGCTGACAACCGAAGGAGACCGTTGGAGTTTGAGGTTGGTGATCATGTGTTCTTGAAAGTTTCTCCAACCATAGGCACTGGGAGAGCCTTGCGAACGAAGAAGCTCAGTCCTCGATATGTTGGACCTTTCCAAATCATCGAGCGGATTGGGCCAGTTGCCTATCGCCTTGCATTGTCTCCGGCCCTATCAAACCTCCATGATGTGTTCCACGTGTCTCAGTTGAGGAAGTATGTTCCCGATCTGCATCAACCGTTGAGTGTTGATACCATTGACCTGCGACCGGATTTGTCATTTCAACCTTATCCTAGTTATGTCTTGGAGCGTGGTGTGAAGACTCTGCGTTCAAGGACTATTCCGATTGTCAAAGTGGTCTGGGATGGATTCTCAATCGAGGAGGCTACCTGGGAGCTGGAAGATGACATGCGGACTCGATATCCATATCTCTTCCATTAAGGTACGTCTTGTCAGTTTTGAGGACAAAATTTTTAAAAGTTGGGGTGATTGTAACACCCCTAATTTTTAAAATATATATTATAAGCGAATTTTATATAATCGCTAGTCGACGGAATTAATAATTCGCAATTTGAAATCAGTAGAGTCGAGAAATTCTGATGCCGAATGATTTAAACATAGAATTGTTGAAGTCTTGGCCTCATAAACAAAACTTAGATGGACTAAGGGCAGTTTGGTAAGATTACCACCACTTAACCTTCAGCCCTTTTTTTCACCTCATCTAGCTGACTCATCTCCTCTCTTTTACCTTCAGCCACTTAACCATTCCACCAGAAAATTAAAAGAAAGGAAATGAGAAGCTGAACTCAAGGAGAGAAAGGAGAGAGAGGGTCGCGAGCTTGAGGAAGGAGAAGAGCAAGGTCCAGCTGAAAACCCCATTGCGTGTAAGCGATTCTTACCCATTCCTACTCCATTTTCGTTTCTGAATCCAATGGTACCACTTTCAACCTCTGATTCTCACTCCTTCTCTATACTCCATTTTCGAAATTAGAACCTTCAAGGTGGAAGACAATGAAGTTCTGAGTTTGTGGTGGCTTGCATGATCATCAGTTTGTTGTCAAGAAGGAGGGATGTCATCACATTTCGAATTTGGGGGAAATTTCAAGCTTAGGATTGCTATCTAAGTTTCTATTTCAGTGGCTTAGTGGAAACAAGTTGTTGTCCCAGTGATTTTGCGGTGGTGACTTTTGTTGGTGCCTTCGGTTCTCGTTCGCGCGCTTTTCGTTTCGGTCTTTCCGTGTCTCGGTGGGAGCTCCTAGCGAAATCGACATCACGGTGAGTTCTACTCATGGATTAGGGACATTTTCGTGTATTCTGAAAACTGTGTTTGTTTCAAATAATAAGGCAATCATTCCATTTTCGAAAGACTTAGAACCGAAAAGCGATTTTGAGTCAAAACGGTGTTTTACGGTTTATGGAGAATTTTGAATAAATCATTGAAATGAAATAACTTATATATATATTCTGGAATAGTTGGAAATTTTCTGAGTTTCAGGTGATCGAAATTAGAAATCGAATTGGGCGAGAACGGAGAGCGAAAATGAGAAATATGTGAAATTTTGGTAACAGATACAGGTCGCACGGACCGTGTGCCCCTGGGCACGGATCGTGCGCCTGCTTCGGGTTGGAGGAATTGGAAATAAAACGGGACACACGGGTCGTGCGCCCCTGGGCACGGATCGTGCGCCCCTTTCGGTTTGGCTGGGTGATTTTAATAAATCACGCACGGGTCGTGCGCCCATGGGCACGGACCGTGCGTGAGCTTCTGTTACCGACTTCCGTTTTCTCGTTTTGTCGCTCCGTTTGATCCCGAACCTTTTCTAATCTCTTTCTCAATCATTTAAAATGAAGTTGCCTTATTGAAAACTGTATTTTGAACTTGTTCAACTTATGTTTTGAAAAGAGCTTCGAAAGCATATTTAATTGAAAAACCGAAACCCTAGGATACGAGTGGGTACACCAACCTATGAACTGATTGAATATATATGTTTATATATGTCAAATGAAAATGATTATAATGCCGGAGGTCTAACTTATGAAGTCCTCAAAACAGGTTATAGATCGATATGGATATTGTTTATCCAATTATTATGTAATTGATCCATTTGGTGATCGAAAAAATATAACTTATCTAACTCTCGAGAACTTGATGCGTATTGTCATACGTATTACGTTGGGTGACGACCCGACAAGTAGCATACTAGGAAGGGAAGTCATGAGCCCTCACCCTAGGCCCTGAATGTGTTTTGGCGTGGTCAACTCACGGGTTACCGGGATTAGCAGGCGTTGTGCAGCCGGTTTGTGCTAAGTTTAAAGAACACGAATTTGCCGGGATTAGCAGTCGTTGTGCAGTCGGCAATTCGATTAAAAGATAAAGAATACGAATTCGCCGGGATTAGCAGTCGTTGTGCAGTCGGCAATTCGATTAATAAATAAGACATTGTTATGTCAACTTTGGTTGTAACGGTTTAATAATTTGAACCGAGTGTCAGTGAGGAGGCACGGTAGGACTCACTGAGATAATGTTATCTCACCCTATCCATGTTTGTTGTTTTTCAGAGAAGTAGGGAAAAAGGAAGACTATTGTGCACGAGTAGTTGGTATACTCTTGGAGGTGCTGAAGACTTAGTCATTTGATCCTTTGTTCTTTTGTTGTCCTATTGGTTGTATAAACTTGTTTTGATTATGAGTTATATGATCCGTTTTATGTTCCTGTTTGGTATTTGGACTTGGATATTGTAATCCAATCGGTATGGAACCGATAAACTTCTATTTATGAAGTAATGGTATTCCGATTATGTTTTTATTTCAGAAAAAGTTTGTATGTCCAATACTTAAACAGGAACTGTGTCCTCTGAATTTCCGCATCTGTGCACTTTCGGTGTTTCTTCATGTTTGAAATACTGGGGTGTGACATTTGGTATCAGAGCGGTTCGACCTAGTCGGACTTAGATGTTAAGATTCTTTTACGTCTTCTAAGTCTGATTTTTCTTAGTATGCTATTAGACATTGAGCCTGATCAACTTAATACTTTGTGCATACTTCGCAGAATCATGGTTGGAAGAGGTAGGAGAAACCCACCTGTTGATCCTCATCAAGAATGTGTAATACCCTAATTTTGTCCTATCCAAAAATAAGAAATTTTTATTTATTTTTAAGTATATTAATTAGAAGTGAAGAAACAAAAAATAAGCAAAGGAAGAAATGGAGGGGGGTCAATTAAAAAAAAAGGATGAGGTGCAATCAGGATTGGGCCATCAGAAACCCAACCCAACCAAAAAAACTAGCCCAATTCGCCCCAAACCCTAATTCCTATCCAACCCATGACCCAACTCCTCCTAACCCTAATTACTATCCAACCCATACCCATTTCCCCTCCACAAAACCCTAATTCGGCCACCCCCCCTTTACCCTAAAAATCATCCACATTCAATCCCCCCTTAACCCTAAAATCAAGCCACATTCATCCCACTCCCCCCTCCTCAATATTCGACCCCACCCCCCTTTTTCCTCCTTGAAAATTGCATTCTCCCTTCCACACTCCACCTTTCCTCTTTTCTCTCAATTCCAATTCCCCACACTTCCCACTTCCCCATTTTTCCCTTCCCCATACACGTTTCCCCCTTCTCTCTTTCTTCCCAACGGCTCCATCTCTCTCTCTCCCCAATCTCACGCCTATCTCTCCCTCTTTCTCCAACTCACACTCAACCTTTCCCTCTCTCCTCCATCCTACGACTCTTTCTCCCTCACACTCTCACACACTTCACTTCATCATTTCTCCTACTCACACACTTCTCTTTCTCTTTCACTCATCCTCCCATTCCCCCACTCTCCCATCTCCACGCATACCCCTCCCCACCAAACCCTTAAACTCCATTTTTTTTTCTCCTCACATCATTCTCTCTTACTCACGGATTCACTCTCCTTTCTCACACAAAAAAAAAAACCATCATTTCTCTTCCTCTGCCATGCCCATACCCCTTTACCCCCTTTTGCATACCATCAAAAACTGTACAAGGCATGTTGAAGATGAAGTCAGAAAAACGAAAGAAAAGACACCCCTTTTTGTATAAATAGGGGCCACAACCATGAAGCAAGGGAGGATTTTTTTGGAGAGAAAGGAAGAAGAAGAGAAGATTTTTCGAAAAAAAAGAAGAAAAAGGAGAGTCTAGGTTTTGTTTAGAAAAAGAGAGTTTGAGAGTTTTTTTGTTCACTGTATTCTTCTTCTCCCTTTCACAAATTTTATTTTTTTTAGTTTCAAATTCTGTTGTATTGAGGAAATCCGGAAAAAAAAACTTCTCCTTCAACATTTCCAGATTTTTCTTTGTTTAAGGTATTGTAATGTAATATTTTATTTAATTATTGCTGTTTTATTTTTTTTAATTGCTATAATTTTGTTCATGTAAATAAATATTGTTGCTGTTTCTATTTTATTTTTAATATTGCTGCTGTTTTTTTTTATTTTTGTTACTGTAAATTCGTAAATTCCTTTTTTTTAGATATTATTGTTGCTGTTTTTTATTTAAATATTGTTGCTGTTTTTATTTTATTTTTAATATTGTTGCTATTTTTTTTATTTAAATATTGTTGCTGTTTTTTTATTTAAATATTGTTGCTGTTTTTTATTTAAATATTTTTGCTGTTTTTATTTTATTTTAATATTGTTGCTGTTTTTTTTTATTTTTGTTGCTGTAAATTCGTAAATTCCTTTTTTTTAGATATTATTGTTGCTGTTTTTCTTATTTAAATATTGTTGCTGTTTTTTTTTTTTAAAAATTGTTGCTGTCATGTTTTTTAGATTTTATTATTGCTGTTTTTTATTTAGTTGCTGTTTTTTTATTTAATTTGGTTGCTGTTTTTATACATATTAAAATGTTGCTATTTTTTATTATTTAAATTGTTGCTTTTTTTATTTAAATATTAATGTAATTTTCGGATTAAAATAAAATATTAAAAAAAAAAATTTTAAAAAAAATAAATGGTTACTAATACCACTGCCTTCTCTAAAAAAAATAATAATAATAACAATAATCATCTTTTAAACAAAAAAAAAACAGCAAAAGGCACCTTTTTCATAACCATGACAATTATTTCAAAAAAAAAAAAAGAGAACATTTCTTTATAAATTCGCAAATCTTTTTCTCACCGAATGTTTCCTTCTAACGTAGGTAGTAATCAAACCCAAACCGTTTTTTTAAATAAATTAACGAACCAATCAGTCAAAGAAAGGTCAAACAATCGTTTTTTCTTTTAGCGTCAAACCGCTATTCGCACCCCCCACATTTTAGTAATACGGCACTCCCCGCTTTCAGCCCAACTTTTGCGCAAGGGCCCAGAAACCCAAACAATGTTGCTTTGGGCTGATACTAAGCACACCCCCCATTTTTGATACAATATCCCTGTTGCTCGCACCCCCTTTTTACTATTACCCATTCCGCTTTTATTTACACCATAATGTTTCCAAACCGTCTTTTCTTTCTTTCAAACAATCCAACTCACAAAAAAAATATAGGTTGTTACTAATGGTCACTCTGAGCTTAGCTTGTTTGACCGATAGGGCTAACCTTCTTTTTTTAAAACGGATTAGTAGCGGTGATCACTCTGAATTTATTCGTTTGATCATCGCAAACACCCGCCTAAACTTCAAGAAATTTTCAGTTAATAGAATACAAACGTAATCTCAACTCCCTTTCTAAAAAAAAAAGGTCACGCTTCCCAGTAAGTATTTTTCGAACAAAACGCTCGATCACAAACCGGGTATTTATAGCGGTCACTCTGGGCCCCGCTCGTTTGAACGCTGTAAACACTTTCTTTTTTCGAATAAGCCATTAGTGGTGACCACTCTGGATTTATCTGTTTGGTCACCATGAACGGCCTCTAGTTTTCGCAAACTTTTCAAAAATAAAAAAAATACCAACACACAAATATTTTCTACCCAAGAACTACGTAGCTTTGATTTCTCCATCGCACCCGGAGATACGTAGGAGCGGGGGCCCACTCCTGTCAAGCGCCAAAAAACTAATTTTTTTATTAAGTCTTCCTTACCGTTTTTTTTTCGTAATTAATAAAGAAGGTAAATTAAAATATTTTCTTTAAACTAATTTTTCTACACATTAAATTAAAAGGTAACCTTTTTTAGGATGTTGCGGGGTGCTAGTACCTTCCCCGCACTTAATCGACCCCCGAACCCAAAAAAAACAAAGGTTTTTTCAATGTTTTCCTAAAAATAAATATTGATGGCGACTCCATTGTTCAAAAACAACGAAGAATCCCTCCTTCGGATTTTTCGGTCACTACAGCTGGCGACTCCACTGGGGACTATTTAAGAGGGTCAAGCCTAATTTAGTTAAATGTGTAGATATTTGTTAGTTTAGTACTTTATTTACCCTTAGCCCTTCTACTCGCATGTCTATTTTATTTATCTATTTATTTGCTCTATTGAACCTTAGGGTAGAAAACCTTTGCACTATTATCTGTATTTCTTTTGCAGCACGGGTAGTTTAGGTTGCTTGTATTACACACATCAATTACACTTGTTTGTTGCACACACTCTTGAGCGGGGCCCTATACCCGGGTCTAAAAAAAACCTAGGACGAGTGGAGGCGATTAGTGTCAGTCATTCTGGATTTTATCTGTCTGACTCTCATGAAAGCCTCAGCCAGAGTACGCTCTTTCGTGGTATCCCACACCAGGTAGCTCGCTATCGTTGTGGGTCATATCACGCAAGTAGCCCTAGACCGTAACCTGTATATAAGACCTAACCTGTTTAGGACACAAGGGCAATTCACCTACCCGTTGCATCATCGCAAAAAACTTTTTATCTTTAAAAAAAAAATCAAACAATGAAAACCATTTACTCTTTTGCCCTTTACATATTTTATGTGACATGGTTAATGTTTCTCAAAATTTGAATCACCAAAATATGCTTTTATTAACGCATGTAACGTCTTTCTTTAATTCATCATACATCATCGTTATTTCACAAAAAAATACAAAAATCCTCACATGCATGCTATTCATCTCATTTAGGTTTGCCGGGAATTGTAAGAGGTTTGAAGGTTTTGTCTTAAGCAAGACGATATGGGATCAAACTGTGAAGCAATCCAAGCTCTGAACTACCCTATAGTAAAACAGCCTAATCTGACAAGTCTAAGGGAATGTGCTGGTCGATTGCCGCTCATCGAGCGCAGGTCTTTTGATAGAGTGTATGGGAAGATTATTATGTTACTACAATTGGACGTGCAAACGGAGGCCATTGCCGCTTTGATCCAGTTCTACGACTCTTCATTAAGGTGCTTCACCTTCAAAAATTTCCAGATGGCACCTACCCTGGAAGAATATACATAGATCTTCGGCTTTCCTCAACAAGACAATGGACCCTACCAGTATCAGGGACAATACTACACAGATGAGAAACTCGCCTCAATGTTACAAACCAGCAAAGAGAGCTTGAAGCTCCGGAAGAAAAATCGAAATGGCATTGCAGGATTCCCACAAGAGTATCTGGAAAGCCAAATGGAATCCTTCGCCGACGCTAGAAATTGGGGTCCTTTTAAGCAGGCGTTAGCTTTGACTATCTTTGGCATTGTCCTATTTCCACGCCTTGAAAGATATGTGGACACAACAGCTATTGGCGTCTTCTTATCCTTCAAGGATCCGATTCCAGCCATGCTTGCAGACACTTAGTGTACTTTCACTCATTATAGTGAGTTAAGAGGAAAGAGGATATCCTGCTGCCTGCACGCCTTGTATGTTTGGCTTCTCACCCATGCTTTCGTTAACAAAGTCAGAGTAGAAGGCCCAATTGAAGATGCCAGAAGGTGTGAGGTGAAGACAATGAACACTAGTGAATGGTTGCAAGTGCTAGGGGGCCTTCATGAATACAAGGTTCGTTGGCACCCATCATGGTGGAAAGATAGGCCCGCAGTAGTTTTTCGATGTGGAAACTTTCAAAACGTCCCGCTCATGGGGACAAGAGGATGCATAAATTACAATCCCTCTCTAACTCTAAGACAGCTGGGGTACCCCATGCGAAATCCGCCCACCGAAGGCATGTTAATCCCTTTTTACCTCCATGAAGGAAGCCCAAAAGAGGTTGACATGCTCCGGAAGATTTCTCAAGCGTGGGATATGGTCGTCCGCAAGGGACAAGAGCTTACTAAGAGGAACGGTGATAAGGAAACCACCTTTCTGTTAGACTTGAGAGTCTATAAAAGTAACCTTAGAGGGGGGGTGAATAAGGTTATAGGTGATTAATGGATTCTTTTTCAATTTAAAAAACTTTTTCGATATTGGTTTGGATTAAATGCGGAATAATATTTGACCAATATAGAAGGAGTAGAATGAGATGATGGACAGATCAATATTGTATACAGTAATAAAATAGATAATAAGAAGTAAGATTACAATATGATATATTTGCACAGTTATATTGAGAATATGATAATATAAGCAGTTATGATAATATCAATATTATAAGCAGATAAAGTGCAAAATATAAAGAGATAGGGAAGAGAGAGAGACACAGCAATTTAGCGAGGTTCGGGATAAAACCCCTACGTCCTCGGCCTTAGGCTTTTCAACCCTTGGACTTAGTAACCACTATATTGAAGAGAGTTTGATACAAACAGTCGACCCCAATATAAGTGAATCTCAATTCCCCTGAATTGAGAACCTAAGCACTCTTGCTAAGGATTTCTAAACCAACTCAATAACCCTATTGAGAGACCCAAGTACACAGCCCAGGTTTTCAAAACACCAACTCAATCACCTGATTGAGAGACCCAAGTACAAAGCCCAGGATTTCAAAAAACACCTACTCAATCACCTGATTGAGAGACCCAAGTACAAAGCCCAGGATTTCAAAAAAACACCTACTCAATCACCTGATTGAGAGACCCAAGTACAAAGCCCAGGATTTCAAAAACACCTTGAAATAAAATAAATTACACAATAGAGTTCTATGATCCAATCACTTCGGAGAATGAGTCAGTTTAGAAACTGAGAGAGATGAGTGATCTTAGGATATTATGGATGCTCTATAAGATGAGGGATGATCTTGCTTTTGCAACCACTTCAAAATTGATATAACAATAGAAGTTGAGGTTGCTTGAAAGCTTTTAAAAAATATAGATATGATTTTGAAAAACAAAGCTTTTGAAAAACAGGATTCAAAACAGTTGGAGCACAGGATCTCAGATTTAGATCTATAAACAGCTTTTGAAAAAAGATATAACAATTTAAAATCAAAAGCTTATAAAAATAAAACAATGAAGAGCAATAGATCTATAGAGATTCGAATATGAGAGAGTAGAGAAGAAATTGTGAGCAAAAGTGTTGGAATGAAAGTGAAGCTCAACCAGGTATTTATAGGCTTAGGCACCGTTGAAATTTTTTGAAAAGCATTTAATATAGGTGAAGAATCGATTCATAGACCAAGTTAAAATGTGAAAGAATCGATTCATTGCCTTTAAAAAATAAAAGAATCGATTCATAGTTTAGTTAAAATAGGTGAGAATCGATTTTCAGGACATCCTGAATAAGGTAGGAATCGATTCTTACTTTGTTTAAAATGAGGAGGAATCGATTCATAGCCTATAGGATAGTTGAAAATCGATTTCAAAGTGTTTTATAAAAGAAGGAAATCGATTCTTTGGTTTGGCTTGACAATATGTAGAAATCGATTACATGCTTCAAACATAGGATAAGGAAATCGATTCTTGGCCTATAGGTGAGCCTAAAATCGATTTCATAGCCTATATAAATTGTATAAATCGATTTCATAGTCATTTGGATCAAAATAGAAATTGATTTTTGATTTCCGCAAAATCGTTTTATGGTTTAGGTGCCACCTTATGCATGCATGCAATTTTGAAATATATTTTTTTCAAAACTATTTTTATGCATCATGTATGATTAGAAAAGATCATCTCTCTCAATATCTAAAGTGTCACACACTTTAGGTGATAGGACCTTTACAAAGTGTCCTAAAAAGGCTTTAGACACAATTTAGGGTTTTGAACTTCATATGTTGCTTCTTCTTCAAGCTTCTCTTCTTTTGTGTCTTCTTCTCTTTAAATTAAGTCCTGCACTTTGCTCAACTTGAAACATTAGTAGATATGATGTAATTTGTTATCATACAAAATAAAGGAGTGTTTACCCTTGGTTCAACAAACTCCCCCTTTTTGATGATAACAAATTACATTATGCATAGGGTTTGATAATAATGAAAATTCTTTTAAAAAAGCTCCCCCTAAGCATAAGCATATATTTTCTCCCCACATATAATAGTAACTTGCATATTTTCTCCCCCTTTGTTTTCATCAAAAAGGAGGGGGGGTGAAAAAACAAATAGAAAACATTTTATAAACTAGCATAATCAAGCATCCCTAGCTCTCTACGGATTTTACAAAAAGGAGCTTCGGCTAGGGGTTTAGTGAAGATATCCGCTAGTTGGTCATCCGTGCCTACAAATTTTAATGCAATGCTCCCCCTAGACACATGATCTCTAATAAAGTGATGTCTAATGTCAATATGTTTAGTGCGAGAGTGTTGTATAGGGTTCTTAGCAATATTTATAGCACTTGTATTATCACACAAAACAGGCACACTTTCAAAAATTAGACCAAAGTCTTCCAAAGTTTGTTTCATCCACAGAACTTGTGCGACGCAGTTTCCAACAGCCACATATTCAGCTTCAGCTGTGGACAAAGCAACACTGTTCTGCTTCTTACTAGACCAGGAGGTCAAACAAGGACCAAGAAAATGACAAGTTCCACTAGTACTTTTTCTATCAAGAGTGCAACCTGCAAAATCAGCATCAGAAAAACCAACTAATTCAAACGTACTCGATTTCGGGTACCACAAACCAAAGTCTATGGTCCCTTTAACATACCTAAGAATCCGTTTTACAGCTTTTAAATGTGATTCTTTTGGGCATGCTTGAAATCGAGCACACAAGCATACAGCAAACATAATATCAGGTCGAGATGCAGTTAAGTATAAGAGACTACCTATCATACCTCGATACATAGTTTCATTTACCGGTTTACCTTGCTCATCCTTATCTAGTTTAGTTGCTGTTGCCATAGGAGTGCTGATTTCTTTTGCGTCATTCATGTTATATTTCTTCAGCAATTCCTTTGAGAACTTTGTTTGGGATATGAAGATTCCTTCATTTGATTGTTTCACTTGAAGTCCCAAGAAAAAGTTAAGTTCTCCCATCATACTCATTTCAAATTCACTAGTCATCATCTCAGAAAATTCCTTGCACAAATCATCATTAGTAGATCCAAAGATAATATCATCAACATAGATTTGAACTACTATGATATGTTTGCCCTTGGTTTTAAGGAATAAGGTAGAATCAATCTTACCCTTTTGGAAACCATTGGCAATTAAATGTTTGCTTAATCTCTCATACCAAGCTCTTGGGGCTTGTTTCAATCCATAGAGGGCTTTGTCAAGTTTAAAGACGTGATCGGGATTTTTAAAATCTTCAAAACCAGGGGGTTGTTTTACATAAACTTCTTCTTCTAAAAAACCATTTAGGAAGGCACTTTTGACATCCATTTGGTGTAGTTTGAAATCCATGTAGGAGGCAAATGCCAAAATTATCCTAATGGACTCCAATCTAGCCACAGGAGCAAAAGTTTGTTCAAAATCCACCCCTTCGATTTGATTAAAACCTTGAACTACTAGACGACTTTTGTTTAATAAAATTGTTCCATTTTCGTCAAGTTTGTTGCGAAAAACCCATTTAGTTCCTATGATGGTCCGATCGACCGGTTTTTCAACTAAGTGCCAAACTTTATTTCTTTCAAATTGTTCAAGTTCTTTTTGCATTGACAAAACCCACTCTGGATCAATTAAGGCTTCCTTGATATTATTTGGAACTATTTGAGAGACAAAGGCACTATGAAAGCATAAAAGATTAAGAGAAGAGCGAGTTGTTACCCCCTTTGATGGACTACCAATAATTTGCTCCATGGGATGATCTCGAACTGATTTCCATGTTTTGGGCAGATCATCATGTGTTCTTCCATGGAGATGATTATCAATGTCTTGGGGCTCTTGTTCCACTATAACTTCTTCTTGAGGTTCAGCTTCCTCCTCGGCTTCTTCTACACTTTCACTGTTAGTTTCAGGTGATCTATTTTTGATCACTTCAATCACTTCATCCTCATCATTAGCAGCTTTCTTATCAAAAGGGTTAGTTTCATCAAAAGAAACATGAATAGATTCTTGCATAGTTTTATCAATTTTATTGTAAACGATATAAGCTCTACTATGATTTGAATAACCCATAAAAATACCTTCAGTTGATTTAGCATCAAACTTACCCAACTTGTCCTTTGTATTAAGAATGAAGCACTTACTTCCAAAGACTTTGAAGTATGAAATGTTTGGAGCTCTACCATTCCACAGCTCATATGGTGTTTTGTTGAGAGATGGCCTTAAGTATACACGGTTTAGCACATGACACGCTGTATCCACTGCATGACCCCAGAAATATTTGGGAAGGTTGTGCTCATTCAGCATTGTCCTGCTCATCTCTTGTATAGTTCTGTTCTTTCTTTCAACTACACCATTTTGTTGAGGAGTTCTTGGAGCTGAAAAGTTATGATGAATGCCATACTTTTCACACCAAGTCTTGAATGATGAATTTTCGTACTCTCCTCCATGATCGCTTCTAATTTCTTTGATGGCTAAGTTTTTCTCATTTTGTAGCTTTCTGCACAACTTAGCAAACTCGTTAAAAGCATCACTTTTATTTGCAAGTAGGATAACCCAAGTATATCTAGAAAAATCATCAACAATAACAAAGACATACTTAGACCCTCCTAAACTTACGACATCAATTTCACCAAACAAATCAAGATGTAGCAGTTCAAGCACATTTTTGGTGGAAATAACAGGTTTTGATTTAAAAGAGGTTTTGTGCATTTTACCAAGTTGACATGCATCACATAATTGGCCTTTTTCATATTTCAATTTAGGTAGACCTCTAACATGCTCATTCTTACTTAACTTAGATAGATGTTCTATACTAGCATGTCCTAAGCGTCTATGCCACAAATCCACATCATCAATCAAGGTAGGCATACATACTATCTCATCACTTACATTATCAAAATCAACATAGTATACATTGTTTTCTCGAAAGCCAGTAATGTAGAGTTTAGAAGTCATATGGGTGATAACACATTTATCAACAGAAAAGTGCACATCAAAATCATTATCGCATAGTTGACTAACACTTAGTAAGTTAAATTTAACGCCATCAACTAATAAAGCATCTTTAATTTTAATTGTGTTTTCCTTACCCACACAACCTTTACCTATTACTTGAGCAGATTCATTGTTGGCAAATTTTACAGATCCACTAGCTTTGTTGCTCAATTTTAGAAACAGTGAAGCATCACCAGTCATATGCCTTGAGCAACCACTATCAACCATCCACACATTTTTCTTTTTAGCTGAGGGACCAACCTGCAAAAGAATTGTTTAACAACTAGCACGAGGTACCCTTTTTGTTGGGTCCTTGGGAGTTAGTCATCAAGGGGTTTGCTTTCACAATCCACCTTGGTTTCTTCCAAACAGGTACAAGAGTTCCAAGCTCACATATTTTACGGATGGGGCAAGAAGAAGAGCTATGGTTCCCTTTTTGACAATATGTGCATTTAAAGATAGTAGGTTTATGATTAGAGGTAGAAGCTACAAAGGTGATATTTTTGTTTGAGCTGGAGGTGGTGGAATTTCCTTGGTACCCAATACCTCTCCTATCAACATATTGATGTTGAGAGTGAAGCAACTGAGTCAAGGTCTTTTCACCAACCTCAAACTTTTTCAAAGACTCTTTCAAAAATTCATTTTCAACCTTGACTTTTTCAAAATTTTGTTTAAGCTCAAGAAATTCAAGGTTGAAAGGTTTTGTTTTATGTAGCTCATTCTTCAATTTAACTACCTCATTTTCAAGTGTCTCGATTTGAGTGGACAAGCTTTTGTTGCTCTTTGTTAATTTCTTAGATTTTAACAAAAGAGTTTCATGTTCAAAATAAAGAGCCTCAAAAGCTTCACTCAGATCGTGACTACTATAGTCATTATCAATTATATCATCATGCATAGAGGAGGTAGATGAACTAGAAAAGTTAAGGCTTACCTTTGATGTATCATTTGCCATGCTGCAGACAGCATTGTCGGTCTGCTCATCTTCTTCTGATTCACCATCAGTGCTGAGATTGTCCCATGTTGCTTCAGGTGTGTTCTTTGCCATGAGGCAGACAGCATTTGCAACTTCTTCTTCTTCGGTCTCACTTTCAGTTTCTGTATTGTCCCATGTTGCTTTCATTGCTTTCTTTTGCTTAGATTTCAGCTTGTAACAGTTTTCTTTGATGTGACCGGGTTTGTTGCATTCGAAACATCTTGGTTGATCATTCTTTTTCTCATACCTGTCTTCTTTGTTGTACCCGGACTTCTTTGAAAAGTCACCCTTTCCAAACTTTTTGAATCTCATAAATTTTTTGAAATTTTTGGCAAGCATAGCCATATCTTCATCATCGGTTTCTTCTTCAGATTCAACCTCTTTCCTTGCTACTTTAGAAGTTTTAGCAGCAAGGGCAAGAGATTTCTTCTCTTTTACAGTTTCTTTTTCTTGATTCTTTTTGGCAGCCAGAACTACCTCAAATGCTAGCAATGATCCAATAAGGTCTTCTTGAGGTAAAGTGCCAATGTCTTTGGCTTCGGTTATAGCACAAGTCTTAGGGAAGAAATCACCAGTTAAGGATTCAAGGATCTTTCCATTCAAATCCTTGTTGGTGTATTTCTTTCCTAAGGCCCTCAAGTTGTTTACAATTAAATTTAATCTCTGATGCATTGCTGCGACAGACTCACCTTCTTTCATTTTAAAACTTTCATATTCAGAGGTGAGAATTCTAATTTTAGTATCTTTTACCTGGCTTGTCCCGACATGAGTGGCTTGTAGGCAGTCCCAGATTTCCTTTGCACTTTGACACCCTTTTACTCTACCATATTCTTCTTCACAGAGTGATAGATGAAGGATATTCATGGCCTTTGCATTTAGGGATATCTTGTCAAGCTCAGATTTTCTTAACTCACTCAGGTCGATGGTGTAGATGTCTTCTACCGGTACTTCTTCAGCTTTGCCGGTGGCTTGAATTTTTGAAGTGTCACCATCAGTATTACCTGGTTTTGTGATCTTGATCTTCATTGGGATCAGAGGTCCATCAACAATAATTCTCCACAGAGTGAAATCTATAGCCTGCACATGACATTTCATACGACTACTCCAGTAATCATAGTTAGTACCATCAAATAGAGGAGGTCTATTAGAAGACATTCCTTCTTTCATAAATGAACCCATAATCACAGATATATAACAGGATTAATTTAAATTGCGAGATGTAAAGCTCTAAAGCAATTACTAGCTACTGATACCACTTGTTAGACTTGAGAGTCTATAAAAGTAACCTTAGAGGGGGGGTGAATAAGGTTATAGGTGATTAATGGATTCTTTTTCAATTTAAAAAACTTTTTCGATATTGGTTTGGATTAAATGCGGAATAATATTTGACCAATATAGAAGGAGTAGAATGAGATGATGGACAGATCAATATTGTATACAGTAATAAAATAGATAATAAGAAGTAAGATTACAATATGATATATTTGCACAGTTATATTGAGAATATGATAATATAAGCAGTTATGATAATATCAATATTATAAGCAGATAAAGTGCAAAATATAAAGAGATAGGGAAGAGAGAGAGACACAGCAATTTAGCGAGGTTCGGGATAAAACCCCTACGTCCTCGGCCTTAGGCTTTTCAACCCTTGGACTTAGTAACCACTATATTGAAGAGAGTTTGATACAAACAGTCGACCCCAATATAAGTGAATCTCAATTCCCCTGAATTGAGAACCTAAGCACTCTTGCTAAGGATTTCTAAACCAACTCAATAACCCTATTGAGAGACCCAAGTACACAGCCCAGGTTTTCAAAACACCAACTCAATCACCTGATTGAGAGACCCAAGTACAAAGCCCAGGATTTCAAAAAACACCTACTCAATCACCTGATTGAGAGACCCAAGTACAAAGCCCAGGATTTCAAAAAAACACCTACTCAATCACCTGATTGAGAGACCCAAGTACAAAGCCCAGGATTTCAAAAACACCTTGAAATAAAATAAATTACACAATAGAGTTCTATGATCCAATCACTTCGGAGAATGAGTCAGTTTAGAAACTGAGAGAGATGAGTGATCTTAGGATATTATGGATGCTCTATAAGATGAGGGATGATCTTGCTTTTGCAACCACTTCAAAATTGATATAACAATAGAAGTTGAGGTTGCTTGAAAGCTTTTAAAAAATATAGATATGATTTTGAAAAACAAAGCTTTTGAAAAACAGGATTCAAAACAGTTGGAGCACAGGATCTCAGATTTAGATCTATAAACAGCTTTTGAAAAAAGATATAACAATTTAAAATCAAAAGCTTATAAAAATAAAACAATGAAGAGCAATAGATCTATAGAGATTCGAATATGAGAGAGTAGAGAAGAAATTGTGAGCAAAAGTGTTGGAATGAAAGTGAAGCTCAACCAGGTATTTATAGGCTTAGGCACCGTTGAAATTTTTTGAAAAGCATTTAATATAGGTGAAGAATCGATTCATAGACCAAGTTAAAATGTGAAAGAATCGATTCATTGCCTTTAAAAAATAAAAGAATCGATTCATAGTTTAGTTAAAATAGGTGAGAATCGATTTTCAGGACATCCTGAATAAGGTAGGAATCGATTCTTACTTTGTTTAAAATGAGGAGGAATCGATTCATAGCCTATAGGATAGTTGAAAATCGATTTCAAAGTGTTTTATAAAAGAAGGAAATCGATTCTTTGGTTTGGCTTGACAATATGTAGAAATCGATTACATGCTTCAAACATAGGATAAGGAAATCGATTCTTGGCCTATAGGTGAGCCTAAAATCGATTTCATAGCCTATATAAATTGTATAAATCGATTTCATAGTCATTTGGATCAAAATAGAAATTGATTTTTGATTTCCGCAAAATCGTTTTATGGTTTAGGTGCCACCTTATGCATGCATGCAATTTTGAAATATATTTTTTTCAAAACTATTTTTATGCATCATGTATGATTAGAAAAGATCATCTCTCTCAATATCTAAAGTGTCACACACTTTAGGTGATAGGACCTTTACAAAGTGTCCTAAAAAGGCTTTAGACACAATTTAGGGTTTTGAACTTCATATGTTGCTTCTTCTTCAAGCTTCTCTTCTTTTGTGTCTTCTTCTCTTTAAATTAAGTCCTGCACTTTGCTCAACTTGAAACATTAGTAGATATGATGTAATTTGTTATCATACAAAATAAAGGAGTGTTTACCCTTGGTTCAACACTTTCGTCAATGGCTCCAAAAGAGGATCCAAGACACCCGATTGCCTTACCAAAGTGCACTACGGGTGGATGAAGAAATACTTGAACCTACCCTTCCCACTGTCGAAGATTTAGATAAGCTTAAAATGGCATTGTCAAAAGCCGAGGAAGAAAAGAAGGGCTTGCAGGCAGAGTTAGAGAAAGTGCTCCTAAAAAACCAGAAATTGGAGGAAGAGAACGCAAGTAAGTCAGTGGCCATTGAAGACAGCCGCAAGCAGCTCAAGATCGAACAAAAGAACAAACTAGAGGTTCAAAAGTACCTAAGACGGGCGAAAGAGGAAATAAAACGTTGCAACCTGAAAATGAACCAAGCCATCGATGATACATACAAGTGGAAAAAGTTATGGGAAGAATCAATGATGGCTGAAAAGACCGCACAGAGCCTGCTAATGGTATCAAAGAGAGAGTCCCGGATGATGGCAGCCGAGTTTGAAGAGCAAGTGAAAAGTATCAAGCAGGATAAAGATACCATTGAAGAGATACTCCGAGAATACCAACAAGCCTTGAGAAGGGAGCATGAAAAATCTGACGAGCTGAACGACCATATCAGATATCAAGAGGAGGTTTACCACCAGTTGAAGACAGAAAGCATCTATTGGGAGAACCGCTTTGTGGAGTTGGTCAGCAGGATAGAAAACCATGAAGCCTTCATAGAGTTGAAGAATGAAAGCTTATACTGGAAGGACAGATTCTCAAAATTGGCATGGCTGGCCAATCGAGCTATCACCGGAATCCCCAAACGTCTAAAGGAGGCTAACGCGGCAATGCACCCGTTTAACACCCCGGTCCAAGTTTCCAAATTCATGGAGTTTTGCGAGGTTCTGATTGCCGAACTCCGGGAGAAGGCTGGCAGCACTACTAGTAGAAAAAGAGGGAGGAGTGAAAAAATGAAAGCCATATGTATTTAAGTGAAATTTAAAGAACATTGTACTTTTCTTTTCGAAGTTTTATTTCCAAAATGTTGTACTTTCCTCCATCAATGAAGTTTGTTTGTCTCACATGCTGATCCTTTATCTTGAAAATATTGTGGAACTTTAATCTGTGTACTTATGACAAATCAGGATGCGCTTGCAATTCCCGACCTAAAACAATAAGGCTCATGCACACATGCATCATTCGCATTTTCATCCATTCATATACTCATACATATACTCATACCATGTGTCCCACCAACAAAGAGTAAAAGACAAGCTGGTGCGTCAACATCGCTATTGGACTCGTTCTCAGGCCAGAAGCATGGAAGAAAACCAGGACAATCCGCCTCAAGATATCCCGGATCAAGGCAATCCACCTCAAGACCTAGGCAATCAGGAGCTTAGGGCAGAAATAGATGGGATGAAAGAACAGATGGCTGAAATCTTAAAGGTCTTACAAGCTTTGAGGGACAAAGACACAAGTGAGGATGTCTCCGCTGGGAATACGGAAAATCAAGTTACCAACCCTCCTCCTCCCAATGGACTCGGGATCCCGCATATAGTGCCCCCCACTGGGACTAATAACCAGGGTTACATATGGTCTCCTTACGGACTTCCACAAGGTTACACACCTCCGACAGTCGATGCTAGTTCAGAAGACGGTCCCTCAGGAGTCGCGGGCCAACAACAGCTTACACCAACGGGTCACGATGGTAATCTGGGGGCACCACGAGTTCAAAACCCGACCCCCGTCGTCATACCACAAAGACTCCCACTTGGCTGCCCTCCACCGCCGATAGTTGACGCTCAAGCTCAGGGTTCCAACCTCAGGAATCCCACTCATTCACATACACCAAATGTGAACCCAGCCATAGTTCCGATGATCCATCCTTACTATGGTATGAGTGGGCTCCCTCACAATCATTCTATGCCTCACAATCATTCTATGGAGAACCCTCAAGCCAAAGACAAACTACAAATGCTTGAGGAAAGGTTGAGAGCAGTCGAGGGATCCAATGTTGGTGCGAGAGATGCTTATGACTTGTGCCTCGTCCCTAACGTAGTCATCCCTCCAAAATTTAAGGTGCCAGACTTCGACAAATACAGAGGGTCGACTTGCCCTGTAAGCCACTTAACCATGTACTGCAGGAGGATGGCGGCGTTTGCTCACGACGAAAAATTGCTCATCCACTACTTCCAAGATAGTCTGTCTGGGGCAGCTTCGAGCTGGTACATGCAATTAGAACGTGCCCATATCAGATGCTGGAAAGACCTAGCCGATGCATTTTTGAGGCAATACAAATATAACATTGACATGGCTCCCGATAGAACACAGCTGCAGAGCATGACGAAGAGAGATAATGAGTCCTTCAAAGAATATGCCAAACGCTGGAGAGGTTTGGCCGCACAGGTGGTACCACCTTTGTTAGAAAAAGAGATGGTATCAATGTTCATGGATACTCTTCAATCACCTTTCTACGACAGGTTGATTGGGAGCGTGTCTTCGAACTTTTCAGATATGATCGTCATCGGAGAAAGATTAGAGAATGGATGGAGAAACGGGAAGATTGCATATAGCTCCGCTGGAACCAGCAATCAGAAAAGGCCCTTCCCAGGTTTCCCTAAAAAGAAAGACGGAGAAACCAATGCCATCTCTGGATCAGGAAAGCCTCCCTACAACAACCCCCGACAGACTTTACAAATACCTACTCAAACACCACAAGCCCCACCTCACCAAGTCAACCCAGGATATAGACCACAAAACTACCAAGAAAGAAAGCCCGCCAATTTCGACCCAATACCCATGTCATACACCGACCTATTCAATCACCTCATCAGTCACAACTTGATCACTCCCCGTCCAATGAGACCCCTTCAACCTCCTTTCCCTAGGAGCTATGACCCAGAGGCTAGCTGTGGATTCCACGCTGGGGCAGTTGGCCATTCAACAGAAAATTGCAAGGCATTGAAATATGTAGTACAAGACTTAATTGAATCTAAATGGTTAAGCTTCGCAGAAGATGGTCCGAATGTTGCCACTAACCCTCTGCCGGGGCACGGGAAACCCTCCGTCAATGCCATTGAGAATGTTGAGGAGCAATTATTGGTCAGAAAGGTGGAGGACATTGTCACACCCCTGGACCTCATCCATGCTAGTTTGTGTCACTTCGGAATCATTATGAAGGGATGTACCAGAAAGGGCTCGTGTGCTGATCCCCTTTGTGTCGGGGCCTGTGAAGCATTCAAGCCAGTCCTGCAAGACTTATTAGACCGACACATAATACAAATAGGTCTTCAGAAGAAAGAGGAAGGCGTGTCGACTCTCCAGTCAAGCATTGACCAGAGCAAGAGTATCCGGAAACCACTGGAAATCCATTACAAAAAGAACACAAAGCTAACCACCGCTGTGCCTAAACCAATCACTATTCAAGTGCCAGTCCCTTTTCCCTTTAAAAGCACCAATGCAGTCCCGTGGAATTACGATGTGAAGGTTCAGACCAATCTAGATGTCATTAACATCTCAGGGACTGGTGGGATGACTCGAAGTGGACGTTTCTATACCCCTGGAGGGCCTAGTGAGGACAGAACAAAAGAAGGAGAGGAAAGAGCCCGTAAGGGCAAAAGCATAGAGCAGGAACCTGTCGATAAAAATGCGGGAAAGAAGACGTTATCCGAGCAAGAAGCCAGTGAATTTCTGAAGCTTATGAGACAGTGAGTATAAGGTGGTTGATCAACTGAACCAAACCCCCGCAAAGATATCTCTGTTGTCATTATTGCTCAGTTCCGATGCCCATCGTGCAGCATTGACAAAAGTATTGAATGAGTCCCATGTCGCTCATGACATCTCCGTCGGCCAATTTGATGGGATCGTCGGAAACCTTGTTGCAAGTAATTATCTCACCTTTACTGATGATGAGATTCCAACTGAAGGAAGGGGGCACAACAAGGCCCTACACATATCTGTGAAGTGTGGAGATTACTCTCTTGCTCGGGTACTTATTGAAAATGGTTCATCTTTGAATGTATTACCCAGATCAACCATGGAGAAATTAGATGTGGACTGTTCATACATGAGACCAAGCTCCATATTAGTCAGGGCCTTTGACGGATCAAAAAGGGAAGTCATCGGAGAAATGGAATTAGCTGTGCAAGTAGGTCCGGAGCACTTCGTGGTGACCTTCCAGATAATGGACATTGCCCCATCCTACAGTTGTCTCTTGGGGAGGCCATGGATCCACTCGGCAGGGGCAGTTCCCTCTTCTTTACACCAGAAGCTCAAGTTCATAGTCAACAATAAGCTGGTGGTTATTTTCGGTGAGGAAGAAATGCTGATAAATAAGTCCGCTCCCACTCGTTACATTGAGGCTGCTGAAGAGTCTCTCGAGACTGCCTTCCAAGCATTGGAAATCGCCAATACATCTGCTATGTTAGAACCCAAGCTATCCAAAACTGCCGTGATGGTTGCTAAGTTCATGTTAGGAAAAGGCTACCAAGCTGGAGGAGGCTTGGGAAAAACCGGATAGGGGATCCTGACGCCAATACAGCCAGAGGAGAGCAAAGATAGGCATGGGATAGGATATCGGCCCAATCGCACTGACAAGAGAAGGATTGTGGAGGAAAAGAAGGAGCGGAGGTTAGCCAGGCTTGAGGATAGGGTGCCAAATACGAAGAGGATCACCATCTGCGACATCAAGGAATGCTTTCGGAGTGCGGGAATGTTGAACCCCAATCAGATCGCCGCAGTTGAGGACGATCTAAACGCCGAAGAAGGCGTCGTCAGTCTTGTACGCCCTTGTCCTGCAAACAAAAGGCTCAAGAATTGGGAGATCGTTGATTTTCCTGTGGTTTTTAGTTCAAAGTAATGTTTCTATAATGTAACCCTCTGGCTCTGCCCAAGGCCTTAGGATATTTCATTCGGGCACGCATGTTTTCCTTTCAGTATTAATATCAATGCAACGTTATTTCAGTTCCCAATAAACCCCGTTTTTCTTTTCTTGTTACATTCGCTTCTTATTTTCTTTCTTTCGTTTTTATTCCGTTAATTTACACCAATGCAGATCCGAAAAAAAATGTCTTTGAAAATAACAACGCCAATAATCCATATTGTAACTTTGATCACCCCATCAATCAAACTGAGGAAGATGTTGAGGATAATTGGGAAACCCCTCCAGAGTTAATGAGAATGATGGAACAAGAGGAAAAAATAACCGAACCCCACGAGGAATCAACTCAAATGATCAACTTAGGCACGGAAGAAGACAAAAAAGAAGTCAACATTGGCACCACATTGAAAGACAGCGAGCGAGAGAAATTGGTTAGGTTGTTGTTTGACTATGTTGACGTCTTCGCATGGACATACCAAGACATGCCTGGACTGGACCCCAACATAGTCGAGCATAAGTTACCGGTAAAACCAGAATGCCCGCCGGTAAAACAAAAGTTAAGAAGGATGAAACCAGAAATGTCGCTGAAAATCCGAGACGAGGTTAAGAAACAGTTCGATGCTGGGTTTCTAGCAGTAGCAAAATACCCTCAATGGGTAGCCAATATTGTACCGGTCCCAAAGAAAGACGGGAAGGTTCGGATGTGTGTTGATTATCGAGATCTGAATAGAGCTAGTCCCAAAGATGACTTCCCTTTGCCTCACATTGATGTCCTGGTAGATAGCACAGCACAACACTCTCTGTTCTCCTTCATGGATGGATACTCCGGATACAACCAAATTAAGATGGCCCCCGAAGACATGGAGAAAACCACCTTCATCACTCTCTGGGGAACCTTCTGTTACAAAGTAATGCCATTTGGACTGAAGAATGATGGTGCAACGTACCAAAGGGCAATGGTCGCATTGTTCCATGATATGATGCATAAGGAAATAGAGGTTTACGTGGATGACATGATTGCAAAATCCAAGACTGAAGAAGAGCATATCGTCAATCTGCAAAAACTCTTCGAACGTCTCAGGAAGTTCAAACTCAGATTAAACCCTGCCAAATGCACCTTCGGTGTAAGATCGGGAAAGCTGTTGGGTTTCATAGTCAGTCAGAGGGGAATAGAAGTAGATCCAGCCAAAGTACGGGCAATACTAGAAATGCCGGTACCAAGTACTGAAAAAGAAGTTCGTGGTTTCCTGGGAAGATTGAACTACATCTCTAGGTTCATATCGCAGCTAACATCTACATGCGAGCCTATCTTCAAGCTTTTGTGCAAAAACCAAGAAACAAAGTGGAATGATAATTGCCAAGAAGCCTTTGAAAAGATCAAGAAGTACCTCCAAAATCCACCGATCCTGATGCCGCCTGTGCAGGGCAGACCTCTCATCCTGTATCTAACAGTGCTAGACAAGTCAATGGGTTGTGTACTGGGGCAACATGATGAATCCGGAAAGAAGGAACATGCCATCTACTATCTAAGCAAGAAATTCACCGAGTGCGAGACAAGATACACATTGTTGGAAAGAACGTGTTGTGCTCTGGCCTGGGCTGCACGTCGTTTGAGGCAGTATATGCTGAGCCACACGACTTGGTTGGTATCTAAAATGGACCCAGTCAAATATATTTTTGAAAAACCCGCACTCACAGGGAGGATCGCTCGCTGGCAAATGCTATTATCTGAATACGACCTTTTATATGTCACCCAAAAAGCAATCAAGGGTAGTGCATTGGCTGAGTACTTGGCACACCAGCCCATTGAAGATTACCAATCAATGCAGTGCGATTTCCCAGACGAAGATATAATGGCTCTATTCGTAGAAGGGAATCCTCCGGACAACGAAAGGTGGAGAATGTTATTCGACGGCGCTTCTAATTTATACGGGCACGGGGTCGGAGCTGTACTGATCTCTCCTGATAACCGCTTCGTATCGTTTACCGCTAGACTGAGTTTCTACTGCACCAACAACATTGCAGAATATGAAGCGTGCGTCCTAGGCATCAAAGCAGCCCTTGAATGGAAAGTCAAAAGACTCGATGTATATGGGGACTCAGCTTTAGTCATCCACCAGACAAAAGGTGACTGGGAAACCAGGGATTCCAAATTAATTCCTTATCATGATCACATCCAAAAGATGATTGAACAATTTGAAGAGATCACTTTCCATCATCTCCCTCGCGAAGAAAATCAGTTGGCCGATGCTTTGGCGACTTTGTCATCAATGTTCAACATCAATAACGACAAGAGTCTGACACTCATCCGAATCCAACATCGAGACCTACCGGCACATCATTGTGTGGCAATCGAAGAAGAGCCTGACAGTAAACCTTGGTATTACGATATCAAGCACTATATCACAAACAGAGAATATCCTCCTGGTGCCACCGAGAATGATAAGAGGACACTTAGGGGGCTGTCAATGGGTTTCTTCTTAAATGGGGAAGTGCTTTACAAGAGAAATCACGATATGGTCCTCCTCAGATGTGTAGCAGAAGAAGAAGCAGAAAGAATTATGAAAGATGTCCATGAAGGCTCGTTCGGCACCCATTCTAATGGGCACACCATGGCAAGGAAAATCTTAAGGGCTGGCTACTACTAGTTGTCAATGGAGACTGACTGCTTCAACTACGTCAGAAAATGCCACAAATGTCAAATCTATGCCGACAATATCGATGTACCACCTGCCTCTCTGAATGTCCTAACAGCACCATGGCCATTCTCAATGTGGGGAATGGATGTCATCGGTCCCATCGAACCCAAGGCATCAAACGGACATCGTTTCATTCTTGTCGCTATTGATTATTTCACCAAATGGGTCGAGGCCGCTTCTTACGCCAGTGTGACAAAGTCAGTGGTTGTCAGGTTCATAAAGAGAGATTTGATTTGCCGCTACGGTCTTCCAAATAAGATCATCACGGACAATGGGACCAACCTGAACAATAAGATGATGAAAGAGTTGTGTGACGACTTCAAAATCCAGCATCATAATTCCTCCCCGTACCGTCCAAAGATGAATGGGGCAGTTGAGGCAGCAAATAAGAACATAAAGAAGATCGTGCAAAAGATGGTAGTGACCTTCAAGGACTGGCATGAAATGTTGCCCTTCGCTCTGCACGGGTATCGGACCTCTATCCGCACGTCAACAGGGGCAACACCATTCTCACTAGTATATGGGATGGAAGCAGTTCTTCCCATCGAGGTGGAAATACCCTCCCTGCGAGTGCTAATGGAAACAAAATTGGAGGAAGCAGAATGGGTTCAAGCTCGTCTGGATCAGTTGAACCTCATAGAAGAAAAGAGAGTAGTTGCTTTGTGTCATGGGCAGTTGTACCAACAAAGAATGAAAAAGGCTTATGATAAAAAAGTGCGCCCCCGCCAGTTTCAAGAAGGAGACCTCGTGCTCAAGAAGATGTTGCCTATCCAAAAGGATTCCCGTGGAAAATGGACCCCTAACTATGAAGGACCTTATGTGGTAAAGAAGGCATTCTCTGGAGGAGCATTGATTCTCACAAAAATGGACGGTGAAGACCTCCCACTCCCAGTGAACTCGGACGCAGTCAAGAAGTACTATGCCTAAAGAAATATATGGAAAAAAGAGAAAGATGAGCCAAGCAAAAATAAGCTTGCTAGGTCGAAAACCCGAAAGGGCGGCCTAGGCAAAAATTAGAGCGACCCGGTGGACTGAAAACTCTAAAGAGCAGTCCAGGCAAAAATTAGGGTCAGAAGTTGGACTTTGAGCTACAAAGGCAGTCAATACCTCCGAAAGTTGGATAATGAATGCTCAAAGTTATGTTAATGGGCGATTGGCGTTATTACTTCAAAGATACAAACAATCAAAAGATCAGCTTTCCTTGTTTTCTTTTTGTAGTTTAAACTCCAAATGTAATTTTCAGCCAGCGCGACCTTCTGCGCATTTGTTTTCCATTTGAATATTAAACACTTCCTTTATTCTCTCATTTCCCTATTATCGTAAAAATAACGTTCATGGTAGACGGTACTGAATTGCGAAACGTGTGCATGATCACAAGCATTATAATCATTGCGAAATTTCTAAAAATCACAAAAAGAGATGATCCCTCATAAAGTTGCAAAAAGGACAAATGCATAATCTCATCAGTAAATCTTAATAACCCGCACTTTGGCACCACTGCTTGAGGCAACCCTCGTATCCCATATCGAGAGTCACGCGAGTTGATGATACCAGCAAAGTCAAGAAAGAGCAAAAGAGCATAAAGAGCTAAAGAGCAAAAGAGCAAGAAAAGAAAATGAAAAAAAAGAAGAAGGCCAAGAACAAAAGCCAAAAATAAAATCATTCCACATTTCATTCATCATGTCATCAATTACTCAACTACATGCGCGCATGCATCATTCATTGCAAGTGACTGTTGAGGTAATTTTAGTATGTATCGTTACTACCATTTCTTCAGACCCCCAGCGGTCCTTCAGAGCCCAGGCGCTCCTTCAGACCAACAATGGTCCTTCAATCCAGATCGCACGTCGCGTTATCGAGCAACCGACGGATCATCCGGCCCCAGGCCCTTCAGACTAGCTGTGTCCGCCTAAAAAACACAGTGCACGTCCTTCGTGGTTATATCAGTTCCGGACCTGACTAACCCTAATGGCCGCTCGAAAAGAGGCCACCCCCAGACCGTATTACTAGTACCATAAGCTAGTTGCGCTCCTTCAGACCCATCAGTCACTCAGGCTTAGGCATGCCCTTCAGACCCCGACGGTCCCTCAGTCGAACGCAAGTCGATGCGCCAAGCATTGATTTTGAACTAGACCTTCCGAGCCCCAATGCTCCTTCAGATCCCCAGCGATCCTTCAGATCCCCAGCGATCCTTCAGATCCCCAGCGATCCCCATTTACCTTCTATCTAAAGCAACCCAGTTTTCATAAGTTTCAAAAAAAAAACAAAAAAACAAAAAACCTCAGTCTGGACAAAATTAGTGTCTTGTTATCTTTATTTCTATTTTCCTCGAGAAATTTGGAACCCCTCCGATTTCCTAGCAAAATATAAATAAAGAGGGGCAACTGTAATACCCTAATTTTGTCCTATCCAAAAATAAGAAATTTTTATTTATTTTTAATAAAAATAATAATCTTTTTTTATTATTTTCATGCCATGTTTTATTTTATTTTAGTTGCCACAAGTTTTTAACCAAAAAAAAGTATATTAATTAGAAGTGAAGAAACAAAAAATAAGCAAAGGAAGAAATGGAGGGGGGTCTATTAAAAAAAAGGATGAGGTGCAATCAGAATTGGGCCATCAGAAACCCAACCCAACCAAAAAAAAACTAGCCCAATTCGCCCCAAACCCTAATTCCTATCCAACCCATGACCCAACTCCTCCTAACCCTAATTACTATCCAACCCATACCCATTTCCCCTCCACAAAACCCTAATTCGGCCACCCCCCCTTTACCCTAAAAATCATCCACATTCAATCCCCCCTTAACCCTAAAATCAAGCCACATTCATCCCACTCCCCCCTCCTCAATATTCGACCCCACCCCCCTTTTTCCTCCTTGAAAATTGCATTCTCCCTTCCCCACTCCACCTTTCCTTTTTTCTCTCAATTCCACTTCCCCATTTTTCCCTTCCCCATACACGTTTCCCCCTTCTCTCTTTCTTCCCAACGGCTCCATCTCTCTCTCTCCCCAAACTCACACCTATCTCTCCCTCTTTCTCCGACTCACACTCAACCTTTCCCTCTCTCCCCCATCCTACGACTCTTTCTCCCTCACACTCTCACACACTTCACTTCATCATTTCTCCTACTCACACACTTCTCTTTCTCTTTCACTCATCCTCCCATTCCCCCACTCTCCCATCTCCACGCATACCCCTCCCCACCAAACCCTTAAACTCCATTTTTTTTCTCCTCACATCATTCTCTCTCACTCACGGATTCACTCTCCTTTCTCACACAAAAAAAAACCATCATTTCTATTCCTCTGCCATGCCCATACCCCTTTACCCCCTTTTGCATACCATCAAAAAATGTACAAGGCATGTTGAAGATGAAGTCAGAAAAACGAAAGAAAAGACACCCCTTTTTGTATAAATAGGGGCCACAACCATGAAGCAAGGGAGGATTTTTTTTGGAGAGAAAGGAAGAAGAAGAGAAGATTTTTCGAAAAAAAAGAAGAAAAAGGAGAGTCTAGGTTTTGTTTAGAAAAAGAGAGTTTGAGAGTTTTTTTGTTCACTGTGTTCTTCTTCTCCCTTTCACAAATTTTATTTTTTTTAGTTTCAAATTCTGTTGTATTGAGGAAATCCGAAAAAAAAACTTCTCCTTCAACATTTCCAGATTTTTCTTTGTTTAAGGTATTGTAATGTAATATTTTATTTAATTATTGCTGTTTTATTTTTTTTAGTTGCTATAATTTTGTTCATGTAAATAAATATTGTTGCTGTTTCTATTTTATTTTTAATATTGTTGCTGTTTTTTTTATTTTTGTTACTGTAAATTCGTAAATTCCTTTTTTTTAGATATTATTGTTGCTGTTTTTTATTTAAATATTGTTGCTGTTTTTATTTTATTTTTAATATTGTTGCTGTTTTTTTTATTTAAATATTGTTGCTGTTTTTTTATTTAAATATTGTTGCTGTTTTTTATTTAAATATTGTTGCTGTTTTTATTTTATTTTAATATTGTTGCTGTTTTTTTTTATTTTTGTTGCTGTAAATTCGTAAATTCCTTTTTTTTAGATATTATTGTTGCTGTTTTTCTTATTTAAATATTGTTGCTGTTTTTTTTTTTAAAAATTGTTGCTGTCATGTTTTTTAGATTTTATTATTGCTGTTTTTTATTTAGTTGTTGTTTTTTTATTTAATTTGGTTGCTGTTTTTATACATATTAAAATGTTGCTGTTTTTTATTATTTAAATTGTTGCTTTTTTATTTAAATATTAATGTAATTTTCGGATTAAAATAAAATATTAAAAAAAAAAAATTAAAAAATAAATGGTTACTAATACCACTGCCCTCTCTAAAAAAAAAAATAATAACAATAATCATCTTTTAAACAAAAAAAAAACAGCAAAAGGCACCTTTTTCATAACCATGACAATTATTTCAAAAAAAAAAAGAGAACATTTCTTTATAAATTCGCAAATCTTTTTCTCCCCGAATGTTTCCTTCTAACGTAGGTAGTAATCAAACCCAAACCGTTTTTTTAAATAAATTAACGAACCAATCAGTCAAAGAAAGGTCAAACAATCGTTTTTTCTTTTAGCGTCAAACCGCTATTCGCACCCCCCACATTTTAGTAATACGACACTCCCCGCTTTCAGCCCAACTTTTGCGCAAGGGCCCAGAAACCCAAACAATGTTGCTTTGGGCTGATACTAAGCACACCCCCCATTTTTGATACAATATCCCTGTTGCTCGCACCCCCTTTTTACTATTACCCATTCCGCTTTTATTTACACCATAATGTTTCCAAACCGTCTTTTCTTTCTTTCAAACAATCCAACTCACAAAAAAAATATAGGTTGTTACTAATGGTCACTCTGAGCTTAGCTTGTTTGACCGATAGGGCTAACCTTCTTTTTTTAAAACGGATTAGTAGCGGTGATCACTCTGAATTTATTCGTTTGATCATCGCAAACACCCGCCTAAACTTCAAGAAATTTTCAGTTAATAGAATACAAACGTAATCTCAACTCCCTTTCTAAAAAAAAGGTCACGCTTCCCAGTAAGTATTTTTCGAACAAAACGCTCGATCACAAACCGGGTATTTATAGCGGTCACTCTGGGCCCCGCTCGTTTGAACGCTGTAAACACTTTCTTTTTTCGAATAAGCCATTAGTGGTGACCACTCTGGATTTATCTGTTTGGTCACCATGAACGGCCTCTAGTTTTCGCAAACTTTTCAAAAATAAAAAAATACCAACACACAAATATTTTCTACCCAAGAACTACGTAGCTTTGATTTCTCCATCGCACCCGGAGATACGTAGGAGCGGGGGCCCACTCCTGTCAAGCGCCAAAAAACTAATTTTTTTATTAAGTCTTCCTTTCCGTTTTTTTTTTCGTAATTAATAAAGAGGGTAAACTAAAATGTTTTCTTTAAACTAATTTTTCTACACATTAAATTAAAAGGTAACCTTTTTTAGGATGTTGCGGGGTGCTACTACCTTCCCCGCACTTAATCGACCCCCGAACCCAAAAAAAACAAAGGTTTTTTCAATGTTTTCCTAAAAGTAAATATTGATGGCGACTCCATTGTTCAAAAACAACGAAGAATCCCTCCTCCGGATTTTTCGGTCGCTACAGAATGGATGCAGAATGTCATCGAGACTCAGCAGAAGATGATGAATGACATGATGCTAATGCAACAGCAACAGATGGCTCAAATGGCTCAAATGCAGCAGATGCACCAGATGCCTCAACCACAACCAGCTGAGCCAGTCAATGTGCCAACACCTGAGAACCCCAACATGGTGTATTTTCGATTTCTGAAGATGAAACCCCCAACCTTCAAAGGAGGATCCGATGCAATGAAAGCCCATTTCTGGGTAGATGCCATGGAACGGATCTTTGATACCTTGCAATGCAATGAAGGAGAAAAAGTAACTTGTGCTGCTAACGCTCTGGACGAGGATGCTCACACCTGGTGGGTTAATGCTCGTAGGATGCTACAAACTCAGGGAACTCCTCTTGAGTGGAATAATTTCAAGGAGTTGTTTTTGGGTCATTATTTTCCCGACACTCAAAGACTTGCCAAGCAGATGGAATTTCTGAGTTTGAAACAGGGAGAGATGACAGTTGGGGAATATGCTGCCAAATTTGAGAGGTTGTCACAATTCTATGAATTGGGGACCACCGCTCCTGATGATAAGTGGAAAATGGTGATGTTCAGACAAGGTCTTAGAGGCGATGTGAATCAAGGTCTCAGTTCTTTTTCCATGACCACTTATCCTGCTTTGGTTCAACAAGCTCATTCAGCTGAGAGCGATCTTAAAAGAATGTATGCAGAGAGGAAAGATTTCTGGAAAGATAAGAAGAAGGGTAATGAGCCAACTTCTTCAAACCCGAGGTATAAAGGGAATTTAGATAAGGGGAAACGAGTACAGTCAAGAGACTCCGCAAGATATGATCGGTGTGATGTGTGCAAGAAATTTCATAAAGGCAAATGCCAGGTGGGACCGAACCAATGTTACCTTTGCAAAGAAGTGGGCCATTATGCTAATAATTGCCCGTCAAGGAAAGCTTTCTTAGAGTCTCCTGATGCTCCGAGGCAGGCCCGAGTCAACACTTTGGATGCTAAGACCATCAAACCAGCTGATAACCTCATAAGGGGTACAGGTTCTCTCTTTAATCAAACTGTTAATATTCTGTATGACTCTGGTGCTACTCATTGTTTTATCTCTGAAGCATGTGCTGAACGGCTAGGATTAATAGTATCTCCTATATCCGAGCCAATATCTATCCTTACTGCTGCAAAGGGTTGTGTGCGAACCCAATCATTATGCCTTAATTGTCTGCTCACCATAGGAGGCAGGGACTTTGTTGTTGATTTTATCTGTCTGCCTATGAGAGGAATGGAGATCGTGTTGGGAATGAATTGGATGACTTCCAATCACATTACGATTGACTGTTTCAATCGTGCAATTAATTTTCCTTCTGAAGTAGCTGAACATTCACTACCTGCAGATGATAGTGTTATTTCGTTCACTTCAGCCAGCCCGTCTCTATTCCAAGGTGCGGAAGCTTTTGTTGTTATTTTGTCTGCATCAACTGAAGATGATTTGGATTTATCATCTACTCAAGTTGTTAATGACTTCTTAGATGTTTTTCCCGAGGAAGTCTCCTCTTTACCTCCAGAACGAGAGGTAGAATTCTCTATAGATTTGGCGCCTGGTGCATGGCCAATATCCATAGCACCTTATAGGATGTCTCCTCTCGAACTGAAGGAATTGAAATCACAACTTGAGGAATTAATTTCCAAGAAGTTTATTCGACCGAGTGCTTCTCCATGGGGAGCTCCGGTATTGCTAGTCAAGAAGAAGGACGGAAGCATGAGATTATCCATAGACTACCGTCAGCTGAATAAAATCACTATCAAGAACAAGTATCCATTACCAAGGATAGATGGTCTACTTGACCAACTTCGAGGTGCTAAAGTTTTCTCCAAGATTGATCTAAGGTCAGGGTACCATCAAATCAGGGTAAGAGCCTTAGACATCCCGAAGACTGCTTTTCGTACGAGGTACGGACACTACGAGTTTGTGGTGATGCCCTTCGGATTGACTAATGCTCCAGCTGTATTCATGGATTATATGAATAGAGTATTTTATTCTTACCTAGATCAGTTTGTGGTCGTCTTTATTGATGATATCTTGGTTTACTCAAAGTCAGTTGAGGAGCATGCCCAGCACCTCCGCTTTGTCCTAGGAGTACTCCGAGAGAAGCAGCTTTATGCTAAACCATCGAAGTGTGATTTTTGGATGTCCGAGGTGAAATTCTTGGGTCATGTAATTTCCCAAGAAGGGGTTGCAGTTGATCCTAGCAAGGTGGAAGCAGTATTGAATTGGGAACGGCCAACGTCAGTGACTGAGATCCGAAGCTTTCTGGGTTTAGCTGGTTACTATAGAAGATTCATTGAAGGTTTTTCGCAATTGGTACTTCCGCTTACTCGATTGACTCGCAAGGGTCAACCATTTACTTGGGATGCTGATTGTGAAGAGTGTTTTCTTGGATTGAAAGAAAAGTTAACTTCTGCTCCAATCCTAATTCTTCCGGATCCGTCCTTGGGATTTCAGATTTACAGTGATGCATCTGGGAAGGGTTTAGGATGTATTCTTATGCAAGATCAACATGTTGTGGCCTATGCATCTAGGCAATTGAAGACTCATGAACGGAATTACCCAACTCATGACCTAGAATTGGCGGCGATCGTGTTTGCACTAAAAATTTGGAGACATTACCTTTACGGTTCTCGTTTCGAAGTTTTTAGTGATCACAAGAGCTTGAAATATCTGTTTGACCAAAAGGAGTTGAATAACAGACAGAGAAGGTGGACTGAATTTTTGAAGGATTACGACTTCGAATTGAAATATCACCCTGGGAAAGCCAATGTGGTAGCAGATGCTCTGAGCAGGAAGTCTATCCACACGGCAAGGTTAATGGTCCACGAGATGGCTTTGTTGGAATCATTCAGAGACTTGAAACTCAAGGTGGTAAGAAAGAGGGATCGCGTAGTGCTGCGGCATATACGGATAGCCAGTGTGCTAAGGGAACAAATCCGTGTGGCTCAAGGAGCCGATATGAAGTTACAGTCTCAGAAAGGATCGCCAGATTTTACTGAGGATAGTGACGGCATGATTTGCTTTAATGGGAGGATTTGTGTTCCCGATGATGATGATATCAAAAGGCAAGTATTGGAAGAAGCTCATAGGAGTCAGTACTCTGTACATCCGGGATCCACCAAGATGTACCGAGACTTGAAGTTAATGTATTGGTGGCCTGGGATGAAGGCCGAGGTTGCAGAATTTGTTTCTCGGTGCTTAACTTGTCAGAAGGTTAAGGCGGAACACCGAAGACCGGGGCGGTCAGTTACAACCGCTAGATGTACCAGTTTGGAAGTGGGAAGATATCTCAATGGACTTTGTTATGGGTTTGCCGAGGTCACAGGCCGGCAATGATTCTATTTGGGTAGTAGTGGACCGATTGACTAAATCCGCTCACTTTATTCCCGTTCGCTCGACTTATAAGGTTTCCAAGTTAGCAGATGAATATGTGAAGAACATTATCAGACTGCATGGAGTTCCAACGAGCATCGTTTCAGACCGAGATCCCAAGTTTACTTCCAGATTTTGGAAAGCATTGAATGAAGCTTTGGGAACTAGAGTGCTGGTTAGCACTGCTTATCATCCTCAGACTGATGGTCAGACGGAGAGGACTATTCAGACTCTGGAAGACATGCTTCGGGCTTGTGTGCTTGATAGCGGGAGAAAATGGGAGGATCATCTTCCATTAGTAGAATTCTCCTACAACAACAGTTACCACTCCAACATTGGAATGGCACCGTTTGAAGCACTTTATGGTAGGAAGTGTAGAACTCCGTTGTGTTGGTGGGAGATTGGTGAAGATAAGTTTTTGGGACCCGATATGATTCGGGAAACTACTGAGAAGATCAAGTTAATTCGAGAAAGGATGAAGGTTGCTCAGAGTCGGCAAAAGAGCTACGCTGACAACCGAAGGAGACCGTTGGAGTTTGAGGTTGGAGATCATGTGTTCTTGAAAGTTTCTCCAACCATAGGCACTGGGAGAGCCTTGCGAGCGAAGAAGCTCAGTCCTCGATATGTTGGACCTTTCCAAATCATCGAGCGGATTGGGCCAGTTGCCTATCGCCTTGCATTGTCTCCGGCCCTATCAAACCTCCATGATGTGTTCCACGTGTCTCAGTTGAGGAAGTATGTTCCCGATCTGCATCAACCGTTGAGTGTTGATACCATTGACCTGCGACCGGATTTGTCATTTCAACCTTATCCTAGTTATGTCTTGGAGCGTGGTGTGAAGACTCTGCGTTCAAGGACTATTCCGATTGTCAAAGTGGTCTGGGATGGATTCTCAATCGAGGAGGCTACCTGGGAGCTGGAAGATGACATGCGGACTCGATATCCATATCTCTTCCATTGAGGTACGTCTTGTCAGTTTTGAGGACAAAATTTTTAAAAGTTGGGGTGATTGTAACACCCCTAATTTTTAAAATATATATTATAAGCGAATTTTATATAATCGCTAGTCGACGTAATTAATAATTCGCAATTTGAAATCGGCAGAGTCGAGAAATTATGATGCCGAATGATTTAAACATAGAATTGTTGAAGTCTTGGCCTCATAAACAAAACTTAGATGGACTAAGGGCAGTTTGGTAAGATTACCACCACTTAACCTTCAGCCCTTTTTTTCACCTCATCTAGCTGACTCATCTCCTCTCTTTTACCTTCAGCCACTTAACCATTCCACCAGAAAATTAAAAGAAAGGAAATGAGAAGCTAAACTCAAGGAGAGAAAAGAGAGAGAGGGTCGCGAGCTTGAGGAAGGAGAAGAGCAAGGTCCAGCTGAAAACCCCATTGCGTGTAAGCGATTCTTACCCATTCCTACTCCATTTTCGTTTCTGAATCCAATGGTACCACTTTCAACCTCTGATTCTCACTCCTTCTCTATACTCCATTTTCGAAATGAGAACCTTCAAGGTGGAAGACAATGAAGTTCTGAGTTTGTGGTGGCTTGCATGATCATCAGTTTGTTGTCAAGAAGGAGGGATGTCACCACATTTCGAATTTGGGGGAAATTTCAAGCTTAGGATTGCTATCTAAGTTGCTATTTCAGTGGCTTAGTGGAAACAAGTTGTTGTCCCAGTGATTTTGCGGTGGTGACTTTTGTTGGTGCCTTCGGTTCTCGTTCGCGCGCTTTTCGTTTCGGTCTTTCCGTGTCTCGGTGGGAGCTCCTAGCGAAATCGACATCACGGTGAGTTCTACTCATGGATTAGGGACATTTTCGTGTATTCTAAAAACTGTGTTTGTTTCAAATAATAAGGCAATCATTCCGTTTTCGAAAGACTTAGAACCGAAAAGCGATTTTGAGTCAAAACGGTGTTTTACGGTTTATGGAGAATTTTGAATAAATCATTGAAATGAAATAACTTATATATATATATTCTGGAATAGTTGGAAATTTTCTGAGTTTCAGGTGATCGAAATTAGAAATCGAATTGGGCGAGAACGGAGAGCGAAAATGAGAAATATGTGAAATTTTGGTAACAGATACAGGTCGCACGGACCGTGTGCCCCTGGGCACGGATCGTGCGCCTGCTTCGGGTTGGAGGAATTGGAAATAAAACGGGACACACGGGTCGTGCGCCCCTGGGCACGGATCGTGCGCCCCTTTCGGTTTGGCTGGGTGATTTTAATAAATCACGCACGGGTCGTGCGCCCCTGGGCACGGACCGTGCGTGAGCTTCTGTTACCGACTTCTGTTTTCTCGTTTTGTCGCTCCGTTTGATCCCGAACCTTTTCTAATCTCTTTCTCAATCATTTAAAATGAAGTTGCCTTATTGAAAACCGTATTTTGAACTTGTTCAACTTATGTTTTGAAAAGAGCTTCGAAAGCATATTTAATTGAAAAACTGAAACCCTAGGATACGAGTGGGTACACCAACCTATGAACTGATTGAATATATATATGTTTATATATGTCAAATGAAAATGATTATAATGCCGGAGGTCTAACTTATGAATTCCTCAAAACGGGTTATAGATCGATATGGATATTGTTTATCCAATTATTATGTAATTGATCCATTTGGTGATCGAAAAGATATAAATTATCTAACTCTCGAGAACTTGATGCGTATTGTCATACGTATTACGTTGGGTGACGACCCGACAAGTAGCATACTAGGAAGGGAAGTCATGAGCCCTCACCCTAGGCCCTGAATGTGTTTTGGCGTGGTCAACTCACGGGTTACCAGGATTAGCAGGCGTTGTGCAGCCGGTTTGTGCTAAGTTTAAAGAACATGAATTTGCCGGGATTAGCAGTCGTTGTGCAGTCGGCAATTCGATTAAAAGATAAAGAATACGAATTCGCCGGGATTAGCAGTCGTTGTGCAGTCGGCAATTCGATTAATAAATAAGACATTGTTATGTCAACTTTGGTTGTAACGGTTTAATAATTTGAACCGAGTGTCAGTGAGGGGGCACGGTAGGACTCACTGAGATAATGTTATCTCACCCTGTCCATGTTTGTTGTTTTTCAGAGAAGCAGGGAAAAAGGAAGACTATTGTGCACGAGTAGTTGGTATACTCTTGGAGGTGCTGAAGACTTAGTCATTTGATCCTTTGTTCTTTTGTTGTCCTATTGGTTGTATAAACTTATTTTGATTATGAGTTATATGATCCGTTTTATGTTCCCGTTTGGTATTTGGACTTGGATATTGTAATCCATTCGGTATGGAACCGATAAACTTCTATTTATGAAGTAATGTTATTCCGATTATGTTTTTATTTCGAAAAAAGTTTGTATGTCCAATACTTAAACAGGAACTGTGTCCTCTGAATTTCCGCATCTGTGCACTTTCGGTGTTTCTTCATGTTTGAAATACTGGGGGTGTGACAGTTTTAAAAACCGTTTAAAAACCTCTCTTTCGAACAATATTAAGAATTATCTTCCCTTGCTCAAATTGCTAAAAATTTATATTATTTCTTATAACTATATTTTTTGACTAAAATAAATATAAAAATGTATTATTTTTTATATTTTTAAAATAATATATTATTTTGACTAGAAACATTAATAAATCAAAAATACATTTAACTTTTTAGTCAATTAATTATATTACACAATTTATTACTTAAGAAATTTTCAAATGTATTTTAAATAATTTATTTCATATATTAGTTTAAAACTAGAAAATACTTTGTGTGGGGAAGGGGGGGTTAAGAAATGGGGGGTGAAAACTAGCACCAAAATTTAATTGTGGTGATTCTTGCAATGTTGGTGGGTCAACCAACCGGTTTACAAGATATCATCCATTCTGTCCTGATGTAGTGTAACATCCTGGGCCTTTTCTTACTTAGTAGGCTACCCAGCGATGCACTCATGACCCTCTCCACCCCCCGTGGAGTTTTTGCCTTCCGTGGGAATCGAACCATGTACCCTGGGACTCAAGTACATGCTCAATGCATTCCCACTAGATCAATTGGTAGTGGGAATGCATTGAGCATGTACTTGAGCCCCAGGGTACATGATTCGATTCCCACAGAAGGCAAAAACTCCACAGGGGGGTGGAGAAGGTCATGAGTGCATCGCTGGGAAGCCTACTAAGTAAGAAAAGGTCCCAGGATGTTACAAAAAAAGGCATGTAACACCCCGGTATTTCTAAAACAAGATATACTTAAACATACAATTTGGTTTACATTAGAGTATAAAAATTCCTGCTTAGATATACATCGTTGCAAGAAAACAACGGAAACTAAAACATAATATAGCTCAAATGCGAGTCATGATATCAAATAGAGAGACAATGGCAGAAAAACATAAACAGCTAGGAATGAGTCAATCTTCTATCTTCTATCTTCTCCTCGAGTGTGACAACTGACCATCCCGTTTGCTTCCCCGTTTCCTGTTCTCTGTAAAAACAACAACAATGATAGGGTGAGACAACGTGTCTCTGTGAGTTCTATCGTGCCCCCTCACTATCACTCGGTTTATTTATAAAACCATTGCAACATTGTTAAATTATAACTATTTGTGTCAATATATGACTAGCCCCTTTACCAGCCGTGCAAAGCCCACAATCCCGGTAAACAAAGTGCTATCACATATTTTTAAGCCTTGTCAATTAATATATAATTACAAGCTTTTCTCAAACGAAACATCGACCGTGCAAAGCCCACAATCTCGATGAATCGAAAACCTATCTTAGCATAAATCGGCCGTGCAAAGCCCACAATCCCGATAACCCACGTTAGACCACACCATAACGTTTCAGGGCCTAGGGTAGGGGTTCATGACTTCCCCGCCTAGTATGCTATTCATTGGGTCATCACCCGACTCGATATAATCTATATATCTTACCCGCATTGGGCCGACTTCTATATTCGATATATTCTGTATATCACACCCGCATTGGACCGACTTCTATATTCGATATTGTAGCACCCCGGTATTTCTTTAACAAAGAAATACCTAAATATACAATTTGGTATAAATCAAAGTATAAAAATTCCGGTTCATATATACATCTTTACAAGAAACAGCGGAAACTACAAAAATATAACATGATACAAGTTCGAGTCATAAGACCGAATACAGAGACTACATCAGAAGAATCCAAAACATAGATGGAAGATTACATCTCCAACTTCTCCTCGAGCCTGACGACTAACTGTGCCGCCTGCTGTCCTTATAACTTGTTCTCTGTAAAAATAACAAATATGGATTGGGTGAGATAACATTATCTCAGTGAGTCCTACCGTGCCCCCTCACCGACACTCGGTTCAATTTATTAAACCGTTACAACAAAAGCTGACATAACAATGTCTTATTTATTAATCGAAATGCCAACCGCAGAACAACTGCCAATCCCGGCAATTTGTGAGTTGAACTTAACATGATCCGGCCGCACAACAATCTGCTAATCCCGGTAACCATGTGTCTAACATAGCACAAACCGGCCGCACAACACCTGCTAATCCCGGTAACCCACGAATTGACCACGCCAAGACGTATACAGGGCCTAGGGTGAGGGCTCATGACTTCCCTTCCTAGTATGCTACTTGTCGGGTCGTCACCCAACGCGATACATATGACAATACATATCAAATCTCGAGAGTTAGATAATTTATATCTTTTCGATCACCAAAGGACCAGTCACATAATAATTGGAAAAACAATATCCATATCGATCTATAACCCGTTTAGATGAATTCAATAGTTAGACATCCGGTGTTATAATCATACACAATGACATATATAGTTATATATATATTTAGTCAATCCATCATTCGGTTTTTCAATCAAATAGGCTTCCAAAGCTCTTTTTCAAAACCATGAGTTGAACAAGTTCAAAATAAGGTTTTCAGTAAGGCAATATCCTTAAAATTGGTTGGGAAGAAGATTAGAAGTGGTTTGGGATCGAAAGGAGCGACGAAATGAGAAATCGGAGTCCGGTAACAACCTCACGCACGGTCCGTGCCCGGGGGCGCACGACCCATGCGTGGTGCACTAAATTATAATACCCATCTGCGAAGTGGGCGCCCGGTCCGTGCCCAGGGGCGCACGGCCCGTGCGTCCGGTTCTGTTTCCCGATTCCAATCTGATTCTAATTCCGCTTTTCCGTTTCTTGCCCAAATCGAATTTCGATCGTAATCCAACCTAAAAACAAATATAACAAGCCACATTCCAGACTATATTCCAGCGAAAGCGTTTAAATCACAATTTCGTAAATTGTTCAACAATTCAATAAAAACCGTAAAAACGAGATATTCCTCAAAAACGGTTTTCGGTTCCAAAATCTTTCGAAAACAGAATAATTGCCTTATGACTCAAAACAGATACAGTTTTAAGACACACAAAATATCCCTATCCGTGAGTAGAACTCACCGATTTGACGAGTCCCCGAGAAGTCGCGTCCTCGCTCGAACAACCGAATCGTTAACCACTCGAACAATCCCCGTAATCACGAACACGCTCTGAATGCCTCCGTTACTGAACTCAACAACCAACACTCCTCTTGCTACTTACCTCCTCTCCGGTGCATAGAATTGACGTCTCGCGCGACTTGACAACTCGAATCCCAAATCCGACGAATCAACATTTCCAGCTTCGCTTCCATTTCCCAGCATCAGGATTCAGTTTTGCAACAGCCATAACTTGGTCAATCCATGACCAAAACTATCCAAACCGGTGCTCATTGTAAAGGTAATTTCGTCTACTTTCAGATGGTCAAGGATTCACACGCATGCATCCAGTGGTTTTGGAGATATCATCAAGACAAGGTGACTGGTCCAGGATAGTGCTTGATTCTGAAACCGTAACTTGGGGACATGATATCTCCTTCATTTATCCATGAAATCATACCGTTCTTGTGCCCAAAATGAAGAGATTTTTGTCTAATTTCCAGAGAAACAAGAATCACGTTCATAGGGGTAGTGTACAGTGAGATACTATGAAAACAATGAAGGGTACCAACACTGGTTTTACCCAGAATTTCCAGCAACACTCTCCTTTCTTTATCAACCATGTTGTCTCCACGAATTTGAGCTCCAAACTTTCAGAACCAGTAACCTAAGACCTAACTCTAACCCTTTGATGATGAATTTGGTTCAATATACACCATGACAAGTTCCCATGTTCAGCTTTTAGCTCCAATTCAACATGCAAACAAGGAGATTGAGGTTTGGCCTATGTTTGAGCTTCAAGCTCCATCCATGGCAAAAATGAATTAGGATCAGAATGGGTGGCTGAAACTTGGATCAATGGATAGAGCACGAAAATTGGAGAGGAAAGGAGAAGGAATTTCTCACATGCATTGAAGAACCTAGATGAATCTTGCTTCTTCTTCCTCTCATCACCTCCCTCTTCCTCATTCTCTTCATGCATCTCTTATTTTCTCTTTTTTTCACCTTCTGAATTTCACTACCAAAATGAGAGGGTGTGTTTGTGCCTTTGGCTTTAATGAGCTGAAGGTAATTTAAAAAGTACAATGACCAAAATACCCTTCTTGCTTAAATCCTCACTTAAGCTTAAATTTCAATCAATAATACATCTACTCCTATCATTAGCAATTTGCTTAGTTAAATCCCTTAGGTCGACTAACAACTGTAGCCATGACCTCTTACTAGATTGATCCAATGACACTTAGTGAAATGACCATTTTACCCTTGCGCTCTAATTCCCATTTAAAATTTACATAATTTGCGCGTATTTCATATGCTTGCGCGATTAAACATTGATTTCCCGAAAGCATTAAGTCCATGACCCGATTTATCATCTAATCGAATAATAAATCGTTTAGTTAATTTCGTAATCCGAAATTAACAAAAACTAGGGATGTTACAGATATAATATATATATATATATATATATATATATATATATATATATATCGTTGTATCTATAACCCGTTTTGATGAATACAAAATTAGACATCCGGCATTATAATACAGTACCAAATTGGACGGGTTATCCGTTTTGTTATTCAAAATCATATGCTCACACGCGGTCAACAATTCGGTTTTGAAAAACAGCTTTGACTTTCATAAACAGTGCATTTTTAAATTCAAATTATATATATAGTTAGGTCTTTGAATAAGCTTTCAAACGCACTTGAGAACACCTCAATCGGGTTCCCGGATCAAAAGTTATCTCGAAAATAAATTCAGGGTATTTTCTTGAAAAACTGCAAAGCGTCGCGACCCGAAAAGTTACAGAAGGTTTTCATTGAAAAAAAATAGGTGATGGTCGCGACGCGAAGGCTCGGGTCGGATGCGATGGGTGACAGGACTGTGAAAAAAACAGTATTTCGAAAACCCGTTTTGTACCGTTTCGCTTTCTATTCGACCCGAGACATTTCCTGACCATCGAGACTTAAAAATAGACAGTATAACCAGAAATTCAGTCCATATTCCAGCAAAAGCATTAAAATCAACAAATCCATAAAAACATATATATTTACAGAAAAACCGTAAAAACGCTATTTTCCCGAAAACAGTTTTCGACTCGATAAAATGTCTCGACACGAAATCAATCACCAAAACAGAATTTCCAAACATTCCAGAATATTAAACACACTCCCTAATCGTGAGTAAAACTCACCGATCGTGATGAAAATCAAGGAATTGCCGAGACTTCAAAATGCCCGAACACGTAACCGCTCGAACAATCCCCGCATTTGATTCCCGCGCTCCGGCGAACTCGAAACCGCTTCAAAACTAGTCCCCCCATAAATCCTGCTACTGGAGCGTACCCAAATGTATCTCAATCGACCACGAAATTTCCTTTTTATTCCGATCTATGCCTAATTCCTTGAACGCGGTCAAAATCTTCCGAGTCGGTTTGGCAAGCATCTGTAAGATATTTTGCAACAGTCATAAATAATTCGATTCTGAACCAAAACTCTTCAAACCAGAGCCTAATATGTAGATAATTTTGTCTACTTTCATATGGTTCAAGCCCCAAACTAATTAGACGAGTATTTTTGGGAGTTATGGCGAAAATAAGAGGACTGGTTCAGAAATTTTACTGTGACAAAGGTGAATCTTGTACTTAATGTTTCTCCCTCAATACTCAGTCAAATTCATTGGTTCTTGTGCCTAAACGGAAGGATTTTGTGTCTAGTTTCCAGAGGAAAAAAAATGACCGTAAACAGTGTGGATATCTTGTAGTGCAGGTAACTTATATTGCAGATTAGGTTTTGATGATGAAAAAGACAAAGCCAAAGTTGATGAAAGTGACAAAGTATCTAAAGTCACGATCCAAGGCAATCAAGACTCAAGAATTGGTGTCTCAAGAAATAAGGGTAGTCCTTAGGGTTTGGGATTGTCTTAGGAAAAAGTGTAAGCTCTTCCGAGGGTCAGCTCATCTCTCAAAGTCTCACGTCTTCACTAGCTTTTTTAAATTGCATGCATGCACACGTAAACTTAAAAACCATTTTGAAAAAGGAAGAAATCGATTCACTACTTTTTACTAAACATCAAAATCGATTTTTAACTCAATATGAAAGACATAATCGATTCCTAAACTCCCTTTCAAAGCAAAGAATCGATTCCTATGGTTTTTACTAAGTATACAATCGATTTGCATCTCTTTATAAACAAGCAAGAATCGATTTTCCCATTAAACATTCTCAAGCACATAATCGATTTTATCTTTATGTTAAGGAAGCACATAATCGATTTTTATCTTTTAAAGGAGCACAAAATCGATTTCATCTATTTTCAAACAAACACATAATCGATTTCTCATCCTAGATCTACTTAAGCATAAAATCGATTTTCACTCTTAGTACATTCAGGCACACAATCGATTCTGACACTTCTATATTTGTTTCAACGGTAATATTTTTCTCATAGCCTATAAATAGAGGCTTCATATTCTTCAATCCACACAACCCATTTACACAATTCAAAGCATAATTTTGAAAAACTCTTCACACTTTCATTTCTGCTCTTCTCGCTTCGTTGGTCCGTTAGAGCTGATCTCTCGCAAGAGTTAGTCGGGGTTGGAATTTTCAAGTTGTAATATCTGCCTACATTAGAGGTATTTTGGTCTTTACTTTTGTAATTGTTTATTTGTTGTGATTTGTACTAGGGAGTGGGGTATCTCTCTAGGGTAGCTGTTTGTACTAGGAAGTGGGGTATCTTTCTAGCTGGTTGTAACAGGGGTGGGGCATCTCTTGTTAATGTTGTAATAGATTTGAGGGCTCTTCATAGGTGGGGTATCCTAGGGAAGAGTGCCTGAGTCTGTAAAGGTTTCCAAGGCACCTGTAAGCCTTGTTGTGTTAGTGGAAAATCTCACAAGGGTGTGAGGACTGGACGTAGGTCACTGGGAGGTGACCGAACCATGATAAATCTGATGTGTTCTTGATTGCTTTATTTTCTAATTCCTTCGCTTCCACTTAACCTGCGCGAAAATTAATCTAAGTCATTGAAAAGGGGAAAAAGTTTTCAAAAGTTTTTAAATCTCAATTCCCCCCTCTTGAGACTGAAGCCACTTGGCAACAAACAGAGGTCTGTACAGAGAGTTTCGAAGGAAAATCCAAGTGCAGTTCGAGATGTATCTGCTGCAGAAAACTTCCAGCAACACCAACTAGCTCCTAGCTCCTTGGCTATGAAAATTGCTTCCACAATGCCCATCTCAGCTCCCCAAACTTCTCCTTGAGCACTTCCAGCGACATTGTAGGGTCACTAAGGTTGATTTATGTTTGCCAATCAAACATGCAACAACAATAGGAGCTCAATCTGACTTCCTAGCTTTTTCAGCTGAAACTCCAAAACAAGCAAGTAATTATTGTTCCTAAACATGAATCTCCAGCTCTTAGGAATCAAGCAACCAGCTCCAGCCCCTATCCCTTTCCTTAACCCTTTCCTCCACTTCACATGCAAGTCTAAAATGCTCAAGAGATGGTGGTGAAGACAAACTCAGAATTTTGATGATGAAGATGAAATGGTGGTAAGAGGCTTATCATGCATCCAAAATTCTGACCTTGTCCCCTTCAAAATCGAAATGAAGAGGTTTATGGAGTGGATGCTGGAGCTTAAAAGTATCAGCACAAAAGTGGTATAGGGTGATAGAGGAGAAGAAATGGGGGAGATTGGTGGTGAGAAAAGGTGCATGCATCAAAGATTGAGAAGTTTCACTCCCCTCCTTGTCCTTCTTCCCTCTCTCGATTTCTCTTTCCCTCTTCAGCTCCTTTCTCTTTTTATTGTTTCTGATTTTCAGCAATCGTGGGAGTGTGTGGTGTTGTGTCTTGGAGTTTAGTGAGTATGGGTTAAATGACTCAGCTGTGGGTGTTTTAGAAATGCTGAGAAATGTCCGTTTTACCCTTTCTCCCAAGTCTCACTTAACTCCAATTTTAAATCAACAAACACACAACAATTCCCATAATTTTGTCACATACTCATATAATCTAACAATTAACTATTGCTTTCGCGGCCATAAATATATCCATGACTCGATTTATCATTTATTCGAATACTAATCTTTAGTTAATTTCGTAAACCGAAATTAACGAAACAGGGATGTTACATGTAGAACCTGAGTTGAGATGGAATCCGGGTTAGATCGATGCATCCTCTGAGTTGATGAGTTGCTGACCGACGTGGGTGTGGTACCTGCACACACTCTGACGCCCAAGTCAGTATAGTCAATTGTATGGTGAAATGAGATATGAGAACTTACCTGGGGCGCGGAGGAGGATTGGTATTTATAGTGTGGGTGGCTTGGCTGCGAGCCGTTAGATCTGGGTTGATCTTGACCCTTAAATCTGGGCAAGGCACGGATGGCGATCTGCCCCTGTGTATGCCGGCATGCTTTGGTCTTGCGCACGTCGAGCTGCATTGTTGCAGTCCGTGGAGGTCGGCTCGAGGTAGACCTCGGGCTGGAACACATTCCTTATACTATATATGTGTGTTTTTATTGATTTATTTGGACTTAGCAAGAAATTCTTGCGTAGGTATGAACCTAACATTTATAATACTTACAAACAACCAATAATGTGACAACTATGTAAATTAAAATTATCAATATCTTAAATAAGGAAACACAGTACATGCATTAAATCAGTGTTAATTATAAAAAAATAGTTTAATTTATTTAAATAACCAATTTCATTATTTTGATTTGTTGTATGTAAGTATTAAATGGTAAGTTCACGTCTATACAAAAATTTCTCTCTACTAACATAAATATTTATTAGAGTATGCTTGTGAGAGCTTTTGAAAACAACTTTAAACATGTTTATAGCCTGTTTTCAGCTTCTTTTCATAAGCTCTCTAAAATAGCTTATAAAAACAACATATAACCTCTATGAAAACAGTCTTTTTATTTTATCTTTTATTATAAAAATAACTTATACCGAATAGACGAAAAAACTTTAGAGTTGTTTCATGGATATTGTTTGTGTTGCTTTCTAGTTATCAATAACCAAAAGATAATATATAATAGGCTAAAATGCATTTTTCGTCATTTAAGTTATTTTAAAGTTCTTGCTTTGGTCTTTTAAGTTATTTTCTCAATTTGGTTCTTTAAGTTTCAAATTGTTATACATAGATCCTTTTTTAAGCATTAGGTCGATCTAAGTTAACAAATTATGACGTGTTCGTTATGTTGATGATTACACATGGATCTATATGACTTTTTTGGGCCAAAAAATGCACTTTCGGTCCTTTAAGTTTTTTTTAATTTCAATTTATTCATTTACAATTAAAATAATTATCTTCTTTCATCTATCATCTTCATCCTCAAACCTAAATCCTATAATTTTCGACATCAAAAACTCAATTTATGGTTCTAATTCTTCATTTTGCACCTTGCATTCTTCATCATCATCGGGGCAAAAACCCAGAAACTCAATCTTCAAGAAAACCCAGAAAATGTAAGAGCATAAAAGCTCCTTCTTCCTCTCTTTGAATAGAAACCTTGATTCCGTAAATGAGAGGAAATGCAGCCAAATTTAGCTAAGATGCAGACTTTTTTTATTTTTTATTTTTCTTTACCAACCCAGACGATGGAAAATGCTAGCAGAGACGTAGATGGATTATGACTTGGGGAATTTTTCTAGGTAAGAGCATTTTCTAAGTTGAATATGATTGATGTTTTGGGTAATGTGAATTTAGGGTTTAGTTTTAATTGGAGAAGAAAATGATGGAATAGAGAATATGATGGTTTTAATTATAAAGGACTAAACTGAAATTTAAAATAAATTTAAAGGATGAAACTGGAATGGATGTAAAAGCCATGTAGGCTACTAGTCATCAGCTTAACAGACACGTTAGCATATGTTAACTCAAATGAATGGAATGTCCAAAAAAAAGATTTATTTGTAACGAATTTGAAACATAGAGGATCCGAGTAATTCCTAAGTGGTCACGGATGCAACACATGGATTTGGTCACAACCAATTAAATGTCGACAGCTCGTAAATAACAAAATAAAAGTGGAAGCCAAAACGATTAGAATGAGGAAAAAGAAAAAAGAACTCAACCGTCATTTGTCTGTCTCTATCAGATGAAAACAATTTCTCTCCTTTTCATCTCACAAGCAAACAAGTTGCTGCGGCTATGACGGAGACGATGAAGATGAGATAAACGGCGGAGTGGCCCAATGCAAAGAGGAGGTGATAGGAGACGGCGGGGGGAAGAGTAGAGAAAAAGGAAAAATGGGTCACTTTCATCGTAGCGAATTCACTTTGTACTCACTGGTTACAGAAAAAATTGGCTATACTGCAAGTACAAGCACTACTTCGTCAATCGTTAAATGAAAAGAGGGGAAGTGGTTTTTACCTAAACTTTTGATTGGAAAATATCACACATATTACCTAAGAATTTCTACCTAAATTTTTTCCATCTAGAAATAATCACCATGTTTTCTATTTCATTCTTCCATTTTTTATTCATTCATTCTCTTGTTCTTCATCAAAACACCTTCATCTTTACAACATCTAGTTACTCCTTTCAATTCTAAGAATCCTAGTCTTCCTAATTCTCCTTTCTCTCTCCTTTATCATCTCACATTCTAGTTACTCCATTTTCCAGCAAAACCAACATTTCACAACATCACCACTCAATGCCATCACATACCATTAGAGCTTATCCTTCTCAGGTAACTCAATTAATGGTCCTAAAATATTGATTTACATTGATAAGCCACCAATGAACTTTCTTTCAATAAATGTTGGAATCATTTATCTGTAAGACCTAGCTCAACTGATAAATACCAAAATTGTTGGGCTGGATATCATGTCCCGAATTAGAACCCGACTAGGAGCTCACAGTTGTGTGTGAGAGCTTCAAAAAGTACTTACCATTTTGTTTACAGACCAAAAAATATTGAAATCATTTGCAAAAACAATCATAAGAACTCCAAGATCAAAACCCAAATAATACCAGTTGCTAACAATTAATCTATATTTTATGTGAGCAAAAATGGAAATAATCTAAATTACAAATTATAACATTGTAGAATTTCAAGGATCTATACATTTCTATACCCAAAGCCCCTAATTCTCTCTTAATTGACAATATACTTTTCCCTCTCCACCTTTTTTCTTTATGTGTGAGCAACATTCATTATTCTTCTAATTATCCCAATCTCACACTATCTAACTCAAACTCCACCTAATAAGCATATTTCAAGTAATCAATAAGCATGCTTCAACGATATAAGACATTAATCCCTAAACTTGCTTTAATTCCATTTCCAACAAATAGTAAGCAAAACACGGTCCAACATTTTGCTTTACCACAAATAAAAAGTACCAAATAAAAGTCAACAAAGTTGAATCCAAAAAAGAAAGTATACGCCACAAAAAACTAGAATCCAAATTAAATAGCTCCGAATTACAACAGGATTTATAGATCCAATGTCGTAATTATATGAACTCTATGAAGACTTTCTTCCCATTTTTATATCCAAACTATCTAAGGATATGTGAGCCACTCTAGGCTTTTAGAAGAAGGGAGCTCTATGCGGAGTTCCCTTTCTTTTCCTTTTTCGCAAACTGGATGCAGGCGGAGGAGGAGGAGATTCCTTCTGTCTTTCATGAGGACTTTGGATTAAGGGGGGAATTGAATCACTAGAATCTTCAATAAGATCCATGTACTGAAATTTCAGATAAAAAAATATCAAAGTATTAATGGCGTGTTTGATTATACTTTTAAAAACCGGTTTTTGATTTTAAAAAAATTAAGAAAGAACAAATTTTTTACTTAACTTTTTAATAACAAAAAAGTGTTTTTAAAAGTCTAATTAAAGGGATGAAAGGGAACAAATAATAGATGTGAATGTCAAATTACAGTCATTACCATGCAAGAAATGGAGCAATAGCGATATATATCAGGTTGAGTCAACCTCCTATGACAAGTGTTGCATGATGCCACATCATTTACTGCTGATCCACGATGTGGTAGAGGATAAAGAGCAACTACCCATTGCTTGTTAGATTTATAAGGCTGCAACCAAAGAGAAATAAAATCCATATACACAGTGAATAGTTTGGTCGAGAAGATTCAATTTCCTAATAAGGATTTTTGATGTGTCTGGGATATGAGACATACACACCACTTAGAGAGCTAACACTTGGTTTTCAAATTAACAGAAAAAAATGCAAGATGTTGTATTAGTTATTCTTTCCATTTGAATACATATGGAAACATTCATTTTGAAAGATATCAACACATGCATTTGGTTTTCTTTTAGATTATATGTCACACAAGAAAACATAAGCTAGAAGCCCTACTACCTTAGTAAACAATTAGCAAAACATTTATTGATTATCTAATGCAGAACTATATTTTTTTTATTAAAAAATGGGTGTATCCTCTGCGTGCAACTGCAGAGACTAATCTCTCGAGTTGGGCAGGACCACAATGGCTGGTAAAGCTCTCCTTCAAGAGTTTTAATGTTGCTGCATTCTTAAGGCTTGATTCGAGCCCAAATCTTTGGTTAAGCAGAACTATAAGTTTTTTATGTTGGAATTTTTCATGCCACCACTTCATTTATAATAGTTGTTAATAATCTCTCAATTACACCAATGTCAAATAACATAACAAAAACAAATCTTATATAAAACTACAATAATAGTCACTTAAAGGGAAACCTAATGATTTGTTACTATACAATCAAAACTGATAAGTGATGATATGTTACAACTTCCCTATGTGAATTTAAGCAATTATGACTAGCAAACAAATTCTCAAAAAAGACACAATTTTGGACTTTGGACTTTGCAAGGAGTTATATAAATTTTAGTATTATTTTGTAAAATTTTAGTCGTGAATTTTAAATTAAGATGTAATATCATACCTGGATTTGTGAGCAGTCAACAAGGTTTTTCATCGCAGTAAGGGAGACAACCTCATTGTAAACATGTTTATAGATTTGAAGTATCATGTGATCCCGATGAGAATTTGTTGATACACAATATTGGCAAGCTGAAAGTTTGCAGTCTATACAGTATCTATTTAAGTCATTCTTACGAATCGGATGAACAGAACATGGGATAAAGAAAGTTTTTCCCAGAAAATCCTCAAGCCACTTTGGCTTGCTAACTTCAGTTTGGGTCGCTTGCTTATCCTACAAATTAAACCATGTTAGTAAAGATGATATTGACAGTTCCAGAAAAAAGTGTTCATCATACCATTATTCATCCTCCTATCTCTTTGTTAAATACTTAATTTTGAATATTTATTTTGTTTTTCATTTCTCCAATTATATTGCATAAATGTTGGAATATTGAAGTCGCATAACTTTGCTAAATAAAACAACTTTGGAAATAAATTATGTAATTTTATAGCTTAGTTGTAACAACTAATAAGACACATGTTGTAAACGAAACCAATCGAAACCAATGTGATGAAAAGCTTAAAGATTTTCAAACATAAGTATGACGATCTCAATTTATTCCATACAACAAAATATTCCAACAAAAAAATGCAAAGATAAGTGAGATCATTGTGAATAAACCTAGAACAAGTGTTCCTTATTCATATGCACCAAAATATAAACTCTAACTGAAATAATTCTTTCATCCTTCTCTAGTTTCATTTAATTCTCCTAATTAAATTTTGGTTTTGAATTATAGAATACTAAGAAACTAAATGATTAGGGTCTGCTTCATTTGTTTTTAAAAACCGTTTTCTATTTTATAAAAATTAACCAAAAAAAATGTGCTCTTTAAAAAATTTTAAAAATTAATAACTACTTTTTAAAAGGAAAATCAAGCAGGCCCTTAGTCCAAGGTTTTT